>CM070557.1:36304021-36675556 GCA_036346405.1 Phyllostachys edulis | reverse complement strand
ATAATTTGAGATATCGATTCAATATGATCAAGGGTGTAACTTGCCTTTGCTCAAAAGCTTGAGAGTCTACTTTTCGAGTACTCGAGCCTCCTGAGTCGCTTAAATCTACACGTGAGAACCAAGCAAATTCAAATAAAGACAAATAAACTCCAAAAACAAAACCAGAACCAATAAAGAAGGTAATCGAATTAAATGAATTAGGAACGGGCTTTCGGAGGAGGCTTGACTAGTCCTGAGGAGGTCCAATGACCTAGTCGAGAGAGATTCGACTGGGCCTGGGAGGAGGTCCAACATCCTCGCGAGAGAGGTCTGACTGGGTCGGAGGAGGTCCAACTAAGAGGGGGTCAAGGAGGTCCCGAGGAGGTCAAGGGAGGTCCCGAGGAGATCCCGAGGAGGAGGTCCCCAGGAGATCCCCGAGGAGGAGGCAAGAGAGGTCCTCGAGGAGGTCCCCGAGGATGAGGTCCCGAGGAGGTCTTGAGTGAAGGGCACGACTACTCAACGCGCTGCATTTAAGAATATACAGGGGTAACGACTACTCAATGCAACAGACGGTTAATGCTAAAAGGATACGACTATGCAAATAGGGTCGCAAGATACAGAAAGGATACGACTCACGCAACGAGTCGTAGGGAAGGAGAGGACTACACAACATATTCAGAGGAACAAGAGAAGAGAACACGCACGAGAAACTCACCATGGCAAGAGAGACCAAGGAGAGGAGAGTCAGGACGGCAAGCGGTGATTGAAGATTTGCACGGCTCCGTGAATCCTTCAATGTAGGTGTTCAAGGCGACGCAGACTCCAATGACTGGCGACATAGCAGAGGCTTCAACGCGACTTGGTGATGGGGAGGCGACAACGATGCTCCAAAGGACAAGGGTTTAAACTCACACCTGAGAACTGTATGAGAGCAAGAGAGTTAAAGGAAAAGGTGATGAAAGAGGGCTACTTAGGCTTATAGCCGTAGGGAGACTAGAGAGTCAACAGACCTCTGAGCACAAGACACGATTTGGTAGAAAAGTATGGATAAAGCACTACGATGTGAAGGAGGAGATGGGGCAGTAGGGAGGAGACAAGAGGGGAATAGGTACTGAGAAGCAACAACATTTAATGCAAATATAATGACATTTAATGCGGAAGACTATTGCATCGCCAAGGACGCATGGAAGAAGAAGATGGCAGTAGGGCCGGCAAGCGGGCTAGTCAAACCGGGAGGGTGGTCCAACCAACGGGGAGGTCGTGACCAGGTGAGGTTGTGACTCCAAGGTTGAGACCGGCCTCCTGACTACCTCCGGAGGTCTCCCAGACCACCCTGGGAGGTCTCCCAGACCACTCTGAGGTCTTGGATCGAGAGGAGGTCCAGACGAGAGGGAGGTCTCGACAGAGGAGAGGTCCAAGAGGGGAGGTCTCGGACAAGAAAGAGCTAGGCCGAGGGAAAACAGATCGTAATGGTAGAAAGGGAATTTCAACACCGTGAGAACTCCAACAAACTCAAAAACCCAATTTTTAGATTAGTTGAAGCTTGATTTAGTGCTTAAATCAATTTTTAATTCTAAAATCTCGTTGCTTTTAGAACTTCAACAAAACCAAATGGTTCTTTTTATTTTGAAAATTTTCAAAAAGACTCGAAAATCGGTGTTACAAAATTACCCCTTAAGTGGAATCTCGACTCAGATTCAGCATACTTGATTAGCAAAAAGATGGGATACTCGCTCAGATCTTCTTCTTGTTCCGAGGTGGCTTCTTCTTCGAAAGTGGTTACTCCACTAAACTTTGCATGAACGGATGATCCTCGCTTCGTAACACGCCCGTGGGCATCAAGAATCTTGATTGGCTACTCCCACATGTGAGGTCTTCTTGAAGGTCGATGCTCTCTAGTGGTGCTTCTATTGAACTCAAGACACTTCTTCACCAAGGATACGGAAGACGCTATGAATCGCAGATAAAGATGCCGGTAGCTCTAGCTATTAGGCACTTCGCCTTTTTTTTTCCACAATCTTGTATGGTCGAACAAATCTTGGTGCGAAGCTCTTTGGTCTCGAAATCTTCTACTCATCTGAAAGGAGTTACTTCGAGATAGACAAAATTCCTATCTCAAAGGACAAATCGCAAAGAATTGTCCGTGATAACTTCTTCTCACGATTGAGCCACTCTCAATCGCTCTCTTATCGCCCACTTTACTTTCAAAGATCCTTAATCAATTCATGTCCAAAGAACTCGATGTTCTCCAACTTGATCCCAAAGGAGGGGTTCTACATTTTCCGGCTGTGACAATGCTTCAAAGGAGAGACGGTAAGTCAAGCTTGATAGCTTTCTCTGTAAGAGAATTCCCTCATAAGAAAGGTTCTCATCCCAACTCTTCCCAAAGTCTATAAAGACAGCTCAAGCATGTCTTCCAAAATCGACTTACTCTCGCTCGGTTTGTCCATCCGTCTCGGGATGATATGTCGTACTAAAATTCCAGTCTAGTCCCCAAGGCTTCATGCAAGCTCTTCTAAAATCTAGATATGAACCGCGCATCCTCCGTCAAACACTATCCTTTGGGTACTCCGCAAAATGCATTTATCTCCGCTATATATAACTCTACCAACTTACTACTTTGATAAGTGGTCTTGATCGGTATGAAGGTGACACTTTAGTTAAACGAATCAATCACAACCCAGATGGGAATGATATCCCGATTGGGTCCTAGGCAATCCAAAGGATAAAGTCCATGCCTACTTGTTCCCACTTCCACTCGAATTGGTAAAGGCCGCAACAATCTAGCCGTCTTTTGGCGTGACAAACTCGGCACCTCTCGCCTACATCGAACTCCACCAATACTTTTTCCTTTAGATCCGGGTACATCTTGGTACTACCTAGATGAATAGAGTAAAGTTTATTCATGGGCTTCTTTCGTAATCAATTGCTTTTATTCTTGGTGATCCCAATACAGATGCACTACCAACCAAACTGCACTCTTGCTCATCTTCGTAAATCCTAGGGCTATCTTTCTTTTCCTCAAGTTCTTCTGATTTCTTGATGTCTTCATCTTCTTTATGCTTCTCCGATTTGATTTCTAACAATGGTTGAACCTCCAAGGTGCAACGTTCTAGTTAACAATTCTAAATTCAGATGTCTCATTTCTTCATACAACTACTGATCTCTTCCAACCAACACAATGTTGTAATACCCTTTTCTACTCAGAGCATCCGCCATACGCTTTGCCTTGTTCGATGGTAACGGATTCCAATGTCATAATCCTTATCGCCTCTAGCCATCTCCTCCTACCGAGGTTGAGTTCGACCGGGTGAAGATGTATCAAACTTTTTAGATCCTGTGAAAATCTCACGCACCGACATCATGAGGTAATGTCGCCAAATTTTCAATGCACACTGCGTGCCTAGTTCCAAGTCATGCAGTAATTTCGTGAGGCTTCAACTAGCGAGAAAGCCACGACTTTACTCTTCTTGCATTAACACACATCCAGGGCTCAAAAGAGGGCCACAGAAAAACTTCAAAGTCCTTGCAGATGTCTCAAAGACTACAAGTGCCGAGTACTAGTCTTTTCTTCAACTCTTGGAAACTTTGCTCACAGCATCTCATTCAATCAAACTTCTTTCTTTCTTCAACAAATTGAAATATAGGTCCGTGGTCTTGAAGAAACCTTCTATGAATCTTCGGCAAGATCCAAATTTAATCCAAGGAAACTCCCGACTGTGATGTGACTTTTGTTGCTTCCAATCCAATATGCCTTCAACCTTTATGGATCTATCGCAATCCTCCCCGACACGATGTGTCCGAGGAAAGCTACTTGGCTTAGCCAAAATTCACTTTTACTAAATTTGACATGGAGTTGCCGCTTCCTCGAGTCTTTCCAACACCGCCTGAGATGCTTCTCATGCTCTTCTTGGCTAGCTAATCCATTCCGAGAATCACATCCAATCTTTGAGAGTGCAAGACTATTAAGTCTCGCTAAGAAAGGTACTCCAATATTTCCAAGGTAAAGTTTGGGCATGGGGAACTAGTCCTCATTTCAGAGTCTTAAGAATGGATTAACATAGGGTTAGCTAAAGGAGAGATAGATAACCCATATTTTCCCACAAACTTACTTGAAATGAAAGAAATGAAGCTCCCTAATCAAATAAAACCGATGTTGGTATTGAATTGACAAGGAACATACCAAGGACCACATCCGCATGTTGCTTGAGCTTATTCCATTGTGATGATTCACACGTTCTTTTTCGTATCGCACCGATGGCTTCATTTGAGGGCCGCCAGGCCGAACTACTCGACGGATCGTCAGTTGCTTTATTGACGCTTCTTCGTGCACTTATCATGAGTGCCCCACTTCATTAAGAGAAATAGGTGACTCATGCAAGGAGGTAGCGGTGCCTTTGAAACCGGCCTCTAGGGAAGTGTTGCAAAAACTCGACGATCGGCCGAGCCGAAGCGCTTGTTTTAGACTCCGAGAGGATCGAATGTCCACGTCAAGTGTTCCGCGTCGAGTGGTGTGGGCTTGGGAAAACCCCCAGTTGAATTCTTCGATGCTATCTTCCTCTTGCAGCTCCATTTCTAGGTGCTTGCCCTCCCGACGAGGATAGCCTTGCTTACCACTACCATCGAAAGTCAAGTAGTCTTGGGCAATGAGGAGGATCGCGAGGTCATCGGAGTTCCTTCCAAGAAACGCTTGCTTGGCTTCATCCGCTACATCTTCCGTGCATAGCGCTAACTGTTGAACTTGTGCAAATACTCATTGATCGAACTGTTGTTTTGGCGCAAGGTGCGTAACTCTTTCTTCTTCAGGCCATCATGCTCGAGGAATGTGCACGGCGGAAGCTCGCATTTAATTTGTCCTAAGTGATGGTCCGAGCATCAAGATGGGATCGGTGAAATTATCCCACCACTCTAACGCCGGGCTCAAGGTGAGAGGCAAATGTAACCCTCTCACGATCAAGTGCATTGATCATGTCTAGTTTCGCCGATCGCCTGCCAATCATCACCTCCATTGGCTCAACGCTAGAGAAAGTTGGTGGACGATCCTCATGAACTCGATATGTTGGCCCTTGGAGGAGGTGGAGCAAAGCTTGAGGTTGAGTCAGCATTGCTTGCAAGTTCTCGATGTTGTTGATGGACTACGCAAGATTGATCAATCGAGCTTGGTTGGCTATCATCTAGTTCCAACAGTCCTTCACCGAGGGGTAGTGCGAGGAATTGGTTCTTGCACATTCTCTCTGCTCGATTACAGTGTCACATCGCTGCTAAGTAGTAGTCACCATCTACTCAAACTCCATAGACTAAGGAAAGAAAAGGAGAAACTAAGGGGACATGGTGAAACAACCCACCCAAGCAAAAACAATCAACACAAAAAGCTTTTTCCAAATACTTTAATAGTTATACAACGTTATACTCGACGTCATGTCTTGGTTCTTGCGCGACAACGCTTTTGACAAATTTTCAAGTCTTGAGATCTTGAGTACAAAGTTAGCTACCTGAGAGACCTATAGAAATTTCAAGGTAAAGAGGATCCATTTGACATTGTAAAATGGTGAGAAGAGAGTAAGGTAAGGAAGAATACCAAGAAGGAGGTAAGGATAGAAAGATGATCTAGATGAGGAGAGAACAAATTACTTTTCTTGTTATATAAAATAAGTTTTGAAATTTTCAACTATCGACCATTCTACTAGGTTACGACTCAATGAGATGGCTCGACATACCTTTTGTCGCTACGACCCGAGATCACCTCAATCCTCTGTATAACCGAGTCCTAGGATTAGCGGCTAGCTCACACAAGAAACAAATGTGGTAACAACCATCAACGCAACTTTATTAATAAAACAAATGTTGATTACAAGAATGCTCAAGAGCCGACAAAACAAACACAAACAGAAGACAAAGTTAGTAGACCACACGATTTGCCACAGCAATCGCTTGAGGGCGCACCTAGTCGCCCGGGTCCAGTCCTCAGATGTCCTTCCTCGCCAATTATTAGATTACAGAGCAGCACAACCGTGCTCGCAAGTCACACCTGGCCAAGTAAATGATTGAAATACATGCAAGGATATCTCAAAGGAAGGCTTATAGAGTTGATTTGCATAAAGCCATGTTTCTTTCTAAATACTTGTACTAAGTTCCAAAGTAGTTATACAATAACTAAAATTTATTTTCTAAATCTCATTTTATAGTCAAATAACATTCATCAACAAGTGTGAAGGATACCTCCTATCACAAGGCTCCTCGCCTAAATTCCTATTTGGATAGACATCCAAAACCATTTCATAAAGTCTTTTAAAACAAAACCAAAATCTAACTTGGAGCACTTTTGTTAGCATGTCCATGACCGTGACACGGCTTATTAGAATAGTTTTACACTCACAGAGGTGTACAACTTACCCACACGACACGACTTCTCTAGTTTGTTTGGCATCCGTCGATACCACCGCCACTACCGTGAGGTGTGCCTAGAGCACGTGACAAGGTTTTACAATGCGCGCCCTTCCAGTCCCCTCACGAGGTTTTCTTCTTGATAGAGACCCACCGTCCTAACCCCTCTTGCGCCAAAGGGAATAAATAAAAGTAGGTCGTTAAGACACCCACATAACCGATGGAACGACCACTGGAAATGTTGCAATTAGTTAGTTGGGTTTCACCAACTGTACATTATGTACAATGAGGCATAGCAAAATACACTCAAGACCAGCCTCTAATCGATTTATGGCGTTCGACCTCAGTAGTAGACAACCCGGACCTCCTGCACTCTGACCAGTCCCAAGATCACGTTAGTCCGCAAGATAGTTTCAACAACGATGTGATTAAAACCATACAACAAGTGAAAGATGAAGGCATAAATTAATATTAATATAAGCAAAAGACTCCGATAGTCGAGGTTGTTACAGAGCACTCACGCATGGCTTACAACACCGAGAGGTCGCAGAAGGAAACAAAACACATGTGGAGGCCACACGACATGCCCACAGCAATCAAGTGGAGGACGCCCCCAGCTCACTCAGTATTCAAGACCTCTCTTCAAGAGGTCGGAGGTCCCCGTCCTCTTCGATCGCCGATTAACTAGAGGGCACAAGTCCGGAGCACTTTGAATGTACTCAAAGAAGTCACAGGAAATGAATACAAATAATATCATGCTAGGCTTGACAAAGATAGTTTTATGGTTACTGCGTAAAGCAAAATTGATTAGAAATACAAGAAGTAGATTGCAAGGCACAAGTTGAAAGATTAATACATAAGTAATCAAGTTTTTGAAAACAACTCATGAACACCGTTCACTTCCTTTGACCACTGTGACTACCCCGTCAATGCCTGCATTATCGCACTTCGTGGAATACCAGATCTTATGTGTATCGTTAGTCACATGAATTAGTGCTAGCACACACATTCACAACTCTTGGCATTCACAACATACATACACATACAAAAGTAGGTAAAAAGGGTGTATTCTACTTAAGTCATTACAAAAGTTATTACAACAACGACCAACCGTCAAATAAAAGCGCTTATCGAGTAAACAAAAATAAATAGCAGCGGAAGACATAGTAGTAGTAGCAAAGTCCATGTGCCCATATCCGATCCTACAAAACCCAAGGAACAAGGTTTGCGAGACCCACACCAACCCCTGTCAAAAAGAAACTCGTTGGGTATCACTATTCGCAAAATTCTAAACCAATAATAATAGCAAGATTGAGTACTTGTGTACTCAGCAAGACTTGTAGTGTATCGCAAGTGTTATATTAGATGCAAGGTTGTCAAATGTAAGGTTCTGTTCTACAAGTTCTTTTGCTCAAAGCCAAGTTTATTTGCAATAATCATAAGTAATAATTTGCAACGGAATTTGAAAGAGCAGTTTATGGAAAAGTAAGTACAGGACAGTAAGTAAAGTAACTGAACAAGTAACAACAAACACTCACAACTCTACTTGGTTGCAAGAAAAAATATAATTAGGTTTTGCCATAGAAATGGCACTAACAAATTCATGTTCAACCATAGAAATGACAATTCCGCTATAGAAATAGCAAATCACTATAGAAATAATAGCCCGCTTATGACATAGCAACAAAGCCATAGAAATGGTAGTTAACTCAACAAATGAAAAATCCCATGTCATTACCCCCGACATTTTGTGACAAAACAGTTTGAAAACAAAACTACCGCATATACCATAAGAAGCATGCTCATGATCGAGCGCTGCTATTCAAATAGTTTATCACTCGCAGAGGTGTACAACTTTACCCATAGTACGTGGTATTCCAGCGGTTCGAAATATCTCTATATTGTCGCCACCGAAGGTAAGCAACCTAGAGTTCGCATGACGCAACTTTACATTATCTAGTCCTAACCTTGCACTAGCCTCGCGAATCATTATCCTCATCTGCTGGGGAAAATAATAATAGCATGGTAGTAACAAAGTAACACATCGGATGAGGAGCCTTGCTCACGGACATTCCTCTGAGCAAGTCCTCACTACCGTGATGACACTCATCAAGTGAGGTATTCAGCTGTGCTCAAGATACCGATAGTCCCAATGCGGACACTACTTCGCCATCATGCAAGGGTAAGATTTCGATAACTTAGTTAGCTACGGCCACCCAATTCTAGCACATATGGTTATAATGATTAGGTCTTAGTCTCAGATTTGTCGGGTCAAATTCTTAACGACTACTAGCAAGATCTCCACCCTATCTACTAGTGGGTTTCAATCCTCACTTTTTCATAATACAATATAACTTGCTCGTGGTCTAAAGACTAAAGTTTTCATGTCATTTTTATATAAAATAATAGAGGTAACTCCTCTCGACATTTTACAAAATACTCCCAAATTCACAAATTATCATATTGTCCTTTAATCAATTTTTAGAAATTCTATTGCTCTAGTTGCATTTGTGCAATAACTACACTCAAAATTCCCAATTGACATTACATATTGTTTAACCCATATTCTAAAGGTTACAACAAGAAGGAATCAATATTTCAAGGAGGCATATGCAACAAGTAGGATTTACAACTACCAATTTCCCAATAATAGCATTTTCATACAAGAAATACACGCATGTATATAGGATTTGCAAAACAAAGTACAATAATTAAAATACTAGGATCAACATGATCAAAGGGGGTTTTGCCTTGCTTATATTGTTCGATAACCTTGATCCTGCTTAATGTTCTCGATAATCTCGATCCGTGAGAGTGTTGTCCCAACACAACCAAGCAGAGTCTAACTATGCAGACATTTATTAAATCCAAGAGCCGCCTGAAAATAATCAAATGAAATCCAATAAAAACATACTTAAACCAAATAAAACACTTCAATTAAGACTAAATATATTTATCGCCATCTTGAAAGAAGGGGTGATTCAGATGAGATCAATACATACTCATCTCGAGCTAATGAAGGAAAAATACTACCAAAAAATATATCTGAGGGGTTGATGAAGGAAATACTACGCATAAAAGTAGATAAATCTTACGAGAGAGAGAATGTTCGCAGAACATTCTCACCTGCTACCTAGGTGGGAGGGATTACCCGTTAGGTAATACTCTTTAGATCTACTTTCGCATTACTAATCGCCGATCACGGGGACTGATGACAATGCATTTACACCAGAGTCTAGGTGATGTTGTTTTCCTAACTACCACCTAGTACTCACAAACACTCTCTAGGCTTTATATGTATACATCCACGATGATCATACAACAAGATCAATCCTCTTATATGCACTCATGATTATTCTAGTTAGTCATTAACCCACTTGATACCTGCTGATTGAGAGTTTCTTGACATGACTTGCATAGAAGGTCCAATTTCATGTTAAAGATTATTTTTGTTATTATTTCCTATTTATCAAGGAAATTCCATGATTTAAGTGTGTCCTTTTATAGTCATTATATGACTAGGCCTTATGTTAAGGGCAACTATTACTTGGTTATCTTTCAACTAAAATATATACTAATGATTTTTAATCTCTAATTGCCTTACCATCTTTTATCATCTCCTTGACCTAGTGTTATTATTATTATTATTATTGACATTACCAGCAAAGAGTACATTATCACAGTGCGTACAGTGAAGTAGTACATTGTCACAGTAAAGCAGCAAAGTGAGTACATCGTCACAAAGTAAGAACGCTACCATAAAGTATTCAATGATTTTCTTACATACACAAAAGATGTACCAAGGAGGTTGCCGATTTATTCTATGTGCACTCATGAGGCATTTCAACTCATCTCGACCACGCCTCGACGCCGACTGCGGTTCTACCCCTAGAACTATCAAGGTCGATTATTTTTGTCAAGAATCACTAGTGATTTCTTCGATGATCCCGTGTTCTACGGGTTACTACAAAGAAGGTCCGCAGATGTGGAGTCAAAAGGAGTTTGCACTTTCAAAGACAACATTGTTATTGATGTACAAGTGCAATTTCATCCGAATTAATTTGGGTTGTGTTTGATCAAGGAGATTTTGAGGTAAGAAAAAAGAGGAAACAACATTTTTGTGGATATTATGGAGATATGCCCACGATCTTATGATGCTAAAACAATTGAAATGGCGTTGAGGGTGTGCGGAAACACGGTTTTCACGAGGTTTCACTGTCAGCTTTAATACCGACCACCATGGGGCTAGCCGACCGCCATGCCTTGGTTTGGTTGGTCGCTTGGTTGCCGACACCGACCGCCGTGGTGGCGATCGATCCGCCAATGAGGCACCGACCGGCCACCTCGAGCCACGATCCGCCATTTAGGTAACCTTGATTTTGAAGCCGGGCCAAAATAGAGGGTGTAGGCAAGAGAGAGGATTCTTCCGCATAGGTCTCATTATTTTTGGAGCTTCCAAAAAAGTTCTATTCGCTTGAAAATTCTGTGAGGTTTCGGATTTCGTGTTGAATTTTGGCTAAGTCCCACCGGCTGGCCGACCGTTAGCGGCCGACCGCCAAAGTGGCTGCCCCGACCGCTTTTTTGTTCATCGCCAACCCTGGGGGCTTATGATTGTTTTGTTAGGTCAAGTTCATAGGTTTCATTGCATAGATGTTGCATGATGCATGTTTTGGCTAACATGGGTCAATTGTAAAGAACTTGTGCCCGTAAATGGTTGCTTGGCCTATTGTTGTGCAGGTTTGAGTCAACTATGGTCAACGATTTAGGAGGACCGACTTGGTTAGAAGAACCAAGGTCCGTAACGGTTGTGGATGTTGGGTGAGATGGTTGACTCAAGCAAGACGCGAAGATGGATAAGAACCATAGAAGGTAAAGTTTGAGCAAAGGCCTTTGTGAAGGTATGTTTCATGCCTCATCAATTATGAGAATTGATGATTGTGCGACGTGTGGTGCTACGTAACGGCTTGCTTGTTTGTGATGGTTGTAGGACACCGGAGCTAGGTCATGGTGAGGTGGACTAGATCGACTAGGTTAAGAGAACCGAGGTCCGTAACGATCGAGGTTGGCCGAAGATTACTAAGGCTAGCGGCGCTTATGCCGAGAAGACAAGGAACCGGAGCGTGGTTACCGGTGGTAGAGATGTGGTGCGCCAAGGACTTGGTCCCAGCTAAAGGCGGTTCCGGTGGCATCCGAACGCGGAGAGGCTTTATGAAGTCATTGGGATCACATGGATGAAGACGAGCATGGGAGATGCTTCGAGGCTAAGGAATCACAAAAGGCTCAGAGGGCATTTTAGGAAATTGCTCTATACCGAAAAAGTGGTAAGGTGTAAACCACCCTTGGCCTTGGCTAAATTAAGGGCGCAGACAAAGGCATGGAGAAACCGGTAGGGTCAAGCGAAGATGAAGACGACGCTTGAGATGCGTAAGGTGTTGAACCCGCTGTGTGTGGGATTAACGGTGCCCTAATAGAATATTCTCTAGATGCTAGCCTCCACTATAAATAGGGCTAAGTGCTGGTTGCACTAGAGAACCCTTGGCCATTTGATAACCCTATTTTGTGTTTTAGGTTTTTGGGAGAAAAGGAGAGCTAGGGTTTCTAGGGTTTAAATTGAGTGTGTGCTGCGCGCTGAGCTTTGTCCTCCATGATGGAGTGGTCAGAAACATCCATCTATCTCAAATCAATCTAAGCATCACCTCTGAGATGAGTCTCTTTGTGTTCTTGTTCTCTATTTTGTGATTTTGGGGCTCTTTGATTCTTAGGTTTTACTTGGTTTCTTCTCTTGATCTAGCTTATCAGAGCATGTGGGAACCTATCTAGGATCATCTAGATCATCAATCAACCACGAGCAAGCTTTTGGATCTAAGTTTTATTTTTGCCCTGCTTTTGTGAAAGAAATGGTGATTTTAGGGTTTTGCTCTTGATGGCTTTTTGCTTGATTCTTCCTGTGATTGATGATGCTAGGACGATGAGAGACTATCTTAGCCATCTTGGATTGATTTCTCCCACTAAATCATCTCAATCACCGCTTCAGATTTGACTCTGCTTTTGAGGCAACCTTCACTAAAATGGATAAAGGTCAACTTTGTCAACGATCTTCACGATCGATGATTGGAATAGGTTCCCGATATCCTAAGGAAGGTATGTTTCAAGTTTCGAAGTTTGGAGTCACGAATCAAAAGTTAGACCTTTTTGTGTTTTGGAAGTTCGACCGATTTCACTGTTCATCGCCGAGGTCAAACCGCCCCATTTGAGAGGTCGATTTTCATGGAGCGTCGGACCGCTAGGCCGAGAGGTCTGACCGCCCAACTCATTGTGAATTGAGTTTTTCGTAATTTTGCTGATTTGCTTCGGTTTTCAATTGATTTAATACAAGTCTTCCATCGGCTTGTATATTGATCTTCATAGCTTCATAGCTATTGGAGTGAAATTGGTATTGAATCCGATCTTGGTGAAAAGAGATCGTGTTCCTATTCACCTCTAGTTGCCGCTTCAATCCAACAATTTTTCAATTTAGGAAGTTATGCACTCATACGTATTTGGATTTAATTGAGGGGCAATTGATTTGGTGTTTCATTCACCATTTGATGACACTGATGGTAGTTAGCATAATACTCTAGAGTTTTTGTTGTTTGAAAATGAAGGTTTTACTCTAAATTTAGTTTGAGATGAAGGATTACGTAAGAAGGGTTTTTTTATGCGGATACTACAACGCTTGTTCAGCTTGTCATAGCTCGATATGAGAGGTTCATCGCAGCTTTCTCCATTGACTAAGACAAGAGTTCCTTTTATCCAAACAATTTTATAGGAGGCTGACTATATCATGGATTTCAACTACCATTGAAGTCGGCAGCTTAATGTGTGTAATGGCCACACACGCAAGTTGCTTTTTCAAATAGCATTGTTTGTTAATTTTGTATTCCGTAGAGCATGTCGATTCCATGATATGGGTTCTTTGTTATCTATCCAAAGACCACATGTGATGTCTTGGCTTATGTCGCTTAATGATTGAGCATTTGTTTCAGGTTCTTGCACAAACTCGCACTTTGTTGGGGTTATGAATTATTGAGGACCCAAATTTATTCGCTTGCTTTGTTGATGATGTGTTTGGAACTGCTGATAATTTTCTTAATTTGGTTTAATGAGAAGCGCTGGAGAAGACTTTCCACCTACTCACACAATTTGGCTTTCATGAGAAGTGTTTGGATAACACCGTTCTAGTCTTACTTGTTGAGATTAGTCCTATGGACTTTCGAGGCATAAGGTCTATTGATGAACACTTATTTGAAGGAGATTTGATATTTCACCTAGAGGAGCAAATTCGCTTAATGTGGAGATTGTTAAAGTATGATACTAATTATTATCGTGTTTGACTCGACGTGGCACTCACGCCGACCGGCACTAGACATGGTGTCAAGCTGTAACCGAAGTTTGACTCTGGTTTCCTTCTCCATTACAAACTCTTATTCCCAAGTCTATGTATACCGTAGTCACATCTGCTAGATATGTCAAGTTCCTATGCTTATAATTTCTTCTCACATAGTGAATTTCATTCTGCATCCATAGTTTTTCCCGCAAGTATTTTCTACGAAAATGTGTCGTGGCTTTTTGTAACAAAAACAAGCAAGATACTAAAATCTAAGCTTTGGAAAATAGTCTTGATAAGTGAGTGAATGTGACATACATGGAAGAGGTGCTAAATCCATTGAGGATCGAATAAACCTTTGAATGTTCCCACATCTTATTTTATCGATGTGGAAAATATTTAGATTTGCTCTCGCATCACTAGCAAAATCACAATTCACCAAAATATCACTAGTTGTATCAATAACATGTGGACCAGCCCAACTTGTCATTGTCATACCGATTTTATTTTGACAAACTATGGCTTTGCCAAGGATATGTCGCAATTTTCCCAAATATTTATCGCAGAATTTGCACGAGCATCCGCTCTCTCCAATGAAACATTTGCACTCACCGCACAAGCATCTGCTTTTTTTTAAACGCCAAAGACAAGCATCATGGATGACGATTGATGCCTTTATATATAGGGATTTCACGCGCATGTTTGTATCCACTCATCTTGCTAGATGTGCACCATGCACATTTGATTAGTATGGCGATAAGTTCGGTGTATTAATTTTTACCGTCTAGTCCCTAGCGACGATTAATTTCAAAATAGCCCTAACTCATTATAATTAACAAAATGACTCAACAAGATTTTATCAAGGCTTCAACGGGCGTAGGACCGCCTCACCACCGGGCGGTAGGCACCGCCTTGCAATGGGCGCAAGTGGGTGCACAATCCATTGAAATATTATTTCATTATATTTTGAAAAAAGAAACAAAAAATTTGATTTCATTATATTTGATTGAAAAAGAATATCGCACCGAGATTTATAAAAAATTTCATTAAGAAATAAGGGCAAGAGTAGGGTTTTTTAATCCAAATCGTGGTTTCGCCACAGCTTGAGCGCATATATAAAAGGTATCAGACTATTGGAGTGTTCTGACGATGAAGTCGTTCTGAAGGCGTACGCCAGATATAGGCATAAATGATGAGGTACTTATGAAGCTTATATGTAATGATTGAGGGGTTAACATCGCAGATGATGAAGATATCCAAAACATAGAGTCTCCTCGATGAAGCCTGTATGCAATGGTTCTTTGGGATTCCACTAGAAGAGACATACTTGCAATATAGGCTTAGCGGAGACACGCGAGCAAGAACTACGCCGAGCACGCGACGTAAGCATCGCTACATCGAAAGATGATGGCATGATGGTCCCGCTAATTGCTTTAGTTATCCTCGCCATTACTACGATACAAGCATCCGACCTATAAGTACACATGCCTTTAGGGATAGTAAAATACATGGGGTAGGACGGGACTACTACGTAATGACTCGATCACCGCGGACCGGAGCCATTTTCCTTCCTTGCTAGTTCGGCGTTGAACTCCTCACGCCTTCCCTTGTAGTGGAGTGTCCACGCCAGTCGGTATGTCGGGTCGCCCATGTCCCGCGATTTCATGATGTAAGTTCATCGATAGTGGAAATCGAAGAATGATGTAAATTCTTCATAACTCACGCTGCCGACACTTTATTACCGACGCACTCAGATACACTGTGGTTTGCCGCTCAACCGATAAGTTTTCCCTTGCCCTTTGTGCGGATCGCCTAATGCCGGGCCGGTATGTCAAGTCGCCATGTCCCGCGATTCCATGATGTTATGCGCCAGATAGTGAAAATCGTAAGAATGATGTAAATTTTCAGAATTCACTGTAACAACCCAAAATTTCAATTTCAGAGAAAATTTAAAATTTATTTATTTTTGTGGAAATTTTGAAATTTTTAAAACTTTTCCCTAATTAGTTAAAGATAAAATAAATTTAACTACAAAATCTATTATCAAGTTTAAGTTGGAAATAATTTTATTAAGTATAAAATGTCTCTAATAATTTATGAGAATTTTTCTAGAATTTTTTTTAATTATTTTGCTATATTCTAAAACTGAATTGAATTAAAATGAATATTTAAAATGATAAATCAAAGAAAATCGCTCAAATAGTAATTGGGCCGAAACCTTGGCTCAGCCCAAGCTTTTCTTGCGCGCGCGGCCCAAGTCGGCCCACACTGCACCGGCCTCTCATCCCGCCTACCCCATCTCTGAACCGTCCGATGTGCATCGGACTCCTGGCTGACCACGCCCTTGAGCATCCTCCAGCCATCCGATGCAAATCCAGCGCCTCACCCATTCTCTTCTCCCCGTGCCTTCTTCTCCAAAGCGCCCGAGCTGGTCGCCATGGCCGCCTCGTGAAAGCTTCGACAATCCCGCGTTTCCTCTTCCCTTCCCTCGCGTAAATGCGCGCATTCAATTCCTTTAACCCCGCCTCCTCCTCTCCGTCACATTACTCCCACTTCCACACCGATTGCGGATTTCCCAATCGCCGCCGATTCAATCCGACCACGATCTCCCTCCGCGTCCTCCTTGCCCTATAAATGAGCGCCCGGCTCGCCTTTCACTTGCCGACCCCGAGCCCTCGCTTGCCCTCCTCTCCTCCTCTCTATACGCCAATTTGGTTTTTTCGCCACGGCCACAGCGAGGAATTTCGTCAATTCCGGCGAGTCACGCCCGCTCGGCGACTTTGACCACAGCTCGACATCGCGGCATCACCGCCGTCGATTGCGCCTCGCCTGCATGGAGATCCACCGAGTGTCGCTTCACCGGAGACCCGTACCGCACCGCCGCTCTTTTCCTCGTCGCCGGCGAACCAGTGGAGCCCAAGTGCCGCCGTGGTGAGCATCTTGATCACCATCGCTTCCTCTCTCGATTGAAGCCCTCCATTTCCCTCGCCGGAGCCCCTAGCAACGGCGAGCTGCATCCTCGGCGCCACCTCGCCAGTGCTTCGTGGCTTGCCACCTCGGCGCCAACAAGGTGCCACCTCAGCACCCGGTCCAACGTGGCAGCCAGTTGGCAGCCACGTCACGCGCACACCTCCACACCTTCGGGCTTAGGGCTCCATGGACTTGGTCCATGTGAGCCATGTCAATGACATGTAGGTCCCACCTGTCAGAAAAGTAATTCAAATTCATTTAAATCCCGGAAAATCATCGTGACGTCATCTGCGCAATAAATAGAATTTCTTTAGAAAAATAATTCAAGAAATTGTTTAAATGATGATTCAGAATAAAATTGGAAAATTCATAACTTTTGCATTATAACTCCAAATTAGATGATTCAAGTTGCTAAAATTTTAGAAAATTATTGTCTAACTAAAAAAAATATAATAATTCAATTTAGAATTCATTTTAGTTCTGTTTTAGAATTTAGAATTCTTTTAAATATCAAATTTAGGTTAAAATTTATAAAATTCATAATAATTGAATCCTAACTCCAAATTTAGTGAAACAAATTTCTAAAATTTTATAATTTGATTATCTAGCTCAATAAAATAAAATTATTATATTTAGACTTGGTTTATTTTGTATTTCTGAATTTTGTTTGAATTTTATTTGATTTGCCTTATTTTCACGTTTAGACTTTGGCGATTAGGGAATTAGATACTTCTCAAGGCGTAGATTTTCCAGTACGCAACGAAGGCAAGTTATACTTTGACCATTTTGCCCTATTATTTTAAAGTTAATTAAATTCAGTTTTAAATTATTAAATGCATGCATAATTTTATTCAAGTATTTCAAATTCTGTTTAAATAATTAGTTATTCCTATTATCCTTGTATGCCAAATTTTGGATGTTGCCTTGACATTCCTTTGTCACCTTAGATAAATTATTATGTTTAATAATCAAATGCTTATAAATACTTAGACCATGATTTATGTTTTTGGGAGAATTTTAGCCAACTCAATAAAATTTCTTTGAAAATTAAAACTATGGTATTGTTTTACCATAGAGAATTTGTAAAGATGGTTTTATAGAAATAAAATCAAAAGGGTTTGGACTTGGGCGAAAAGGATGAATGGTGGGTGCGAGGTTTATGCAGGCTTAGTCTGGTTAAGATTAAGACCGAGGTTTAAATTGAATAGCCCAAGTCAATTGAGGACCGGTCTTTGGCGCATTTTGTTATGCCTTATCGTACAACCACATGTCTGTATGGGCGGGACTGCTTAATAATTTGTAATACCTTTTAGTTATTTGTGCTATGTTGTATGTATGGGTGTCGGGTGAACAGCTTTTCCCATCTGGCGCAAGAGGGGTTTTGAGGACTGTCACCAATGGGCGAAACCTTAGCGGGCACAAGTACTTTAAGGTAGAACATTATAACGACCTTGTGATGTTTGCTCTGTCACGCCTTAGGAAGCGTGGATTGGCCGACACAAAGAGTATAATATCTCGTGTGGGTAAGTTGTACAAACTCTGCAGAGTGTAAAACTATTGAATAGCGCGTCCACGGTCATGGACATGCTAGCAAAGCCACTCGAGTTAGTTTTGTTTTTGGTTTTAAAATGATTTCAGCAGATAATTTCGGGATGGATAGTCCTGTGGGAAAATTAGGCGGGTAGCCATTGTGATTGGAGGATATCCATCATCTTTTATGGAGGTTATCCACAATAAACTATTGTTATTTAAAATGGTGATTTAGATTATTGTATAAAATGGCTTTGTAATCTAATATGATTATTTAAATTAAAAGCTATTTGCTTTCATAAAAATAACCTTGCCAAGATCCTTTGTCTACCTTATGCATGCATATCAATTCCATATTGGGTGTAACTTGCGAGCACGGTAGTAGTGCTCACTCTTCTGAATAATCTTTATTCAGGAAGATATCTATCAAGGCGGTGAGGATCTTGGCGCTTAAATCATGCGCCCCAGACGATTACTGTGGTGAATCGTTGGGTCTACTACTATTATTCCTTCATTGTGTTTTACTTTATTTGGCCTCGGGCCCTTGTAATAAACTCTGAATAAATATTAATAAAATCGTGATATGTTTTGATTATCACTTTTGTTTGACTTGTGTACATTAGCTATCTGGACTAATGTATGAACACGAGAATTCGGGATCCTTCGCTCCGGGTTCGACAAAAGTGGTATCGAGCCATATCGATTGTAGGACGGGCCTTAGAATTTTCTTAAGGATTTATTTTTCAAAAACTAAACATATTTTGAGTCTATTCAAGAGTCTTCTCAACACTTCTTTTTAAAATGGTTATCAACTCATCTTATTCTTTAAATTGTAGATGGTGAACAACCAACACGGATTTCCATGGAATTTTCACGACACTTTGGTCAGCACTTCTATGGAAGATGATGCAACACTTAGGTTACAACCGAGACCAACTTATCAAGGGTACATGTATAAAGTGGGGAACCAAGGCGTTGGAGACTTGAAGTAATCCTCTCGCCAACCTTCAACCAAACACAAACCACCACATCTTGGCGCCCCATGAGGCGTGATAATTTCGTTGATGGACTTGAGGATGCAGCCGGAGAGGCAACACGTCGCCTCGCCATATTTACAACAATTATTTTGAGGACTCAGGTTTCACTACCACCCCATGCACATTCAGGCTAAATTTGGATAGCACCTTTAAATCTGCTGAGTATGAGGACTCTCTGAGCTTACTCACCAAGTGGACTGTCTAAGGCAATGGATTATGCCTACGGGAACACTCTGGATGAACTAGCGTAATACTCGAATGACACTGCTAGATCACGGAAGAAATTTGAAAGCGTGAAGAAGAGAGGTGGCTATATACAAGGCGGAGAGAGGTAGTACTTGCAGGCAGTTATACCCTCTTACACCTTAGTCAGTATCTCATATGATCGTTAGATCACGAATTATGAGCTATCAATGTCTCTTGTGATAGCCATAATCAAACAATAAAATAAAGTAATAAAAGGACTATTTTGGCAAAATTTGGTTCTTTTGTCTTGTGCTTATTAGTTCTTGGGCTGTTAAAAATATTATTCCTTAGAACTTTATTTATATACTCTATTCTGGCGAGTCTTTAGAAGATTCCACAGATGGTTACCACCTGCGGCACGTGATGTAGCGCTCAAAACCAAGAAATCAAACCTTGATTACCGGAAAACCTGTCCGACAACCACCTCCTCCACGTGAGAAGGGCACGATTGGCGCGGATGATGTGTCAATTTTTATCGATAGACACATTAGCTCGATCCATTAACATCAACCAAGCGACACCGGCTCAAGCACCACCACCACCTCCACCGCACAAAGATTGACCATGGCGAGAATTTATGCGTGTCGTCCACAAACCTTCTCCGGCCTGACTGAGCCAATGGATGCCGATGGTGGATCCGTGCTATCGGGAAGAAGCCGGATATCACTCAATGTCTTGATCGTGAGAGAGTCTGTTTGCCTCTCATCGACTCACCGGTCCCGCATCGAAATGGTGGGATAACTATAACATCTCCCATCGATGCGCAGACTATCTCTTGGGAGGAGTTTGTGCGGGCTTTTCGCCATGCACATATTCCATGAGGATAATGACCCTAAAGAAGAAAGAGTTCCACAGCGCTCAAACAAGGCAACCGCACGGTGGGGAATACTGCACAAATTCAACCACTTGCTCGCTATGCCCCAAACAGATGTGGCTAGTGATGAAGAAAGGCGAGAAAGGTTCATGGATGGTTTAAGCGATGAGATCTCGATCACTGGTCTCCAATGACTACTGTGACTTCCAGCGGTTAGTGAATAAAGCTTTTCCCGAGGCCAAACATCTGCAGATGGAGAACCATAGCGAAGGATGGCGCTTCGAAGTACAATCTTGGAGGACAACCCAAGCCTCGCGTTACATGACCTCGGCCACCACAACGTGGAGGATTTGATCTTCCACCCTCGAGCTCCAAGACCAGCGCAGCCCCAATACTTTAGGCTTCGTAGCAACTCAAGCGGAGGTCGGTCTCGGCGAAAGAATCGATTTCATCGAGAAGCTGGGTGACTTGTTTCCCTTTACTGCGAGGCGGGGCATTATGCTAACAGATGCCCTAAGAAGTCGCAAGGTGCACCACCGCTAGGCGGCACCAGAGTTCCGCCACGGTGGCAATCAAAAGCGGCGATCCGATATATTGAAGGGCGTGTGAACCACGTTACGCGAGAGGAAGCTCAGCGACCGGATGTCGTCGCTTGGTGCGTTTCCAATCAATTGATGACCGGCATTAGTTCTATTTGATTAGAGCATCGCACTCTTTTGTTTCCAATAAATTTGTGGGAAAACATGGGTTACCTATCTCTCCTTTAGATAATCCTATGATAATTCACTCCCCGGCTCGAAAATGAGAACTAGTTATCTTTGCCCAAACCTTACCCTTGAAATATCAGGAGTAACCTTCCTAGCAGATTTGATAGTTTTGCATTCTCAAGGTTTGGATGTGATTCTTGGAATGGATTGGCTAGCCAAGAATCAAGGACAAATAAATTGTGCCAATAGGTCTATTGCTCTTACCAATAAGCAAGGAATCTCAGTGGAATTCAAGCCCAAGACTAATCTGGAGGAAGATCGGTTCTAACCACTTGAAAGAGTTAAAGCTTGAAGATATACCGATGGTACAAGAATTTCCGGATGTTTTTCCTGATGAACTACCCGGCATGCCACCCGACAGGGACGTAGTATTTATAATTGACTTAGTCCCAGGGACCGCCCCAATCTCAAAGCGACCCTATAGAATGCCGGCCAATGAATTGGCGAGAGATGAAAAGCAGATAATGGAACTAAAAGCAGAAAGGTTATATACGGCCAAGCTCATCACCTTGGGGAGCCGGTATTATTGTCAAGAAGAAAGACAATAGTATGAGAATGTGTGTGGATTACGAGATCACTTAATGAAGTGACAATCAAGAATAAGTACCCGCTACCTAGGATAGATGATCTGTTTGATCAATTAAAGGGAGCAAGTGTATTTTCAAAGATTGACTTGAGATCTGGCTATCACCAATCAAGATCGAACGGAAGATATCCCAAGACCGCATTCACAACGGATATGGGTTGTATGAATTCACGATGATGTCGTTCGGTTTGACAAACGCCCGCTTACTTCATGAATATGATGAACAAAGTGTTCATGGAATTCTTGGATAAGTTTGTGGTTGTGTTTATCGATGATATTCTCATTTATTCAAAGAATGAAGATGAACACGAGGATCATCTCGAGAATAATTTTGGGAAAACTTCGAGAGAGAATCGACTTTATGCCAAATTTAGCAAGTGCGAATTTTGGCTAAGTCAAGTGGCATTCCTTGGACATATTGTGTCGGCAGGAGGAGTTGCGATAGATCCATCAAAGTTGAAGGCGTAATGGATTGGAAACAACCCAAGTCTGTCTCGAGGTGAGAAGTTTCCTTGGATTAGCGGGGTATTACATGATTTATTGAAGGGTTCTCCAAGATAGCAAGACCCATGACTCAACTTCGAAAAAGGAGAAAAAGTTTGAATGGACAGAGGCACGTGAAAAGAGTTTACAAGAACTGAAGAAGAGATTAGTGTCTGCACGCACCGGTGTTATCTTTGATATTCATAAGGATTTTGAAATCTTCGTGATGCATCCGTCAAGGACTTGGATGTGTACTTATGCAAGAAGGTAAAGTAGTGGCTTATGCATCTCGTCGATTAAGACCACACGAAGAAATTATCCGACTCATGATCTCGAGTTAGCGACAATTGTGCATGCTCTAAAAATCTGGCGGCATTATCTTATTGGTAACATTTGTGAGATTTTCACGGATCATAAGAGTCTGAAATACATTTTACTCGATCGAAACTCAACCTCGGACAACGAAGATGGCTAGAGCCGATAAAAGATTACGACCTTGGAATTCATTATCATCGGGTAAAGCAAATGTAGTTGCAGATGCCACGAGTAGAAAGGCGTATTGCAATACCATCTGGTTCGGAAGAATCGGCCGAATTGTATGAAGAATCTGAAGCATCTAAATCTGGAGATTGTCAACCAAGGATGTGTCAATGCTTTGGAAGTTCAACCCACTCTTGAGTCGATTAGAGAAAAGCGGTTAGAAGGCGAAGACATCAAAGAAATCAAAAGAATATGAGAAGAGGCAAAGCCCGAGTTCTCGAGGATGAGCAAGGAGCAGTATGGTTTGGAAATCGCATCTGTGTGCCTAATCGTGAGGAATTAAAGCGATCAATTCTAAAAGAAGCTCATGAATCACCCTACTCCATTCATCCGGAAGTACCAAAATGTACGGGATCTGAAGGAGAAATATTGGTGGAGTCGAGCATGAAGCGAAAATCGCTGAGTTAAATGCACATTGCGATATATGTCAACGAGTTAAGGCGAGCACCAAAGACCCATTGGTTTGTTGCAACCACTACCGATTCCTGAATGGAAGTGGGAAGAAATTGGTATGGATTTCATTACCGGACTTCCTAGGACCCAAACAGGATGTGACTCCATTTGGGTGATAATTGACCGATTGACTAAAGTGGCCCATTTCATTCGATCAAGACCACTTATCAGAGTAGCAAACTAGCTGAATTATATGTGGCCAAGATTGTTTGTTTACATGGTGTACCTAAGAAGATTGTCTCCGATAGAGGTTCTCAGTTCACTTCCCGATTTTGGAAGAGTCTTCACGAAGCTTTAGGAACCAGACTCAACTTGATCTGACTTATCACCCTCGAGACGGATGGTCGAGACGAGCAACGTCAACCAAGTTCTTGAAGATATGCTTCGAGCACATGCCTTAGACTATGGAAAAAGTTGGGACAAGAATCGCCCTTTGCGAAATTCTCGTACAACAATAGCTACCAAGCTAGTCTCTGATGTCTCCATTTGAGGCTTTATATGGCGAAAATGTAGAACTCCACTCCTTTGGGATGAAGTAGGAGAGCACCAATTCTTCGGACGAGAATTAATCAAAGAAGCCGAGAACAAGGTTAAAACAATAAGAGAACGTTTGAAAGTAGCTCAAACCCGATGAGAAAAGTTATCTTGACAACCGTCGAGAGAATTGACCTTTGAAATAGGAGATTTTGTTTATCTCGAGTTACTCCACTCGGAGGAGTAAGAAGGTTTCAACCAAAGGAAAACTTCGCACCTGATTTGTGGGTCCTTACAAAATTTTGGCAAAGAGAGGTGAAGTCGCTTATCGCTTGGGCCCGCCAACCTCCTTGTCTGCGACATAACGTCTTTCATGTGTCACAACTAAAGAAGTGCCTTGAGTGCGGAGGATCGAGACTCTTATAGAAAGTATTGATCTACAAGAAGACCTTACTTATGTAGAACAACCAATCAAGATTCTAGGCGTCGCAGAGCGTGTTACGAGAGCAAGATCATCCGATCATATAAAGTCGATGGAGCCACCACCGAGAAAGTGAAGCCACACGGGAGCGAGAGGAAGATCTTAAGGCGAGTATCCCCATCTCTGGTGGTCAAATCTGAATCTCGGAATCGAGATTCCTTTAAGGGGAAGGTTTGTAACAACCCAAAATTTCAATTTCAGAGAAAATTTAAAATTTATTTATTTTTGTGGAAATTTTGAAATTTTTAAAACTTTTCCTAATTAGTTAAAGATAAAATAAATTTAACTACAAAATCTATTATCAAGTTTAAGTTGGAAATAATTTTATTAAGTATAATTAGGGTTAATCAAGTATAATTATATGTGTAGAAATTAAAACTTTTTCTCACATCTTGAAAACCCTAAAATCTCATGTAACTCTTGTCCAAGAGTTGTGTAATCCAAAACACAAAGCTCTTGTTGACCAAAAATCAAACTCATTTTCCAATTATCTTAAATCTTGTGTCAAACATTTGGAATATATTTTCCTTGGTCCCAAAAACTGAGGTGGGACCCCTCTGAAAAATATCACAAGTTGTAAGACTTGTTTGATAATTTTGGAGGCAAAACAATCCTTTAAACAACCTTCATGAATTTCCTGAGAAAAATGCATTGCATAATAACCTCTGGAAATTTTATGCAAAGATTGATCTCATTGTCAGCAAGCTCCAGTTAAAATTTCATCAAATTTGGAGTTCATTTGCTATCTCAAAAAATTCTGCTAAGTTTCAGCTGTTAAAACTAAATTTAAAGCCTACACTGCTCCTTGGGCTAGCCACTTTGCAAAGTTGGTCCACCCAACCTTGTCTCTGCACCTCGTGAGACCTCATCTCCACCTTGATCAGGTCGCAGCTGCTGGATTTACATCCAATAGCCACGACCTCCTCCCCAACATACTCGGGTCAGGTCCTCCCACCTCGTGAGGTCATAGCCCTTGGATCCAAGATCCATGGCCCTGATCTCCTCCTCTCAACCTAAACTAAACAAACCTCCCACCTAACCAAGGTCGTGGCCGGGTTGGATCGAGATCCAACACTCACGACCTCCTGCCTGATATCAAGCGCTCACAACCTCCCCCCATCTTTTGTTGTGCACCGTTAGATTAAAATCTCTGTCACGACCTCCTTGTCTCATGCGCACTGCATTCTCCCGGTGACGTGAGATCATAGCCCTTAGATCTAAATCTAAAGGCCATGACCTCCCCACAATGTGCTTCTAAAGCTTCAGGACCTCCACCTCTTTTGATCGTAACCCTTAGATCTAAATCTAACGGTCCCGACCTCCCTTACTGTTGTGCATCATATCGAGACCTCCCATCGTCAGTCGGTGCCTTGGATTCAAATCCAAAGGCCATGACTCTCCTCATGTCCTTTTGATCGCGTGCAATTAAGTCCTCACCGGAGGTCCGCAGACGTTGGATGGAGATCCAACGCTTTGGACCTCTGTCCCTTTTCCTCACGTGCGTTTTTTCGCGATTAAGAAATCGGAGGCCCACGACCTCCCCACCCTTGATCGTGTGGTGGGACCTCCTCCCGGCCACTTAAAACATAACGGATTCGAAAATGAGATCCGATGGTTAGGACCTCCCGAGTCTTATCCAGCGGTCATAAGGACCTCCCTGTTCTTCTCCTTCCTCTGGCGCGCATCGTGCTTTCTCGGCAGTGGAGTTAATCACAGCGCCTTGAGCCTCTGCATGCACCTTTATTGACTCTTTTTGACCGCATTTTAATGCAATTTCGCCTTCATGTAACAACCCAAAATTTCAATTTCAGAGAAAATTTAAAATTTATTTATTTTTGTGGAAATTTTGAAATTTTTAAAACTTTTCCTAATTAGTTAAAGATAAAATAAATTTAACTACAAAATCTATTATCAAGTTTAAGTTGGAAATAATTTTATTAAGTATAAAATGTCTCTAATAATTTATGAGAATTTTTTCTAGAATTTTTTAATTATTTTGCTATATTCTAAAACTGAATTGAATTAAAATGAATATTTAAAATGATAAATCAAAGAAAATCGCTCAAATAGTAATTGGGCCGAAACCTTGGCTCAGCCCAAGCTTTTCTTCTTGGCTGCCCAAGTCGACCCACACCGCTTTGCCTAGGCCTCTCATCCCGCCTACCCCGTCTACGAACCGTCAGAGTGTGCATCGGACGTAACATATGACCACGCCAGGAGTATCCTCCGACCATCCGATGCAAATCCAATACCTCACCCATTCTCTTCTCCCCAGTGCCTTCTTCTCCAAAGCGCCGAGATGTCGCCATGGCCGCCTCGTGGCTTAACAATCCGACGTTTCCTCTTCCCTTCCCTCGCGTAATGCGCGGCATTCAATTCCTTTAACCCGCCTCCTCTCTCCGTCGTTACTCCCTCTTCCACACCCACGATTGCGGATTTCCCAATCGCCGCAGATTCAATCCGACCACGATCTCCTCCCGTCCTCCCTTGCCCTATAAATGGCGCCCGGCTCCGCCTTCACTTGCCGACCCCAGAGCCTAAGCTTGCCCTCCTCTCCTCCTCTCTATACATCGAATTTCTGGTTTCTTCATGGCCACAGCGGCGAGAATTTCATCAATTCCGGCGAGTCCGCCTTGCGCTCAGCGACTTTGACCCGAGCTCGAGATCGCAACATCACCGCCCCGATTGCACGCCTCGCCCTCATGGGAGATCCACTGAGTGTCGCTTCACCGGAGACCCGCATGCCACCGCGCGCTCTTTTTCCTCGTCGCCGGCGAACGGTGGAGCCAAGTCCGCCGTGGTGAGCATCTTGATCACCATCGCTTCTCTCGATTGAAGCCCTCCATTTCCCTCGCCGGAGCCCTCTAGCAGCGGCGAAGCTTCACCGAGCGCCACCCCTCGCCGTGCTTACGTGGCTTGGCCACCTCAGCGCCAACAAGGTGCCACCTCAGCACCCGGTCCAACGTGGCAGCCAGTTGGCAGCCACGTCACGCGCACACCTCCACACCTTCGGGCTTAGGGCTCCATGGACTTGGTCCATGTGAGCCATGTCAATGACATGTAGGTCCCATCTGTCAGAAAAGTAATTCAAATTCATTTAAATCCCGGAAAATCATCGCTGACGTCATCTGCGCAATAAATAGAATTTCTTTAGAAAAATAATTCAAGAAATTGTTTAAATAATGATTCGAGAATAAAATTGGAAAATTCATAACTTTTGCATTATAACTCCAAATTAGATGATTCAAGTTGCTAAAATTTTAGAAAATTATTGTCTAACTAAAAAAATATAATAATTCAATTTAGAATTCATTTTAGTTCTGTTTTAGAATTTAGAATTCTTTTAAATATCAAATTTAGGTTAAAATTTATAAAATTCATAATAATTGAATCCTAACTCCAAATTTAGTGAAACAAATTTCTAAAATTTTATAATTTGATTATCTAGCTCAATAAAATAAAATTATTATATTTAGACTTGGTTTATTTTGTATTTCTGAATTTTGTTTGAATTTTATTTGATTTGCCTTATTTTCACGTTTAGACTTTGGCGATTAAGGGAATTAGATACTTCTCAAGACGTAGATTTTCGGTACGCAACGAAGGCAAGTTATACTTTGACCATTTTGCCCTATTATTTTAAAGTTAATTAAATTCAGTTTTTAAATTATTAAATGCATGCATAATTTTATTCAAGTATTTCAAATTCTGTTTAAATAATTAGTTATTCCTATTATCCTTGTATGCCAAATTTTGGATGTTGCCTTGACATTCCTTTGTCACCTTAGATAAATTATTATGTTTAATAATCAAATGCTTCATAAATACTTAGACCATGATTTATGTTTTGGGAGAATTTTAGCCAACTCAATAAAATTTGTTTGAAAATTAAAACTATGGTATTGTTTTACCATAGAGAATTTGTAAAGATGGTTTTATAGAAATAAAATCAAAAGGGTTTGGACTTGGGCGAAAAGGATGAATGGTGGGTGCGGAGTTTATGCACTGCAAGCTTAGTCTCGTTAAGATTAAGACCTGTGGTTTAAATTGAATGACGCCAAGTCAATTGAGGACCGGTCTTTGGCGCATTTTGTTATGCCTTATCGTACAACCACATGTCTGTATGGGCGGGACTGGCTTAATAATTTGTAATACCTTTTAGTTATTTGTGCTATGTTGTATGTATGGGTGTCGGGTAGACAGTTTTTCCCATCTGGCGCAAGAGGGGTTTTCGGAGGACAGTCGATCAATGGAAGCGAAACCTTAGCGGGCACAAGTACTTTAGGTAGAACATTGTAACGGCCTTGTGATGTTTGCTCACACACTGCCTTAGGAAGCGTGGATTGGCCGACACAAAGAGTATAATATCTCGTGTGGGTAAAGTTGTACAAACTCTGCAGAGTGTAAAACTATTGAATAATGGCGTCCACGGTCATGGACATGCTAGCAAAGCCACTCGAGTTAGTTTTGTTTTGGTTTTAAAATGATTTCAACAGATAATTTCGGGATGGATAGTCCTGTGGGAAAATTAGGCGGGTAGCCATTGTGATTGGAGGATATCCATCATCTTTTATGGAGGTTATCCACAATAAACTATTGTTATTTAAAATGGTGATTTAGATTATTGTATAAAATGGCTTTGTAATCTAATATGATTATTTAAATTAAAAGCTAGCGCTTTCATAAAATAACCTTGCCAAGATCCTTTGTCTACCTTATGCATGCATATCAATTCCATATTGGGTGTAACTTGCGAGCACGGTAGTAGTGCTCACTCTTCTTGAATAATCTTTATTCAGAGAAGATATCTATCAAGGCGGTGAGGATCTTGGCGCCTAGGTTGCGCCCCAGACGATTGCTGTGGTGAATCGTTGGGTCTACTACTATTAATGCCGCTCATTGTGTTTTACTTTATTTGGCCTCGGGCCCTTTGTAATAAACTCTGAATAAATATTAATAAAATCGTGATATGTTTTGATTATCACTTTTGTTTGATGTGTACATTAGCTATCTGGACTAATGTATGAACACGAAGAATTCGGGATCCTTCGCTCCGGGTTCGACACGCCTCATGGGTCATTTCGGACACCACCATGTCAACTTTACGTCTGTCCAACTGCTCGACCATGCCATGGGCCAAGCTCACCATGAGCTTAGCCGGTGGCCTAAAACCTCTTTGCCCTAAGTATAAGAACACCCCACCGTGCCTTTATCTTCCTTTACAAGCCTTTGTTCCTTGCTCGCTCTCTGTGCTTGTGAACTCTAAACCACGAAACCATCCTTGGCCGCCATTGTTGGAGTTTGAAGCTCCTTGGTGGGCAAGGGTCATTGAGATTTTTTCTTCCTCTCCTTGCTTCCATTTGTGCCTTCCTCTGGGACCAAGACCTCACTCGTTTTGGTTTGGACATTTACAGAGGTGGACAAAGTGGAATCTGGAGCTGGAGCTTTGGCCGTGGAGCACCTTTCTTCCCCAACTCCAGTCATCACCTCCACGACCTCCCCAGCACCTTAGGACCTCCAGGTACTCCCCCTGTTAGTCCTTTAGCGCTGGGCACCCGCATGTATGAGGTCGCGGAGCTTTTAAATTGGGCACACGCTTGATTGGATGTTGCGCGGAGCTTCCCTTTTGCATTTTGGATGTTGCCGTGTGCTTGTCTTCGTTGTCCTCTCCGGCTCTTGGCGTTCAAAACCGTCGCCGCCGTTGAGAGGAGGTCCTTTGGGTGCGCATGGTTATTGCGGACCCAACGGTACCATTGGATCTCGCCGGCGAGGTCTACATCGCCGGCGATGACCACATCTTTGCGCTCGGGTTTTGTCGGACGTCCCGAGCGTGTCATTATCGTTTTTAGGACATAAATTCACCGTTTTAAATGCGCTAATCATTTGCTCCCATCATTGTAATCATTGGATGTCTTAACTGCCTTAAATCCACCCTTTAATGCGTGCATTTAGGACCTCCGCAGCGCGACCTCCTTGATGTCCGGCGCATTTATTCATGTCCAAGCGCGTGCGCAGAGTTAAAATCTTTGTCTGCAGGACCTCCATGACCTCCTCCAGGAGATGCAGGCGTCCAAGACCTCCCTTAACGCAATCGTGGCCGTCCAGACCTCCTGGAGTGCAGTGGACGTTGAGACTTCCTTAGGACCTCCCTAGGTTATCTCGGCCGTTCATGACCTCCCGGTAGATCTTGGCCGTCAAGGTCCTCCTCGGACGATCCCGAACCATCGAGGACCTCCTTGGAACATCTGGACCGTCCGGGACCTCCCCGTGAGGTCTTGGCGATGTAGATCTTCCTTGGGGAGATCTTGATAGTTTGGACCTTCCTTTGGAAGATCTCAACCGTTGAGGACCTCCCTTTAGATCTGGTCCGTTCCCGACCTCCTTCTGTGTTGTGGTCCGTTGATTTTCGCATCTCTGCCTCCCGACCTCCCTCACCTCGCGCATGTGCGTTGCTAGGAGGTCCGGGACCTCTGGACCTCCCGAGCGTGTGCGTTGTTCACTGGGAGGTCTGAGCCGTTGGATTTAAGATCGTGGCTCACGTCCTCCCATACCCTTGTGAGTTTTAGAAATTCGGTGAGGTCTTAGTTAAACTGAAATAAGGTATAGACTTTAGAATTTCATATCTTCTTCGTTTTGAATCCTTTTGAGGTCATTCAAATTGTGTTAGCTCTGTATTGAACTTGACTTTAATCCAAAAATGATTGTAAGTTGAGTTCAGCTTCAGAGCACAGCTTTGCCATTAGGTTTTAAAACCAACTTTAAAATGTGCACTTAAATCAATGCTTAACTTGTAAAATACATAACTAATGCTCTATAGATTATTTTTGGGTGAGACCAACTTTGTTGGTTTCCTCTCTTAGTGAACTCACTGTGAAAATTAGTTTTGAGCATGTTGCTATTATAAAAATGAGGACTTGTGCATTGTAATTTTGTTCAAGTTCTTGTTTTTGAAAATTTGTAGAGAGTGCATAATAGCTCCAAATGAGGTGAACTCAATTGTGTTATTCATCTCATGAGGTGCTGGTTTTACAGTAAAAATTTCAGCTTCGCTGCTATTCTAGAAAATTTTGTGATGAACAGTAATATATTTTTAATTAATAGGCTGAGCAGAATTGATTTCATCATATCTTTTGCATTGAGAATCCAAATCAATTGGTTCTTGTTGCTAAAGTCATGATAAATCATTGTCTTGCTTCTGTAAAATTTTCATAGCTTTTGGAGTTCATTTGTTGTGCTGTCTTTGTTGTTTTTAAATCGTTCTTATCGGTTCTTTCTCGCTTTTCCGTTAGGTTTCGACATTTGTGGTGATCCCGAGAGTGACCCTCTGCCACCATTTGACCACCAGCAACAAGGCAAGCAGTTTGACCATTTCCATCATTGTCCCATTACTTTAAAGCTTAATACTTTGTTTTACTTCTATGTATGCATGCTACTTTGTGTTAAATGTCGTTAGTAATCCTATAGTTGCATAATCTGTAGGAATTCTTTATCCTCTACTACCATGAGCCTAGGTTATTTGCTGTGGTGGGAGCTCGTTGGATGAGCTCTTATCACTTAGTAGTTTCGATGCAATTGCTTAGACATGCTTAGTTATCGGTAGAAATGGGCGATCATCGACTTAGTCGATGGTCTTGATCACTCAAAAATGATTATTACTCCTATATGTCCAGCACTTGTGCTTTGATTAATTTGTAAAATCAAAAACTGAAAATAAAAGATTGATTTAGACTTGGGCATATTGGATGGATGGTGCGGTTTTTGGATGTGGTGGTATGCAGGGTCCCTAAGGACCGAGTACTTGGGTCACTAAGCCAGCGATTTAGCGTACTAACCACGCGAGGGCATATGGAACCCCTCTTGACTAAGTACTCTAGGAGGTGTTAATTATGAGCGAGCTCGGTTGGTGTGTTTTCAAAAACAAATGTATATGTATAGTGTGGGAGGGGAGCATTAGCTTCCGGGAAGGTTGTGATGTCTCCTTCTCCCCGTGGGTTGTGCAGCTCGTAATTAGCATTCATCCTTTGGAAAGGTCTCGTAGGACTTAGCCGTGCCAGCACACCTTCGGAAGTGTGCGTAAAGGAAAGGCGGTCTGACGTGTGGGTACAGTGGTACACCCTGCAGGGATAAAACTATTCGAATAGCCTCGTCCTAGGTTATGGACATGCTTGGTAAGGTCGTTCAAGACTAGACTACAACCTTTAATTAAAACTTGACATGGTTGGTATGAACGGGGAGTTCATGCTATTGTTGTGGTGACTTGGGTTAGTCACTTCCAGGTTGTTCTTGTTGTTGTTATTATGTTATTATCTCGTTGTTACTTCAACATTTAAAAATGCTTTGCCAAATTGCCTTCAATCTATTATGTTATTGCAAATAAATGTTGCTTTATGCTAAAATGAGTCCAAAGCCTCATCCACTTAAATAAAGCTTGCATGTAGCTATTTATAGTTCTGTTATCTCACACGTAAGTCTTGCGGAGTACTTTATGTACTCATCTGCCCGTGGTTGTGGCAATTTTTGTGGCTTTTGTGCAGAGGAAGAAGGAGAGCTCCAAGAGCCTCTCTTTTGTGCTACGTGTTGCGCTTTCTTGACGACTAGCTTGGCGGTCGGTCGATGCCTAGGGTTAAGGCACACCGATTGGCTTTGTGTTATAGCCATCTTTATGGCACTTTTGCTTCATTGTTATCTTTTTGTAATTGTTGTTATTTGGCCTAAGGGCCTCTCTTTGTAATATCTATTCCATATTAATATTAACTTCGGTTTGTTGCTTATGTTCTATGTGTTGTATGGAATTGATGCATTCTTTTGTTGTGAGGTATGTATCTGCATTCAGGAAGTATACATCTCTAGACCGAAGTTTATTTGGTTGATAATACTAGGGTCAATTGGATGACTAAGTATTATGAGCCTAATAAACGAGGTCTCTAAAAAGTTGGTATCGAGCCGTTATGACCGTAGTAGCATAAGCTTGGTCGATCCTTAGGATATTTTGAAAACCTATTTTCAAAGCATCAAAAGAGGTTTTGAAAGCTTAGGTAAATTCTCGGATTTTATTCCTTACCTATCTTAGCTCTCTCTTCTCACCTCCCTCTAATTTGAGTTTTAAAAGTTGTTTTCCTCTCTTCCTTCTACAAAATAGTTGTTGTCGATTAACCTTTGGGTTTTGGGAGAACCAATGAGATTGGCAAATTGAAGTGTGAGCTGCCCACTACAAGGTTTTTAAGTTCGAGTCGGTGATTAGACAAGGAGCTTGGATCTGAAACACCGACAGCAAGCATCAAATTTCCGGACAGCAGTCTCAAGGGTGTCTAATTAGGATAGATAATGAGATGTTAATCAACTAAAACTTGTGGGAATAAAAGGGTAAGATGTGATACTAGTTAGCTAAGTATCTAACGCTTATTTCGCTGCATTAACCTTGCTCTCTAATAGTTTTAGATCTCATCTTACAATCTGATTTTTGATCTTCTCGACCAATTACTCGTTCATTCAATACGGGTTAGTTGAATTGAGAAGTTGAGCTTTGCTTTTGGTGTTTCTTGGCTGTTTTTAGAAGTCTTTTAGAAGCTTTTTAAAGTTTAACTAACCGCTGATTTTGGCTTTCGTTTGGGGTGATATTCCATTCCCCGATCGTTGGCTTTGCTTTCTTTAAGGCTTTGTTTTTTTGGTCTAGTTGCTAACCAAAAATTCCTTATAACAGATGGCGGGCCTTTTCGTGCGGCCAAGGCGATCATTGGTCCGGACGAGCTTCCTCCTCCTCCCACCATGGCCGAGGTTCTTCTTCGGATCGGCGCAACGCGGATGACCGAGAGAGTTCTCTTGGGCGTCATCGCGCGCAACACCTAACACTTACCGGAGCTTGAGGATCTGGGCGAGGAATGCCCATCGGCGTGGAGGACTCGCGAAGTTTCTTCGTACAGCCCTTACCTTTTCCCGGTCAGAGGACCCTTTGGATCGCAGACGATTGGCCGTCTTGTGGGCGTAAGCCAGATCGCGTGATGCCGAGGAACACGAAAAGCGCTGTTCGCATCGCACCACCGGAGGGTGCAGCCTTGTCATGGTGGGAGCTTTCTCGCCATGCACCCCATGAACCACCGTTTCTTGGGAGGAGTTTCGTCTTGCCTTCCGTCGGGCTCACATCCTGCCGGCTTGATGGAGATCAAGCGGGGAGTTTCTTCGCGCTCAAGCAAGGCGTAGCTCGATCATGGAGTATGTCTACGAGTTCAACCATCTAGCTCGTTATGCTCCTCGAGGGCGTGGCCCGATATGGCTAAGGTGCCAAGTTCAGCGTGGCTTGTCCGAGGAGTGAAGGACAAGCTATCCATTGTCGACTTCCTCGATTTTCAGACCTTGGTCGACAAGGCCATCGTCGTGAGCATGCGGCTCGAGCTTATGGATTCCATAGCGCAAGTGGGAGGCCCATAAGTCATCGGGGCGGTTCCTCCGTCCCGCTTGAGCGGTCTCGGGGTACCACTCTCACTCTTCGGTGCCCCCGAGGTCACCTGCCCCTGTTCCTCGTCCTTCGCAGGCCGTGTCTCAGTCACGTGCACCTGCGAGTCAGCAGAGCGGCCCCCGCAACCCGGCTGCCGGGGTCACATGTTTCTCATGCAACCAGAAGGGGCATTATGCGAACCAATGCCCTAAGAAGACAGGAGCAGCCCCTCGTCCTAATGGAGGGGCGGGCGAGAGGTGGTGCACTTCGGGACCGTAAGATCGTCCGGCTACCCAAGGCGTGGGTAGTGGTCGCGTCAACGCCATCACCACGAGAGGAGGCTCGGGAGGCACCCGGCGTCGTGCTAGGTACACTTCTGTTAACTCTCATCCCGCTCGCTTTTGTTTGATTCAGGAGCATCTCATTCCTTTGTTTACGAGTCTTTTCTTTGCTGTTGGAGAGCTTTTCTCTCCATTGTCGGTCCCGCTACTCATTCGCTCTCTGGTTGGAGTTGAGGGCCGAGGTTGAGTGTAGGGATGTTCCTATCGAGATCGGCGTGGGTTTCTTAGCAAACCTTATCCTTCTCCATTCAATGAGTCTTGATGTGATTCTTGGCATGGATTGGTTGTCCGGCACATGGGGCAAATCGATTGCGCCAGGAAGCTCATCTCTCTATCTAGTCCCTCCGGCGAGCAGGTTCGCTTTTCGCCGAAGCTACTAGATCCGCATCTCTTCGGCGCTTGAAGCAAAGCCGCTTTAGATATTAGCGAAGTCCCAACAGTTTGTGACTTTGTTGATGCCTTTCCGCTGATCTTCGAGGATGCCACCCGTTCGAGACCTCGAGTTTGTCATTGAGTTGGCTCCGTACCGCCCCTATCTCAAAGAGGCCTTATCGGATGCCACCGAGCGAGTTGGTAGAATTGAAGAAGCGATTAAGTGAGCTGCAAGAGAAGGTTTCATCGCCTAGCTCATCTCCTTGGGGTTGTCCGGCAATCTTCGTAAAGAAGAAGGGCGGTACTTTCGCATGTCGTCGATTATCGTCCACTTAATGAAGTGATGATGAAGAACAAGTATCCATTGCCCGCATCGGCGATCTCTTGATCAATTGATTGGAGCTCGAGTTTTCTCCAAGATTGATTTGAGAGTGGGATATCATCGAGTTCGGATTCGACTGAGGATATTCCAAAACGGCGTTCTCTACTCGCTTCGGCTTGTACAAGTACTGCTTTGTCATGTCGTTCGCTTAACCAATGCTCTGCCTTGTTCATGAACCTCATGAATTCGGTATTCATGGAGTATTTGGATAAGTTTGTCGTGGTCTTCATCGATGATATTCTTATCTATTCCAAAACGATGAGGATCATCTTGAGCATCTGAAGCTTGTGTTAGGCAAGCTACGTGAGCACCATTTGTCTGCGAAGTTCAGCAAGTGTGCGTTACGGTTGAAGAAGTGGCTTTCTTAGGCCATATTCTTTCAGCGGAGGCGTGGTATTGATCCTAACAAGGTCACCGATGTTCTTTCATGGAGTCCGCCCGCCGGTCACCGAAGTGCGGAGTTTTCTTGGTTTAGCGGGATATTATCGCGCTTTATCGAGAACTTCTCCAAGATCGCAAAGCCGATGACGGAGTTGCTCAAGAAGGACAAGAAGTTCTTGTGGTGCGATGCTTGCATGGCAAGTTTCCATATACTCAAGCGTTTGACCACGCTCCGTTCTTGTTCTTCACGATATCCATCGCAACTTCGATATCTTTTGCGATGCTTCTCGTCGAGGCCTCGGTTGTGTCCTTATGCAAGAAGGCAAGGTAGTGGCCTATGCATCAAGGCAATTGAGACCTCATGAACTCAACTACCCTACTCATGATTTGGAGTTGGCTTACGTGATTCATGCACTTAAGATTTGGCGACATTACCTAATCGTGTCGTTGTGAAGTGTATTCGGATCACAAGAGCCTTAAGTATTGTTCACCCAACTGACTGAACCTCGGGCAAAGGAGATGGTTGGAGTTGATCAAGGATTATGATATGGGTATTCACTACCATCGGGCAAGGCTAATGTAGATTGCCGATAAACTTAATCATAAAGCGCATTGTAATGCCTTAGTGCTCAAGGAGCATTCGCCCTCTCTTCTCGTGGCATTCGGCGTCTCAACTTGGAGATAGTTGAGCATGGATCTCTCGCTGCCATGGTTGTGCAACCAACCTTGGTGGATCGGATCAAGTCCGCTCGGCGATCGGATTGGGGAGTGAGCCACATTAAGGCAAATGTCAAGGCGGAACGACCAAGTGCTTTTCGAGGATGAGCATGGCGTTGTGAGGTTCGAACAGCGCCTTGTGGTTCCAAAGGACATGGAGTTGCGAATTTGATCCTCCATGAAGCCCATGATTTGCCTTTATCCATTCATCCGGGGCCACAAAGATGTATCAAGATCTCCGCTAGAGATTTTGGTGGACCCAATGAAGAGGGAGATCGCGAAGTTCGTTCTTAAGTCGGCGTGTGTCGTCGTGTCAAGGCCGAACATCGGCGTCTGCTGGGTCGCTTGACCTTTGCCAATTCTGAGTGGAAGTGGGATTCGATCGGAATGGATTTTATCACGGTCTACCCGTCCCGAAGAAGAATGATGCCATTTGGGTGCGTCATCGATCGATTGACTAAGGTGGCACATTTCCTTCCGTCAAGACCCGAACTTGGTAGGGTCTTTTGGCGGAACTCTATATCGCCCGCATCGTGAGTTTGCACGGTGTCTGCGAAAACGATTGTGTCGGATCGTGGATCCTTTTCACGTCTCGTTTTGGCATAGCTTGCAAGAGGCTATGGGCACTCGTCTTGCTTTCAAAGACGGCATATCATCCCCAAACGATGGTCGGACCGAGAGGTCAACCAAGTTTTGGAAGACATGCTTCGTGCTTGTGTCCTTTCTATGGGAAGCATTGGGAGAAATGCTTACCATTCGCCGAAGTTTTCTTATAACAACAGCTTTCGGGCCGGTCTCGGCATGGCACCATTTGAGGCCTTATGCGGGAGAAAGTGTAGGACCCGTTGAACTGGTCGGAGACGGTGAGAGACCTCTCTTTGGCGGACTCAATCAATGAGGCGGCGCCAAGTCCGGCTTATTCGTGGCGTTGCGCCTGACTCAATCGAGCAAAAGAGCTATGCGGATCGCCGTCGGCGTGAGTTACGTTTTGAGCCTAATGACTTTGTTTATCTCAAAGTCTCTCCTTTGAAGGGCCATCAACGTTTGGCGTCAAGGGCAAGTTGGCTCCTCGATATGTCGGTCCCTACGCGTTATCGAGAAGAAGAAGCTGTTGCCTATAAGTTGGAGTTGCCGGCTGCACTTGAGGGTACATGATGTTTTCCATGTGTCTCGGCTTAAGAAGTGCCTCCGTGTTCCAACCGAGGAAGCTCCGTTGGAAACTCTCGATGTCGGGAAGATTTGACCTATCGCGAGCACCTGTTCACGTGCTCGATGAGTGCGAGCGAAGGACAAGGAATAAGACCATCAAGTTCCTTAAAGTTCGATTGGTCAAACCATTCGAGGATGAGGCTACTTGGGAAAGGGAAGATCGTCTGCGTGCGGACTATCCATCTTTCTTTCACAGTGAGCCAAATCTCGGGGCAGATTCTGTAAGGGAGAGATTTTGTAACATCCCAAATGTATAATTAGGGTTAATCAAGTATAATTATATGTGTAGAAATTAAAACTTTTTCTCACATCTTGAAAAACCCTAAAATCTCATGTAATTCTTGTCCAAGAGTTGTGTAATCCAAAAACACAAAGCTCTTGTTGACCAAAAATCAAACTCATTTTCCAATTATCTTAAATCTTGTGTCAAACATTTGGAATATATTTTCCTTGGTCCCAAAAACTGAGGTGGGACCCCTCTGAAAAATATCACAAGTTGTAAGACTTGTTTGATAATTTTTGGAGGCAAAACAATCCTTTAAACAACCTTCATGAATTTCCTGAGAAAAATGCATTGCATAATAACCTCTGGAAATTTTATGCAAAGTTGATCTCATTGTCAGCAAGCTCCAGTTAAAATTTCATCAAATTTGGAGTTCATTTGCTATCTCAAAAAATTCTGCTAAGTTTCAGCTGTTAAAAACTAAATTTAAAAGCCTACACTGTTCCTTGGGCTAGCCACTTTGCAAAGTTGGTCCAGCCCAACCTTGTCTGCACCTCAGCAGACCTCATCTCCACCTTGATCAGGTCGCAGCCGTTGGATTTACATCCAACAGCCACGACCTCCTCCCCAACATACTCGGTCAGGTCCTCCCACCTACGTGAGGTCATAGCCCTTGGATCCAAGATCCATGGCCCTGATCTCCTCCTCTCAACCTAAACTAAACAAACCTCCCACCTAACCAAGGTCGTAGCCGTTGGATCAGATCCACGACTCACGACCTCCTGCGATATCAAGCGCTCACAACCTCCCCATCTTTTGTTGTGCACCGTTAGATTAAAATCTCAGGTCACGACCTCCTTTGTCTCATGCGCACAGACCTCCCAGCGCCGCGTGAGATCATAGCCCTTAGATCTAAATCTAAAGGCCATGACCTCCCCTGTGCGTTGCGCAAGCTCAGGACCTCCACCTCTTTTGATCAGAACCCTTAGATCTAAATCTAACGGTCCTGACCTCCCTTGCCTGTTGTGCATCATATCAGACCTCCCCATCAGGTCAGTGCCCTTGGATTCAAATCCAAAGGCCATGACCTCCCCTCATGTCCTTTTGATCGCGTGCGGTTAAGTCCTCACTGGAGGTCCGCACCGTTGGATGGAGATCCAACGCTTTGGACCTCCTGTCCCTTTTCCTCACGTGCGTTTTCGCGATTAAAAATCGGAGGCCACGACCTCCCATCCTTGATCGTGTGGTGGGACCTCCTCCCAGCCACTTAAAACTCTTGGTTCGAAAATGAGATCCGATGGTTAGGACCTCCCGGTCTTATCCAGCGGTCATAAGAACCTCCTGTTCTTCTCCTTCCTCTGGCGCGCATCGTGCTCTGGCGGTGGAGTTAATGCGCGCCAGCCTCTGTGCACCTTTAATGACTCTTTCTTGACCGCATTTAATGCGAATCGACCTTCACTTCTCATGGGTCGGCTCGGACACGCCACCATGTCAACTTCGTCTGTCCAAGCTGCAGGACCATGCCATGGGCCAAGCTCACCATGAGCTTAGCCGGTGGCCTAAAACCTCTTTGCCCTAAGTATAAGAACACCCCAGCGTGCCTTTATCTTCCTTTACAAGCCTTTGTTCCTTGCTCGCTCTCTGTGCTTGTGAACTCTAAACCACCGAAACCATCCTTGGCCGCCATTGTTGGAGTTTGAAGCTCCTTGGTGGGCAAGGGTCATTGGAGATTTTTCTTCCTCTCCTTGCTTCCATTTGTGCCTTCCTCTGGGACCAAGACCTCACTCGTTTTGGTTTGGACATTTCTGAGAGGTGGACAAAGTGGAATCTGGAGCTGGAGCTTTGGCCGTGGAGCACCTTTCTTCCCCAACTCCAGTCATCACCTCCACGACCTCCCCAGCACCTTAGGACCTCCAGGTACTCCCCCTGTTAGTCCTTTAGCGCTGGGCACCCGCATGTATGAGGTCGCGGAGCTTTTAAATTGGGCACACGCTTGATTGGATGTCGCGGAGCTTCCCTTTTGCATTTTGGATGTTGCCGTGTGCTTGTCTTCGTTGTCCTCTCCGGCTCACCGGCGTTCAAGGCCGTCGCCGCCGTTGAGAGGAGGTCCTTTGGGTGCGCATGGTTATTGCGGACCGCGGTACCATGGATCTCGCGGCGAGGTCTACATCGCCGCGATGACCACATCTTCTTTTCGGGTTTTGTCGGACGTCCGGCGTGTCATTGTCGTTTTAGGACATAAATTCACCGTTTTAAATCGCTAATCATTTGCTCCCATCATTGTAATCATTGGATGTCTTAGCGCCTTAAATCCACCCTTTAATGCGTGCATTTAGGACCTCCCAGCGCGACCTCCTTGATGTCGGTAGCGCATTTATTCATGTCCAGCGGCGTGCGCAAGTTAAAGCTGGTGCAGGACCTCCATGACCTCCTCAGGAGATCTGAGGCGTCCAAGACCTCCCCTGCGCAATCGTGGCCGTCCGGACCTCCTGGGAGTGCAGCGGCGTTGAGACCTCCATTAGGACCTCCCTAGGTTATCTCGGCCGTTCATGACCTCCCGGGTAGATCTTGACCGTCAAGGTCCTCCCTCGACGATCTGAACCATCGAGGACCTCCTTGGAACATCTGGACCGTCCGGGACCTCCCTGTGAGGTCTTGGCGATGTAGATCTTCCTTGGGGAGATCTTGATAGTTTGGACCTTCCTTTGGAAGATCTCAACCGTTGAGGACCTCCCTTTAGATCTGGTCGTTCAGGACCTCCTTCTGTGTTGTGGTCAGTTGATTTTGCATCTCTGACCCGACCTCCCTCACCTCGCGCATGTGCGTTGCTAGGAGGTCGGGACCTCTGGACCTCCCGAGCGTGTCGTTGTTCACTGGGAGGTCTGAGCCGTTGGATTTAAGATCTGTGGCTCCGTCCTCCCATACCCTTGTGAGTTTTAGAAATTCGGTGAGGTCTTAGTTAAAGCTGAAATAAGGTATAGACTTTAGAATTTCATATCTCCTTCGTTTTGAATCCTTTTGAGGTCATTCAAATTGTGTTAGCTCTGTATTGAACTTGACTTTAATCCAAAAATGATTGTAAGTTGAGTTCAGCTTCAGAGCACAGTTTGCCATTAGGTTTTAAAACCAACTTTAAAATGTGCACTTAAATCAATGCTTAACTTGTAAAATACATAACTAATGCTCTATAGATTATTTTTGGGTGAGACCAACTTTGTTGGTTTCCTCTCTTAGTGAACTCACTGTGAAAATTAGTTTTGAGCATGTTGCTGTTATGAAAATGAGGACTTGTGCATTATAATTTTGTTCAAGTTCTTGTTTTGAAAATTTGTAGAGAGTGCATAACAGCTCCAAATGAGGTGAACTCAATTGTGTTATTCATCTCATGAGGTGCTGGTTTTACAGTAAAAATTTCAGCTTCGCTGCTATTCTAGAAAATTTTATGATGAACAGTAACTAATTTTTAATTAATAGGCTGAGCAGAATTGATTTCATCATATCTTTTGCATTGAGAATCCAAATCAATTGGTTCTTGTTGCTAAAGTCATGATAAATCATTGTCTTGCTGCTGTAAAATTTTCATAGCTTTTGGAGTTCATTTGTTGTGCTGTCTTTGTTGTTTTTAAATCGTTCTTATCGGTTCTTTCTCGCTTTTCCGTTAGGTTTCGACATTTGTGGTGATCCAGAGTGACCCTCTGCCACCATTTGACCACCAGCAACAAGGCAAGCAGTTTGACCATTTCCATCATTGTCCCATTACTTTAAAGCTTAATACTTTGTTTTACTTCTATGTATGCATGCTACTTTGTGTTAAATGTAGTTAGTAATCCTATAGTTGCATAATCTGTAGGAATTCTTTATCCTCTACTACCATGAGCCTAGGTTATTTGCTGTGGTGGGAGCTCGTTGGATGAGCTCTTATCACTTAGTAGTTCGATGCAATTGCTTAGACATGCTAGTTATCGGTAGAAATGGGCGATCATCGACTTAGTCGATGGTCTTGATCACTCAAAATGATTATTACTCCTATATGTCCAGCACTTGTGCTTTGATTAATTGTAAAATCAAAAACTGAAAATAAAAGATTGATTTAGACTTGGGCATATTGGATGGATGGTGCGGTTTTGGATGTGGTGGTATGCTGGGTCCCTAAGGACCGAGTACTTGGGTCACTAAGCCAGCGATTTGGCGTACTAACCACGAGAGGCATATGGAACCCCTCTTGACTAAGTACTCTAGGAGGTGTTAATTATGAGCGAGCTCGGTTGGTGTGTTTTCAAAACAAATGTATATGTATAGTGTGGGAGGGAGCATTAGCTTAGGGAAGGTTGTGATGTCTCCTTCTCCCGTGGGTTGTGCAGCTCGTAATTAGCATTCATCCTTTGGAAATGTCTCGTAGGACTTAGCCGTGCAAACACACCTTCGGAGTGTGCGTAAAGGAAAGGCGATCGGCGTGTGGGTGCAGTGGTACACCTGCGGGGATAAAACTATTGAATAGCCTCGTCCTAGGTTATGGACATGCTTGGTAAGGTCGTTCAAGACTAGACTACAACCTTTAATTAAAACTTGACATGGTTGGTATGAGCAGGGAGTTCATGCTATTGTTGTGGTGACTTGGGTTAGTCACTTCGGGATTGTTCTTGTTGTTGTTATTATGTTATTATCTCGTTGTTACTTCAACATTAAAAATGCTTTGCCAAATTGCCTTCAATCTATTATGTTATTGCAAATAAATGTTGCTTTATGCTAAAATGAGTCCAAAGCCTCATCCACTTAAATAAAGCTTGCATGTAGCTATTTATAGTTCTGTTATCTCACGTAAGTCTTGCGGAGTACTTTATGTACTCATCGCGTGGTTGTGGCAATTTTGTGGCTTTTGTGCGAGAGGAAGAAGGAGAGCTCCAAGAGCCTCTCTTTTGTGCTACGTGTTGCGATTTCTTGACGACTAGCTTGGCGGTCGGTCGGATGCCTAGGGTTAAGGCACACCGATTGGCTTTGTGTTATAGCCATCTTTATGGCACTTTTGCTTCATTGTTATCTTTTTGTAATTGTTGTTATTTGGCCTAAGGGCCTCTCTTTTGTAATATCTATTCCATATTAATATTAACTTCTGGTTTGTTGCTTATGTTCTATGTGTTGTATGGAATTGATGCATTCTTTTGTTGTGAGGTATGTATACTGCATTCTGGGAAGTATACATCTCTCGAGACCGAGTTTATTTGGTTGATAATACTAGGGTCAATTGGATGACTAAGTATTATGAGCCTAATAAACGTCGGGGTCTCACAGAGGCCAATTTGGCAAGAGCAGCAGGAGCAAAACCAAAGCGCGCAAGAGACTGAATAGACTGGCGATCATGAAGAGTATATCGAGAAGGAGAGGCCGAAGAAGATGACCTTTCAGAAGAAGATGGTGTATCAGAAGAATCCTCAACTCACGGACGATGAGTGTAGTAGAGAGGATAAGAAGGAACAAGACCAGAAGAAACCTCTGGAGAGGGTATCTGTGGCGAGGGAGGCGCCGATGGTGACGGAGCCGCCGACAGGGAAGGAGGCACAGGAGAGACCAAAGGCTGTAGTGGAGGTATGATGGCTATGGGGTTGGCAGGAAAAGTTAGAAAAGAAAGTGGCTCGACGAGAGATGCTAGAGTGGTGGAATGATAAGGACGAGACTCATCAAAAGCAACGTCCCAAGAAATCCGCATCCGTCGGCCAACAGGATCCCAACAACGATGTCCCTTATGCTCATGGCTATAGCACAGAAAAACACACTCAATAGACTGAAGGTCGACTTGGTGCGCTCATGAGGTGCAAGAAGAACATAACACACACACACACACACCCCCAAAGAGGCGAAGACCAGAATAATCAGAAGTCTTGCCATAGAGACACTCAACTGGGATCTCTCCCTGAAGAGCAGAAGAAGGCTGAACATTGATCAGGAAAGTGGCAGTAGAAACAACCTCAGCCTAGAAGTGTGGTGGACCAACAGAAGCAAGCATAAGAGCACGAGCTGTCTCAAGAAGATGACGATGCTTTAGATTCGACCACACCGTTTTGGGCATGAGCACCGAGGTAAGAAAATTGAGAGAGAGTGCCCTACTCAGCAAGAAAACTACGAAGAACTCCCGACAAGTATTCCCCAGCAGAATCAGCACGAAAAGCACGAATAGAAGAGTCAAACTGGGTACGGATCATAGTGGCAAAATTCTTGTAGATGGATAGAACCTCACTATGAGATGACATAGAATATATCCATGTGTGTCGAGAAAAGTCATTAATAAAAATTATATAATATCGATGATCTCCTTTCAAAACGAAAGGAGCCAGACCTCATACATCATAATGAACAAGATCAAAAGGACGTTGTGACACTGACTCACTAGAAGGATAGGGGAGTTGAAGTTGTTTACCAAGCTTACAACCTTGACAATTTAGAGAAACATCACCAGACATAGATCCTAAAAGGCCACGACGAACTAAAGAAGATAGACGCGACCTGCAAAGATGTCCCAAATGATGATGCCTCTGAGCAAAAGACACAGTGGATGATGCAGCAGAAGCGGAGGCGGTGGTGGAGGTGACAAGACTAATAGGGCAATAGAAGGAAGATGAAGCCAGTCAAGCTCCTAGAGACGTCGTGAGTCACGATGGCGAGGCGATACCAACCCGAGTCCCGTGCATCGATCCTGAATAGAAGAAGAATCGAATAAAAAATAACACGACAACCATGATCGGTGAGGTGACCGCGGATATAAGTTGCATAGTTAGTTTGGGAACATAAGAAACAACGAGGAAGATATGTAGACTTAGTGCGTATAAGCGTGTTTAGGCAAATGTGCCTAAATACCTCTCTCTCTCTCAACATTGTGAGGGCAAGAATGTAAATGTCCCTTCTTACCCTCCTATAAATAAGGCCCCAAGGGCATGTACAAAGGGTACTCCCCTTCATTCACACTCAATACAATCCATCCATACACTTGTCTTTGGTTCCTCCTTTTGGTCCTTCTCCAAGACAAAGGGTACTGCGTACCTACTGTCTAGCCTTTTCTTGCTATGACAGTTGGTGCGTCTGTCTTGGATCGAACAAGCTACTCATAAGAGGATCAGTTAAAGACACCTCCACATCACCTTCGCCCCACCCGAACCCCCCCTGGCGCATGCGTTTCCTCAAAGCCGAAGGCTCACATCACCTTCGGCCCACCTTTGCTCAAAACCCGGAGCACCACATCACCTTCGGCCCACCCGAAGCCCCCAAGCGCAGGCACTTCCTCCAGCCGAAGGACCAATCCCTCGCCATCTTCGACACTCGGAGCCCCTGCCTCTCCCTCCGGCCCCCTCGGGCGCACTGCCTCCGGCCTCAGGGTGTGGCACCCGGAGCCCCCTTGAGCGCCCCTCGGGTCCCCTTCGGTGTCATCCCGAAGCCCCAGAGGCCCCCTCTGGTGCGGCAGCCTCCTCTGGCCTCGGGGCGCGGCACCTGGAGCCCCCTCGAGCGCCCCTCCGGTCCCCCTTCGGCGTCATCACGAAGCCCCCAAGGCCCCCTCCGGCATGGCAGCCTCCTCTGGCCTCGGGGTGTGGCACCCGTAGCCCCCTCGAGCGCCCCTCAGGTCCCCTTCGGTGTCATCACGAAGCCCCCGAGGCCTCCTCTGGCGCGGCAACCTCCTCTGACCTCGGGGCCACCACCTGGTCCTCAAAGCCTACTACCTCTGGCATGGCGAAGCATAGGTCGGGCCGAAGCCTACCCTGGGCTAAAGACACACCTTGCACATCCGACGGAAGCAACTTCGGCCGAAGCCCACTCCCGGCTGAAGGACTAATCCCTCGCCACCTTCGGCACCCGGAGCGCCCGCCTCTTGCTCCAGCCCCCTCGGGCGCACCGCCTTTGACCTCGGCGTCGACCCCCTCACCACCTTCGGCACCCGGAGCCCCCGCCTCCTGCTCTGGCCCCCCTGGCGCACCGCCTCCGGCTTCGGCATCGACCCTTCGGCGTCGCCCCTCCGGATCCAGAGCATCCCCCTCGGGAGCGGGGCACCTGGAGCCATCGCCTCCTGCTTCGGCCCCCTCGGGTGCACCACCTCCGGCCACGGCGTCGACCCTTCGGTGTCACCCCCCTCACCACCTTCGGCACCCGGAGCCACCACCTCCTACTCCGGCCCCCTCGGGCGCATCGCCTCCGGCCTCAGCGTTGACCCTTCGGCGTCGCCCCTCTGGATCTAGAGCATCCCCCTCGAGAGCGGGCCCCCTTGCCTCCATGCGCCTTGGCTCCAGCGAGAAGCCCACTGCGCTTGTGGCCCAGCCACCACCTCTCGGCATGGCGAAGCCCTCGTGTGGCGCTAGAGGCTGAAGCAGGCCGAGCCAGGCCGGCTCGAGCTCGGCTTGCTCAAGCTCGAATGGAATAGAGGCTCGGCTCGTTCTAGAAACGAGCTAAAACCTGAGCTTGGCTCGGCTCGGTACCAGGGCTCGAGCTGCTCGCGAGCCCTCGCGAGCCAACACACACCAGCTCGATGCTGCGCATAGGACCAGCCCAATGACGAGCAAAGCGATGGCCGAAGGTTGTGCGGTGGCGGGACGGAGCGACTGGGAGCTAAGGGCGGCCTTGGAGCGCCAGGTGACCATGAGAAATGCGATAACGACACCACGGAGAGAGAAGCGGTTGAAGAACACATCCATGCATCTGAAACAAAACAACAATCATAATATGCAACCCAAAAACATCAATTCATCATTCACATTCACATGAACCACATCTCTGAAGGCGGCGGCGAGGAAGATCTGCCCGTTGTGGAAGGGATCATGAAGGCGCCAAGGCGTCCGCAGGACCGCCCGCCCGAGGAAGCTCTCTTTGGGCATTGTGGAAGGCGACACATTAGCGCAGGACCACCGAGGAAGCTCTGTGGCGAAGCAGCGTGAGGTGGAGGCCTTGGCGGCACGGGCGGGCGGGGCGAGGAGGCCAGGAGCCCGAGGAGGCAGAGGCGGGGGTGGAGTTAGCCAGGGCGGGCGAGGCGGAGGCGGCGGCAGTGGAGGAGGTGCCACGAGGCGGCGAGGCGAAGTAGATCAGAGGTGCAGGCGTGGAGGAGGCGGTGGGTATAGTCTTGACCGCCCGTCGCTGGGGTGGTGGGGTGGTGGCCGTGGAGGAGGCGGCGGTGGGTGGAGTGCCGCCGCCGCCGCCGGGGGTGGGGGGAGAACCGGAGAAAGGGGTTTGGGGGAGGCATCGAGGGAGGAATGGGGGATTGGAGGCAGCGATTTGAGCCGAGCAAAAAAGGGGATCAGGGTTAGGGATTTGAACCGAAGAAAGGGGATGGAGAGAAATGCTGCTCCGACTGGCCGAGCCAAAAAAGCTCGCGAGCCGGCTCGAGCTCGGCTCGAATTTTCACCGAGCCAAAAGGTGAGCTCGGCTCGGCTCAAAAATTCACGAGCCGAGCCTGAGCCGTGACGAGCCCGAGTCGAGCCACGAGCCTCGAGCTATTTTTCCAGCCCTACGCGGCGCCCTCCTTCGGCCTTAGGGCGTGGCACCCAGAGCCCCCTCGAGCACCCCTTGGGTCCCCTTCGGCATCATCCCAAAGCCCCTGAGGCCCCCTCTGGTGTGGCAGACTCCACCTCCAGCTTGCCCATTCGGCCACGATCCCCTTCGGCATCGGCAGCTTCTGGAGCACCCGGAGCCCCCTCCGCCATAGCTCCAGAATGGTGAAGCCCCCTCGGGTCTACATCTTCAAATAGGTTTTTATGCTTTCAAAGAGGTAGTTGTGCTAGTTGCAGGTAGCCGTGCATTTAAAAAAAATTAAATTAAAAAATTACGCCGTGCGTGGTCACGAGCCCCGGTGCATACTGGCTCACTCTCCGGAGTGTATAGTGTGTAAGCCCACAAGGGTGGCACAAATAAGCCCACCACCGTGGCAACAGAGACACCGCGCATGCCCAGGCCCGGTGCTGGCAGCTCGATCTCGGTGTGTGCGGTGTATAAGCCCATAAGGGTGGCATAAATAATCCCACAAGTGGAAGCAGAGGCGCGGCGCATGGCCCGAGCCGGTGCACTGGCTCACTCTCCGGGTGTGCGGTGTATAAGCCTAAGGGTGGCATAAATAAGCCCACCACCATGGCAATAGAGGCGCGCGCATGGCGCTTGAGCCGGTGCACACTAGCTCACTCTCCGAAGTGTGCAGTGTATAAGCCCATAAGGGTGGCGTAAATAAGCCCACCACCGTGGCAACAGAGACGCCCCGCCTCGGCGACTAAAAAGTCTCCCGCCGTGAGGGCCTCGCCCCGGCAGGGAGACACCTCACATCGTGCTCATCGCGCAAGCCCTAGTCGCTCCGACGGCCCCGCCTCGGCGACTAGGGAGTCTCCGCCGCGAGGGCCTCCCTCGGCGAGACATCTCACATCACGCTCATTCGCGTAAACCCTAGTCGCTCCGACGGCCCCACCTCGGCGACTAGGGAGTGCCCCGCCGCGAGGGCCTCGCCCAGGCAGACAGACATCTCACACCACGCTTATTCACGCAAGCCCTAGTCGCTCTGATGGTCCCGCCTAGGAACCTGAAAGTCTCCTTGCGAGCCTCGCCCGGCGAGAGACATCTCACATCGCGCTCATTCGTGCAAGCCCTAGTCGCTCCAACGGCCCTGCCTCGGTTACTAGGGAGTCTCCCGCCACGAGGGCCTCGCCTCGAGGAGAAACATCTCACATCGCGCTCATTCGCGTAAGCCCTAGTCGCTTCAACAGCGCCGCCTGAGAGACTAGGTAGTGTCCCGTCGCGAGGGCCTCGCCTCGGCGGACAGAAATCTCACATCACGCTCATTCGCGCAAGCCCTAGTCACTCAGGCGGCCCGCCTCGGCGACTAGAGTCTCCCCCTTGAGGAGGCCTCGCCCGGGGGGAGACATCTCATATCGCAGCGCTCATACCGCAAGCCCTAGTCACTCGGCGGCCCGCCTCGGTGACTAGGAGTCTCCGCCGTGAGGCCTCGCCCGGTGGAGACATCTCATCACGCTCATTCCGCAAGCCCTAATCGCTCGGCGGCCCTCCTCGGCGACTAGGGAGTGTCCCGCCATGAGCCTCACCCAGGCGACGACAGACATCACATTGCGCTCATTCGCTCAAGCCTGAGTCGCTCAAGCGGCCCCACCTCGGCGACTAGGGGTGTCCCCCATGAGGCCTCGCCCGGCGGATAGACATCTCACATCGCGCTCATTCGGGCAAGCCCTAGTCGCTCTGGCGGCCCGCCTGGCGACTCTGAGTCTCCGCCGCGGGCCTCGCCCGGCGAGGCATCTCACATCGTGCTCATTAGCGCAAGCCCTAGTTGCTCCGACGTCACTGCCTCGGCGACTAGGGAGTCTCCCACCGCGAGGGCCTCGCCCCGGCGGAGGAACATCTCACATCGCACTCATTCGCGTAAGCTCTAGTCGCTCCGACGGCCCCGCCTCAGAGACTAGGTAGTGTCCCGTCGCGAGGGCCTCGCCCCGGCGGACAGACATCTTACATCGCGCTCATTCGCGTAAGCCCTAGTCGCTCCGATGGCCCCAGCTCGGTGACTAGAGAGTCTCCCGCCGTGAGGGCCTCGCCCCGGCGGGGAGACATCTCACATGACGCTCATTCGCGCAAGCCCTAGTCGCTCCGACGGCCCCGCATTGGTGACTAAAGAGTCTCCCGCCGCAAGGGCCTCGCCCCGGTAGAGAGACATCTCACATCACGCTCATTCGTGCAAGCCCTAGTCACTCCGACGGCCCCTCCTCGGCGACTAGGGAGTCACCCGCCGCGAGGGCCTCACCCCGGCGGATAGACATCTCACATCATGCACATTCGCGCAAGCCCTAATCGCTCCAACGGCTCCGCGTTGGTGACTAGGAAGTCTCCCACCGCGAGGGCCTCGTCCCGGCGGGGAGATATCTCACATCACGCTCATTCACGTAAGCCCTAGTCGATCAAGCAGCCCGCGTTAGTAACAGGAGTCTACCACCGCGAGGGCCTCGCCCCGGCGGGGAGACATCTCACATCGTGCTTATTCGCGCAAGCCCTAGTCGCTCCGATGGCCCCGCGTTGGCGACTAGGGAGTCTCCCACCATGAGGTCCTCGTCCCGGTGAGGAGACATCTCACATCGTGCTGATTCGTGCAAGCCCTAGTCGCTCCAATGGCCTGCCTTGGCGACTAGAAGTCTATCGCCCTGAGGGCCTGCGCCCGGCGAGACACCTCACATCAGCGCTCATCGCGCAAGCCCTAATCGCTCCGGCGGCCCGCCTCGGCGACTAGAAGTCTCCGCCGAGGGCCTCACCCGACAATGAGTCATCTCACATCGCGCTCATTCGCGTAAGCCCAAGTCACTCGGCGGCCCCACCTCGGCGACTAGGGAGTGCCCCGCCATGAGGGCCTCACCCAGGCGGGCAGACATCTCACATCGCGCTTATTCACGCAAGCCCTAGTCGCTCTGATGGCCCCGCCTAGGCAACTAGGGAGTCTCGCACCGTGAGGGCCTCGCCCCGGCGGGGAGACATCTCACATCGCGCTCATTCGCGCAAGCCCTAGTCGCTCCAACGGTCCTGCCTCGGTGACTAGGGAGTCGCTCGCCGCGAGGGCCTCATCTCGGTGGAGAAACATCTCACATCGCGCTCATTCGCGTAAGCCCTAGTCACTTCGACGGCACCGCCTCGAAGACTCGGCAGTGTCCCACCACGAGGGCCTCGCCCCGGCGAACAGACATCTCACATCGCACTCATTCGCGCAAGCCCTAGTCGCTCCGACGACCCCACCTCGGCGAGTAGGGAGTCTCCTGCCGCGAGGGCCTCGTCCCGACGGGGTGACATCTCATATCGCGCACATTCGCGCAAGCCCTAGTCGCTTCGACGGCCCCACCTCTGTGACTAGGGAGTGTCCCGCCGCGAGGGCCTCGCCCCGGTGGAGAGACATCTCACATCACGCTCATTCGTGCAAGCCCTAGTCGCTCCGACGGCCCCTCCTCGGCGACTAGGGAGTGTCCCGCCGCGAGGGCCTCACCCCGGCGGACAGACATCACACATCGCGCTCATTCGTGCAAGCCCTAGTCGCTCCGACGGCCCGCCTCGGCGACTAGGGGGTGTCCCGCCGCGAGGGCCTCGCCTTGGCGGATAGACATCTCACATCGTGCTCATTCGCGCAAGCCCTAGTGGCTCTGACGGCCCCGCGTAGGCGACTAGGGAGTCTCCCGCCGCGAGGGCCTCGCCCCGACGGGGAGGCATCTCACATCGTGCTCATTCGCGCAAGCCCTAGTCGCTCCGACGTCACCGCCTCGGTGACTAGGGAGTCTCCCGCCGCGAGGGCCTCGCCCCGGCGGAGAAACATCTCACATCGCGCTCATTCGCGTAAGCCCTAGTCACTCCGACGGCCCCGCCTCAGAGAGTAGGCAGTGTCACGCAGCGAGGGCCTCACCCTGGCGGACAGACATCTTACATCGCGCTCATTCGCGCAAGCCCTAGTCGCTCCGACGGCCCTACCTCGGCGACTAGGGAGTCCCCCACCGCGAGGGCCTCGCCCCGGCGGGGAGACATCTCACATCACGCTCATTCGCGCAAGCCCTAGTCGCTCCGACAGCACCGCCTCGGTGACTAGAGTCTCTCCCGCCACGAGGGCCTCGCCCCGGTGGAGAGACATCTCACATCACGCTCATTCGCGCAAGCCCTAGTCACTCCGACGACCCCTCCTCGGCGACTAGGGAGTCTCCCACCGCGAAGGCCTCACCCCGGCGGACAGACATCTCACATCGTGCACATTCGCGCAAGCCCTAGTCGCTCCGACGGCCCCGCGTTGGTGACTAGGGAGTCTCCCACCGTGAGGGCCTCGTCCCGATGGGGAGACATCTCACATCGCGCTCATTCACGCAAGCCCTAGTCGCTCCGACGGCCCCGCGTTGGCAACTAGGGAGTCTACCACCGCGAGGGCCTCGCCCCGGCGGGGAGACATCTCACATCGCGCTCATTCGTGCAAGCCCTAGTCGCTCCAACGGCCCTGCCTCGGTGACTAGGGAGTCTCCCGCCACGAGGGCCTCGCCTCGGCGGAGAAACATCTCACATCGCGCTCATTCGCGTAAGCCCTAGTCGCTTCAACAGCGCCGCCTGAGAGACTAGGTAGTTTCCCGTCGCGAGGGCCTCGCCTCGGCGGACAGACATCTCACATCGCGCTCATTCGCGCAAGCCCTAGTCACTCCGACGGCCCCGCCTCGGCGACTAGGGAGTCTCCCACCGCAAGGGCCTCGCCCCGACGGGGAGACATCTCATATCACGCTCATACGCGCAAGCCCTAGTCGCTCCGACGGCCCCGCCTCGGTGACTAGGGAGTCTCCCGCCGTGAGGGCCTCGCCCCGGTGGAGAGACATCTCACATCACGCTCATTCACGCAAGCCCTAGTCGCTCCGACGGCCCCTCCTCGGCGACTAGGGAGTGTCCCGCCGCGAGGGCCTCACCCCAGCGGACAGACATCACGCATTGCGCTCATTCGCTCAAGCCCTGGTCGCTCCGACGGCCCCACCTCGGCGACTAGGGGGTGTCCCGCCGCGAGGGCCTCGCCCCGGCGGATAGAGATCTCACATCGCGCTCATTCGGGCAAGCCCTAGTCGCTCTGACAGCCCCGCCTAGGTGACTACGGAGTCTCCCGCCGCGAGGGCCTCGCCCCGGCGGGGAGGCATCTCACATCGTGCTCATTAGCGCAAGCCCTAGTTGCTCCGACGTCACTGCCTCGGCGACTAGGGAGTCTCCCGCCGCGAGGGCCTCGCCCCGGCGGAGAAACATCTCACATCGCACTCATTCGCGTAAGCTCTGGTCGCTCCGACGCCCCGCCTCAGAGACTAGGTAGTGTCCCGTCGCGAGGGCCTCGCCCCGGCGGACAGACATCTTACATCGCGCTCATTCGCGCAAGCCCTAGTCGCTCCGATGGCCCCAGCTCGGTGACTAGAGAGTCTCCCGCCGTGAGGGCCTCGCCCCGGCGGGGAGACATCTCACATCACGCTCATTCGCGCAAGCCCTAGTCGCTCCGACGGCCCCGCCTTGGTGACTAGAGAGTCTCCCGCCGCAAGGGCCTCGCCCCGGTAGAGAGACATCTCACATCACGCTCATTCGTGCAAGCCCTAGTCACTCGGCGGCCTCCTCGGCGACTAGGAGTCACCGCCATGAGGCCTCACCCGGCGGATAGACATCTCACATCATGCACATTCGCGCAAGCCCTAATCGCTCCAACGGCTCCGCGTTGGTGACTAGGAAGTCTCCCACCGCGAGGGCCTCGTCCCGGCGGGGAGATATCTCACATCACGCTCATTCACGTAAGCCTAGTCGTCAAGCGGCCCGCGTTGGTAACTAGGAGTCTACCGTGAGGCCTCGCCCGGCGAGATATCTCACATCATGCTTATTCGCGCAAGCCCTAGTCGCTCCGACGGCCCCGTGTTGGCGACTAGGGAGTCCCCCACCATGAGGGCCTCGTTCCGGTGAGGAGACATCTCACATCGTGCTGATTCGTGCAAGCCCTAGTCGCTCCGATGGCCCTGCCTTGGCGACTAGGGAGTCTATCGCCGCGTGGGCCTCGCCCCGGCGGGGAGACACCTCACATCGTGCTCATCGCGCAAGCCCTAGTCGCTCCGACGGCCCCGCCTCGGCGAGTAGGGAGTCTCCTGCCGCGAGGGCCTCGCCCCGACGGGGTGACATCTCATATCGCGCATATTCGCGCAGGCCCTAGTCGCTTCGACGGCCCCACCTCGGTGACTAGGGAGTGTCCCGCCGCGAGGGCCTCGCCCCGGTGGAGAGACATCTCACATCACGCTCATTCGTGCAAGCCCTAGTCGCTCGGCGGCCCTCCTCGGCGACTAAAGGAGTGTCCGCGCGAGGAGCCTCACCCGGCGGACAGACATCACACATCGCGCTCATTACGTTGCAAGCCCTAGTCGCTCCGACGGCCCGCTTCGGCGACTAGGGGGTGTCCCGCCGCGAGGGCCTCGCCTTGGCGGATAGACATCTCACATCGTGCTCATTCGCGCAAGCCCTAGTAGCTCGGCGGCCCGCCTGGCGGCTAAAGTCTCCGCGCGAGGCCTCGCCCGACGAGAGGCATCTCACATCGTGCTCATTCGCGCAAGCCCCAGTCGCTCCGACGTCACCGCCTCGGCGACTAGGGAGTCTCCCGCCGCGAGGGCCTCGCCCCGGCGGAGAAACATCTCACATCGCGCTCATTTGCGTAAGCCCTAGTCACTCCGACGGCCCCGCATCAGAGAGTAGGCAGTGTCACGTAGCGAGGGCCTCACCCTGGTGGACAGACATCTTACATCGCGCTCATCGCGCAAGCCCTAGTCGCTCCGACGGCCCCACCTCGGCGACTAGGGAGTCCCCCGCCGCGAGGGCCTCGCCCCGGCGGGGAGACATCTCACATCACGCTCATTCGCGCAAGCCCTAGTCACTCCGACGGCCCTGCCTCGGTGACTAGAGTCTCTCCCGGCATGAGGGCCTCGCCCCGGTGGAGAGACATCTCACATCACGCTCATTCGCGCAAGCCCTAGTCGCTCCGACGGCCCCGCGTTGGTGACTAGGGAGTCTCCCACCGTGAGGGCCTCGTCCCGATGGGGAGACATCTCACGTCGCGCTCATTCACGCAAGCCCTAGTCGCTCCGACGGCCCCACGTTGGCAACTAGGGAGTCTACCACCGCGAGGGCCTCGCCCCGGTGGGGAGACATCTCACATCGCACTCATTCGCACAAGCCCTAGTCACTCCGACGGCCCCGCGTTGGCGATTAGGGAGTCTCCCACCATGAGGGTCTCGCCCCGGCGGGGAGACATCTCACATCGTGCTCATTCGTGCAAGCCCTAGTCGCTCCGATGGCCCTGCCTTGGCGACTAGGGAGTCTCCCGCCGCGAGGGCCTCGCCCCGGCGGACAGACATCTCACATCGCGCTCATTCTTGAGACCCCGAGGAAAGAAAGTTCGGGGCAGCGATCGGTAACCGCCTCTCCTCGCTAGCTTTGGGCTCTCAAACGAGCCCAACCAAAGAAAGTTGGGGATGGCGATCGGCCCGCGTCCCCTCGCTAGCTTTGGGTTCTCAAACAAGCCCAACCAAAAGAAAGTTGGGGGCGGCGATTGGTTTCGCCTCCCCCTCGCTAGCTTTGGGCTCTCAAACGAGCCCAATCAAAGAAAGTTGGGGGATGGCGATCGGCCGCCTCCCCCTCGCTAGCTATGGGCTCTCAAAGCGAGCCCAAGCAAAGAAAATTGGCGGGGCGATGATCGGCCGCGCCACTGTGGCGACCAGCTCTAGGTCACCGAGAGGTCCTCCACGACCTCTGGAAAGTCCACAGGACCTCCCGGAGGTCCATAAAGGCCCCTCGGACGAGTCCACCAAGACCTCCCGGGAGGTCAGCCAAGACCTCCCGGAGGTCCGGAGGACATGACACGAGAGAAAGTCTTAGAACCGAGGAGCACCCACGACTGCTATCGCCACACTCGGGGAATAAGCGAGGAGGTCGGAGGGCTCACAAAACCACCCGACCCTCGAGAGGAGGTCGTGGAGATCTGAGACCTCCTCGAGAACCTCACACGCTCATCCTCGGTGAGGACATAGAGGTCGGAGCCCGCTCCGAGTCCTCTGTGAGACTTGAGCTAGTCCCAAGGATCATGGCTAGCTCCTCACAAAGCACAAACACATTGGTGGTGACATCGAGAACACACCTTCATTTAAACCAAACATTTACAAAGTTGTTTACAAGGTGGCCTTGGGCCAAACATAACTACATAAAGCAAAAAGAACTCAAAAGGGTCCATCAACACGCCACGAGCGGTGGTGGAGGGCACAACCTAGCTTCTTTGATCTTCATCACTGTCAATGTCTTCTCCTGGCAAAGATTTTAATGAGCAAGAGTTAGCACCACCACTGTGCTCGCAAGTTACACCCGTGGGTTAGCAACATGACATGCATATATGGATAATCAAGGATGGCATAGTATGGTTATTTTGCACAAAGCCAATTTTCTTTCAAATACCATTACTAAGTTTCAAGCAAGTCTTTTAATAGATAAAATTCATTTTATCAAAACAATTTTTCAGTTGGATAACATCCATCATAAGTTGGTGAAGGATACCCTCCTAACATGAGGCTCCCAGCCCAAACCCATGGGATAAAATCCCAAAAACAGATTTGATAAACCTCTCTGGAAAACCCCAAATCAACATCTAACTCCAAGTGGCCTTTGCCAGCATGTCCTTGACCGTGGACACGGCTATTCGAATAGATTTAACTCTGCAGAGGTTGTGCACTTTACCCACATGACTTGAGTACTCTAGTTTGTCCGGCATTCGTCAATGCCACCTCTCACTACCAAAGGTAAGAGATCTAGAGCTCAAGACAAGGCCTTTACAATGCATTGCTCCACCACAGCCTTTCCTTGCTAAGGTTTCACCTTCCTATGGATGTAATCGGTGGAAAGCCCCCTCTTGCACCAGTGGGAACAATAGGTCATAAAAGACCTCTAGTCAACAAGACCTCCCACACCTCCAATGGAGCAGCATGTGGTAGAGTTTTGCAAATTACTCGGCCAGTCCCACACCCCATGCAGAGACATGTGGTTGCCGCGATTGTGGCTTAGCCCATTATAGGCATAGCATTGGTGGCTCAAAGACCGGTCCTCATACGACTAGGGCAACGTTCACAAACCCAAGGGCATCGATCTACCATAAAGGCATGATCCCGTGCATAAACTTGCACCAACCAAGCTAACCATTTTGCCCCAGTCTAATCCATTTTATTTTCTTTGCTTTCCCAACAACCTTTTCATATTCCCATGACAACCCAATGTCATGGTCAAAACATTTTTAAACATTATTTGGTCCTTTTGGTAAAGATTTCCCCAAATCAATATTTTTTGGTCTAGGCATGACTAAGCATATGTTTTTCAAATGATCTTGACTCATACTACTGCATTAGTCAAGTTTGACCTAAAGGTGACAATATGTTCAGTCCAAAATCAATAATGGTCCTACAAAGGAAAATGGGTGTAACTATGAAGTTAAAACTGGTATTGAACTAACTTGATATAAATAAGCATGCAGTACACATTAAAACAGAACATAATTAGTTTAAATTACTGGGTGCAATATGATCAAGAATGCAACTTGCCTTGCTCACTATCTTGTGAATCCTCTTCTTGATTACCTCGGACTCCTAGAGTCTTCACGATCTACGTGAAAATGGCAAATTCAAAGAAGGTTCAAATAAAGATCCAATTGAGAACACTGAGAAAACCGAAAGAATTCAGAAAGAGTCCAAAACTTAACCAACCGGAAAGGCCTATGTCTTTAGATTAGGTTCTTATAGAAGTGGTCTGAGCTTACCAGAGAAGGGTGGTCTTTAGCAAAAGACCCCAAGGGTGTGACCTAAGCAGCAGGCAAAGAGGTCCTGGACAATGGTTCTTGCGCAAGGCCGGAGGAGGTCCTCACACAAGGTCTAAAGAAATCTAAAAGAAGTCCACGGAAAAATCCTGTGAAGGGCAAGATCAGCTCAGTACATTGGTGAAAACAGGGGCGGAGCAGATCATCAAAGGAACTTACCAGGTAAAGGAAGGAGCAATGGATGAAAGGAGAGGTCGTGAGCAACAAGGTTCTCCTCGAGAAGTCACTAAAAGGGAAACTAAGTTGACGAGTGTGAAGAGGGAAATGTGACAGTGCTCCCTGGACCAATTATAGTCAAAAAGGGGTGAAGAAAACTAGACACATACGTGCCAGGGATAAGCATAAAAATGAGTCAAGAGTGGGTGAATGTCAGGGCAGGTGTCACTACCACCCTGGATGAAAGGTACAATAAAAGGACACGTATGATGTTATGGGAAGGAACAAAGGAAAATGTCAGAGTACCACAATGTGACCAAATTCAAGGTAATCACCACGTATGTGGATGCATTTAATGTGACAAGACATGCATTAAATGCCCAAGATATTTATGTGGCGGAGGAAATGAGAATGACTAGCACTGGTAAGTGGGGCCAGTCAATTTTGAAACAGTCGGGTCAAAAATAGAGGAGGTCTTTCCCCGCAGAAAAGGTCCTCAGGGAGGTCCGAGCGGCTTAGGAGGTCCTAAGCCCAGGGCGAGGAGGTCTAAAGGTTGAGAGGTCGAGACGGGGAGATCTGGCGATCGAGGATCTCACCAAGGGAGGGCTGGCGGTCTGGCGGTTGGATCTGCGAGAGGAGGTCAACACCAAGACTGCGAGGAGGTCCTCGAGAGGGAAATAACGCACGGGAGGTCTGGGTCCTTGGATTCAAAGGCGAGGAGGTCCAAACCGTTAGATTTAATGCAGAGGGAGGTCCACGAAGGGACATAGCATGGGAGGTCTAGACCCTTGGATTGGAAATGGGAGGAGGTGCGGACCGCGGATCAAATACAAAGGAGGTCCATGCGGAGTGGTTCGAGAGGCAATCCACAGATGAGTTCCACCCGAGGGAGGTCTTCTCGGCCAAGAGTAAAAGTCAAGATGGTTCAAACGAACTTAGGAAAAATCGAAGGCACACAAGAGGTCAGCGGAATTACAAGGAGATCAAAATAAAAAGGTCTAGGCAACGTGGAGTGCCGGTGATAAGAGATCTAGACTTAAGAAAGTGCGAGCAGAAAAGAGGTCTGAATCCTAAGAGATTCAAACCAACAAAGAGGTTCAAATGACCAAACTCAAAGAAGGAGACACGGACATAAGGGTATGTTACGGCGGGACAAGGTCTAAGCTTTAAGAGAGGTCTAACCTCATGTGCCATTAGGGAGGTCCGGACCACAAAGGGGTCTAAACTTACATATCCAGAGAAGATATGCTAAGGGAGATCTCTGAGCATACCAAAAGGAGGTCTCGATAAACTCAAACCTCTCCAATCCGAGCCAACTTTGAATTCTCCTCAAAATAAAATAGTTTTGATTTACTTTACACATTTAAACAAATCTTAGAAAATTAGAATGTTACAAACCTACCCCCCTTAAAGGAATCTCGACCCCGAGATTCAAATAGAATCAACGAAGAGGTAGGGGTAGTTGATCTTGAGGTCCTCTTCTTTTTCCCATGTAGCTTCACTCTCTGGATGATGGCTCCACTGTACCTTGTATGACTTGATAATTCTGCTCCTGGTGACTCGCTCTGCAACATCCAGAATTTTAATTGGTTGCTCTACATAGGTGAGGTCTTCCTGTAAGTCAACGTCCTCTACTACTGTGTGATCTTCAGGAAACCGCAGGCATTTCCTTAATTGTGATACATGAAAAATGTTGTGCACTGCCGACAAGGACTCTGGGAGTTCCAGTTTATATGCTACTTCACCTTGTCTTGCTAAGATCTTGTATGGTCCCACATACCTTGGTGCTAACTTTCCTCTCATCCGAAACCTTCTAACTCCCCGAATTGGTGTTACTCTGAGGTATACAAAGTCACCAACCTCAAAAGATAAATCTCTACGTCGGGTGTCAGCATAGCTCTTTTGTCGGGACTGGGCCACTCTCAACCGTTCCTTAATCAACTTCACTTTGCTCTCAGCATCTTTGATCAGGTCTGGTCCATAAAGTTGATGCTCTCCAACTTCATCCCAGAGAAGAGGTGTTCTACAAGGTCTACCATACAAGGCCTCAAATGGGGACATTTGTAGGCTAGCTTGATAGCTATTATTGTAGGAGAATTCGGCATAGGGCAAGTTTTTGTCCCAACTTTTTCCAAAATCCAGTGCACATGCCCTAAGCATATCCTCCAATATTTGATTTACTCTCTCTGTTTGCCCATCTGTTTGAGGATGATAAGCTGTACTAAAATTGAGCTTAGTACCTAGAGCTTCATGTAGACTTTGCCAAAATCTTGAGGTAAATTGAGACCCTCTGTCTGACACTATTCTTTTGGGCACTCCATGTAAGCAAACAATTCTGGCCATATACAAATCTGCCAAGACATTACTATTATAGGTGGTTTTAACTGGTATGAAATGTGCTACTTTAGTTAATCTATCAACCACCACCCATATGGAGTCATACCCAGATTGGGTCCTAGGCAATCCAGTAATAAAATCCATGCCCACTTGCTCCCATTTCCATTCGGGTATTGGCAAAGGTTGTAATAAACCTGCTGGTTTTTGGTGTAGAGCCTTAACTCTCATACACACATCACATTGGGCTACATACTTAGCCACATCTTGCTTCATACTGGTCCACCAGTATCTCTTTTTAAGGTCTTGATACATTTTGGTGCTGCCCGGATGGATAGAATATGGTGATCCGTGTGCTTCCTCCAAAATGAGTTGCTTAATCTCTTGGTTGTTTGGTACACAAATTCGGCTACCAAACCATATTACCCCTTGCTCATCCTCAGAGAAACCTGGGGCTTTACCCCTTCTCATATTTTTCTTGATGTCTTGGATGTCTTCATCTCTTTCTTGTTGTTCCTTAATTTGATCCAGAACAGTTGGATGTACCTCCAAGGTGTTTACATATCCTTGCTCCACTATCTCCAAATTGAGGTACTTCAATTCCTCATATAATCTTGGTTGTTGTTCTTGGACCATCAAAGTATTACAGTAACCTTTTCGGCTCAAAGCATCTGCCACTGTGTTTGCTTTGCCTGGGTGATAGTGGATCCCAAGGTCATAGTCTTTAATTAATTCTAACCACCTCCTTTGTCTTAAGTTCAGCTCTGTTTGTGTGAAAATATATTTCAAACTTTTGTGGTCAGTGTACACCTCACATCGGTTGCCAATGAGGTAGTGTCGCCATATTTTTAAAGCATGTACAACAGCTGCTAGTTCAAGATCATGTGTTGGGTAGTTCTCCTCATGAGGTCTCAACTGTCTAGAGGCATATGCCACTACCCTTCTATCTTGCATTAACACACATCCCAGACCTTGATGAGATGCATCACAAAATACTTCAAAGTCTTTTTGGATGTCTGGGAGTATCAACACAGGAGCTGTGGTAAGTTTTTCTTTCAATCTCTGAAAACTTTGTTCACAGGTCTCAGTCCACTCAAACCTCTTTTCCTTTTTCAGAAGTTGAAGCAGTCTTAGAAAAGTCTTTAATAAATCTTCTATAATAACCGGCTAGACCAAGAAAGCTTCTTACCTCAGTCACTGTTTTAGGAGGTCTCCAATTCAGGACAGCTTCCACCTTTGAGGGGTCTACAGCTACACCTTTGGCTGAAATAATATGACCTAAGAAGGCTACTTGACTTAACCAAAACTCACATTTACTAAATTTGGCATAGAGGTGCTGCTCTCTAAGTCTTCCCAACACCATTCTTAGGTGGTCTTCATGTTCTGCTTCATTTTTAGAATAGATGAGAATATCATCAATAAATACCACTACAAACTTGTCAAGGAAGTCCATAAATACTTTGTTCATCATGCTCATGAAATAAGCTGGGGCATTTGTCAGTCCAAATGACATCACAGTGAACTCATATAGTCCATACCTTGTGGTAAAAGCTGTTTTGGGGATGTCTTCTGGCCTGATTTTAAGTGGGTGGTAACCAGACCTTAGGTCTATTTTGGAGAACACACTTGCCCCTTTTAGTTGGTCAAAGAGATCATCTATCCTTGGTAATGGATATTTGTTCTTAATGGTGACCTCATTGAGTGATCTATAATCTACACACATTCTCAAGCTACTGTCCTTCTTTTTGACAAATAGCACAGGTGCTCCCCATGGTGAAGAGCTTGGTCTAATAAAGCCTTTTTCCTTCAATTCTTGGATCTGCTTCTTTAGTTCTACAAATTCATTTACAGGCATCCTGTAAGGTCTCTTTGATATGGGTGCAGTCCCAGGGACCAAGTCAATTAAGAAAGAAATGTCCCTATCGGGTGGCATTCCAGGGAGTTCCTCAGGGAACACATCCATGTATTCTCTGACCACTGGGAGGTCTTCCAACTTCACTACCTCCTTTACATTAGTTAGAAGAGGTCCTGTCTTAAGGGAGGTTTTTGGTTTGAACTCCACTCTGCTTCCTTGTTCATTGGTAAGTGTTACGGACTTAGTAGCACAGTCAATCTGTCCCTTATTCTTAGCCAACCAATTCATTCCAAGGATTATATCCAGTCCTTGAGTTGGCAAGACTATCAGGTCTGCATGAAATAATACTCCAGAAATCTCTAAGGTGAGATTTGGGCAGAGGGTATTAGTCCTCATATCTATGCCCGGGACATGTATTAACATAGGGTTAGCCAAAGGTATTATAGATAGCCCACACTTTCCCACAAATTTGTTTGAAACAAAAGAATGGGAAGCCCCTGAGTCGAATAAAACCGAAGCTGGTACAGAGTTCACAGGAAACGTACCTAGGACAACATCGGGTGCATCCTGTGCCTCTTTTGCCGTGACATGGGTGACACGGCCCTTGATGACCTTGGTGGCAGGCTTCACACTTGAGGCACTTCCTTGGGCCGATATCCCTTGATCAGATCGGACTGGTGCAGCAACTTGTTGCTTCTTTGGGCACTTATTAGCATAGTGCCCAATCTCATTACAAAAGAAACAGGTTACACCAAATGGGAGGTCATACTTGGCTTCTTTTGAAGTCTGGCTTCGAGAGGAGGTCCTATGATAACTTGACACCTTGTCTTGCTGCTCGACCCGATGCCCTTGAGGAGGAGGTCCGTGAGGACTTGTGCTGAGAGGTTTGGGACTGGGAGGTTCTAGACTTAGGGAATCCTCCAGGGTTAAACCTCTGTGCAGCTTTCTTCCTCTTTCGGCCCTCCATCTTTTGGAGTTTGTCCTCCTGCCGAATAGCTTTGCTCACGAGTTGCTGAAAGTCTGTGTGTTCCTGGGAGACAAGGTGCACTGAGATGTTATCATTCAACCCCTCTAAAAAGTGTTCTTGCTTGCTCTCGTCAGTAGCAACATCCCCAGGAGCATATCTTGCTAGTTGGTTGAACTTGTGCATATATTCATTAACAAGATCTGTTGCCTTGCTTGAGTCTGAAGTTCATCCTCTTCAATGACATCATGCCGTGGGAGATGAGCACGATGAAAGGCTTTCTTGAACTCATCCCATGTGATGGCACGAGGATCTGCATGAGGCCGACTAAAGTTGTCCCACCACTCGAGGTGGTCCATCGAGTTGGTGGGATCTACTTACCCTTTCATGGTCTGCATACCTTGCACCATGTCCGACTTTCTACTCACTGCCCTTAACCAATCATCAGCTTCCATTGGCTCAGCACTGCTTGAAAAGGTTGGAGGACGTAACCTCATAAATTCAGCAATGCTAGACCTTGGTGGAGGTGGAGCTTGAGCTTGAGGTTGAGTTCTTCGCTGCAGCCTTGCGAGAGATTGGGTGTTGGCAATAGACTGTGAGAGTAGGTTTATCAGCTGAGTTTGATTTGCCAACAGTTGTGTCCAAGTAGGACCTTCAGCTGGAGGTGGGGGTGGTTGTGATGTTGGTTGCCCTGGTTCACCCTCAACTCCTCTGTTTTGATTGGTCCAAATAGCAGGGTTCTCAGCCTCTTCCTCAGCTTGTCAGCTGTGATGGCTTGAGTTGCCACTGCCATTTCTAGAGGTGGCCATAGTGTCTAGGCACCAGGGCTGGAAAAGAAAAGAGAAGAGGCTAAGGAAAACTAGCCCATCTACACATTTTAGCAACAGAAATCCAATGCAAATAAAGCAGCAGTGAAAACCCTTTTTTTAAAACCTATAATTACCAAGTATCATACTACATGTGTCTTACCTTTTTGAGGGAGGTTCTAAGCTCCAGACCTAACTCAAAAGAAACCCTTAATAGAAGTTGCAAAGGCAAGGAGGTCCATTTAAACATTGTGAATGGGTGTGTAGAATGAACAAGATAAGATGAGGTTAAGGTAAGAAAAAGAACCAGAAAGAGATAAGAATGGAAAGATGACCCGGGTAAGAAAGAACATTTTATTCTTCTTTTATAACAAGAGAATTTTGAAACTCTACAACCATTCTACTAGGTTGCGACCTACAGTCAGGAGTTGCTCTGATACCACTTTTGTGACGACCCAGCTCTAGGTCACCGAGAGGTCCTCCACGACCTCTGGAAAGTCCACCAGGACCTCCCAGGAGGTCCATAAAGGCCCCCTCGGACAGTCCACCAAGACCTCCCAGGAGGTCCAGCAAGACCTCCTGGAGGTCCAGGAGGACATGACCTGAGAGAAAGTCTTAGAACCAGGGAGCACCCACGACCTGCTATCGCCACACTCAGGAATAAACGAGGAGGTCAGAGGGCTCACCAAAACCACCCACGACCCTCCAGAGGAGGTCGTGGAGATCTGGGACCTCCTCAGAACCTCACACGCTCATCCCTCGGTGAGGACATAGAGGTCGGAGCCCGCTCCAGAGTCCTCTGTGAGACTTGAGCTAGTCCCAAGGATCATGGCTAGCTCCTCACAGCACAAACACATTGGTGGTGACATCCAGAACACACCTTCATTTAAACCAAACATTTACAAAGTTGTTTACAAGGTGGCCTTGGGCCAAACATAACTACATAAAGCAAAAGAACTCAAAAGGGTCCATCAACACGCCACAGGCAGCTGACTGGAGGGCACAACCTAGCTTCTTTGATCTTCATCACTGTCAATGTCTTCTCCTGGCAAAGATTTTAATGAGCAAGAGTTAGCACCACCACTGTGCTCGCAAGTTACACCCGTGGGTTAGCAACATGACATGCATATATGGATAATCAAGGATGGCATAGTATGGTTATTTTGCACAAAGCCAATTTTCTTTCAAATACCATTACTAAGTTTCAAGCAAGTCTTTTAATAGATAAAATTCATTTTATCAAAACAATTTTTCAGTTGGATAACATCCATCATAAGTTGGTGAAGGATACCCTCCTAACATGAGGCTCCCAGCCCAAACCCATGGGATAAAATCCCAAAAACAGATTTGATAAACCTCTCTGGAAAACCCCAAATCAACATCTAACTCCAAGTGGCCTTTGCCAGCATGTCCTTGACCGTGGACACGGCTATTCGAATAGATTTAACTCTGCGAGAGGTTGTGCACTTTACCCACATGACTTGAGTACTCTAGTTTGTCCCATTAAATCAATGCCACCTCTCACTACCAAAGGTAAGAGATCTAGAGCTCAAGACAAGGCCTTTACAATGCATTGCTCCACCACAGCCTTTCCTTGCTAAGGTTTCACCTTCCTATGGATCGCAATCCGGTGGAAAGCCCCCTCTTGCACCAGTGGGAACAATAGGTCATAAAAGACCTCTAGTCAACAAGACCTCCCACACCTCCAATGGAGCAGCATGTGGTAGAGTTTTGCAAATTACTCAGCCAGGTCCCACACCCCATTCTGGAGACATGTGGTTGCACGATTGTGGCTTAGCCCATTATAGGCATAGCATTGGTCGCTCAAAGACCGGTCCTCATACGACTAGGGCAACGTTCACAAACCCAAGGGCATCGATCTACCATAAAGGCACGATCCCGTGCATAAACTTGCACCAACCAAGCTAACCATTTTGCCCCAGTCTAATCCATTTTATTTTCTTTGCTTTCCCAGCAACCTTTTCATATTCCCATGACAACCCAATGTCATGGTCAAAACATTTTTAAACATTATTTGGTCCTTTTGGTAAAGATTTCCCCAAATCAATATTTTTTGGTCTAGGCATGACTAAGCATATGTTTTTCAAATGATCTTGACTCATACTCTTGCATTAGTCAAGTTTGACCTAAAGGTGACAATATGTTCAGGTCCAAAATCAATAATGGTCCTACAAAGGAAAATGGGTGTAACTATGAAGTTAAAAGCGGTATTGAACTAACTTGATATAAATAAGCATGCGATTACACATTAAAACAGAACATAATTAGTTTAAATTCTTTGGGTGCAATATGATCAAGAATGCAACTTGCCTTGCTCACTATCTTGTGAATCCTCTTCTTGATACCTCGGACTCCTAGAGTCTTCATGATCTACGTGAAAATGGCAAATTCAAAGAAGGTTCAAATAAAGATCCAATTGAGAACACCGAGAAAACCGAAAGAATTGAGAAGAGTCCAAAACTTAACCAACCGGAAAGGCTATGTCTTTAGATTAGGTTCTTATAGAAGTGGTCTGAGCTTACCAGAGAAGGGTGGTCTTTAGCAAAAGACCCCAAGGGTGTGACCTAAGCAGCAGGCAAAGAGGTCCTGGACAATGGTTCTTGCGCAAGGCCCAGAGGGGAGGTCCTCACACAAGGTCTAAAGAAATCTAAAAGAAGTCCACGGAAAAATCCTGTGAAGGGCAAGATCAGCTCAGTACATTGGTGAAAACAGGGGCGGAGCAGATCATCAAAGGAACTTACCAGGTAAAGGAAGGAGCAATGGATGAAAGGAGAGGTCGTGAGCAACAAGGTTCTCCTCGAGAAGTCACTGAAAGGGAAACTAAGTTGACGAGTGTGAAGAGGGAAATGTGACAGTGCTCCCTGGACCAATTATAGTCAAAAAGGGGTGAAGAAAACTAGACACATACGTGCCAGGGATAAGCATAAAAATGAGTCAAGAGTGGGTGAATGTCAGGGCAGGTGTCACTACCACCCTGGATGAAAGGTACAATAAAAGGACACGTATGATGTTATGGGAAGGAACAAAGGAAAATGTCAGAGTACCACAATGTGACCAAATTCAAGGTAATCACCACGTATGTGGATGCATTTAATGTGACAAGACATGCATTAAATGCCCAAGATATTTATGTGGCGGAGAAATGAGAATGACTAGCACCGTAAGTGGGGCGATCAATTTTGAAACAATCGGGTCAAAAATAGAGAGGTCTTTCCCTTGAAAAGGTCCTCGGGGAGGTCCGAGCGGCTTAGGAGGTCCTAAGCCCAAGGACGAGGTCTAAAGGTTGAGGAGGTCCAGACAGGGGAGGTCCCGACAAAGATCTCACCAAGGAGGTCTGGCAGGCGTGTCTGGCGGTTGGATCTGCGAGAGGAGGTCCAACACCAAGACTCTTGCGAGGGGAGGTCCTCAGAGGGAAATAACGCACGGGGAGGTCTGGGTCCTTGGATTCAAGGCGAGGGGAGGTCCAAACCGTTAGATTTAATGCAGAGGGGAGGTCCATGAAGGGACATAGCATGGGAGGTCTAGACCCTTGGATTGGAAATGGGAGGAGGTGCGGACCGCGGATCAAAATACAAAGGAGGTCCATGCGGAGTGGTTCGAGAGGCAATCCACAGATGAGTTCCACCCGAGGGAGGTCTTCTCGGCCAAGAGTAAAAGTCAAGATGGTTCAAACGAACTTAGGAAAAATCGAAGGCACACAAGAGGTCCGCGGAATTACAAGGAGATCAAAATAAAAAGAGGTCTAGGCACTGTGGAGTGCCCAGGTGATAAGAGATCTAGACTTAAGAGAAGTCTGGACAGAAAAGAGGTCTGAATGCTAAGAGATTCAAACCAACAAAGAGGTTCAAATGACCAAACTCAAAGAAGGAGACCTGGACATAAGGGTATGTTCTGACGGGACAAGGTCTAAGCTTTAAGAGAGGTCTAACCTCATGTGCCATTAGGGGAGGTCCAGACCACAAAGGGGGTCTAAACCTACATATCCAGAGAAGATATGCTAAGGGGAGATCTACAGAGCATACCAAAAGGAGGTCTCGATAAACTCAAACCTCTCCAATCCGAGCCAACTTTGAATTCTCCTCAAAATAAAATAGTTTTGATTTACTTTACACATTTAAACAAATCTTAGAAAATTAGAATGTTACAATACCCCTCGCAAGCTTTAGGCTCTCAAACGAGCCCAATCAGAGAAAGTTTGGGCGACAGCGATCGGCTTCGCCTCCCCCTCGCTAGCTTTAGGCTCTCAAACGAGCCCAATCAGGGAAAGTTGGGGGACGACGGTCGGCTTCGCCTCCCCCTATCTAGCTTTGGGCTCTCAAATGAGCTCAAGCAAAGAAAGTTGGGGAACGGCGATTGGCTTCACCTCCCCCTTGCTAGCTTTGGGCTCTCAAACGAGCCCAACCAAAGAAAGTTGGGGGACAGCGATTGGCTTCGCGTCCCCCTCGCTAGCTTTGCGCTCTCAAACGAGCCCAACCAAATAAAGTTGGGGCACGACGATCGGCTTTGCCACCCCCTCGCTAGCTTTGGGCTCTCAAATGAGCCCAACCCGAGAAAGTTGGGGGACGGCGAGCGGCTTCACCTCCCCCTCGCTAGCTTTGGGCTCTCAAACGAGCCCAATTAGAGAAAGTTTGGGGGGGCGGCGATAGGCTTCGCCTCCCCCTCGCTAGCTTTGGGCTCTCAAACGAGCCTAATCAGAGAAAGTTGGGGGGACAGCGATCTGCTTCGTCTCCCCCTCGCTAGCTTTAGGCTCTCAAATGAGCCCAACCAAAGAAAGTTGGGGGACAGCGATCGGCTTCGCATACCCCTCACAAGCTTTGGGCTCTTAAACGAACCCAATCAGAGAAAGTTTGGGGGACGGCGATCGGCTTCACCTCCCCCTCGCTAGCTTTGGGCTCTCAAACGAGCCCAATCAGAGAAAGTTTGGGGACAGCTATCGGTTTCGCCTCTCCTTATCTAGCTTTGGGCTCTCAAACAAGCTCAAGCAAAGAAAGTTGGGGGACGGTGATCGGCTTCGCCTCCCCCTCGCTAGCTTTGGGCTCTCAAACGAGCCCAACCAAAGAAAGTTGGGGGACAGCGATCGCCTTCGCGTCTCCCTTGCTAGTTTGCGCTCACAAACGAGCCCAACCAAAGAAAGTTGGGGGACGGCGATCGGCTTTGCCACCTCCTCGCTAGCTTTGGGTTCTCAAACGAGCCCAACCAGAGAAAGTTGGGGGACGGCGATCGGCCTCGCTCCCCTCGCTAGCTTTGGGCTCTCAAACGAGCCCAACCAGAGAAAGTTGGGGGACGGCGATCGGCCTCGCCCCCCTCGCTAGCTTTGGGCTCTCAAACGAGACCAATCAGATAAAGTTGGGGGAGGGCGATCGGATCCACCTCCAAAGAGCCCAGGCATAAATATAAGCAGCTGCCTCCTCAAGGAAACGAACATCAACCCTTCCCACCACTCTAAGTCACGGGCACGATCCACAGGGAGCAGTGGAAGGGGGGACGGTATCTGGCCCCCAGTAGGACCATCGCCATGATCACACCAAAGAAGCAATCAAGCACAGCAGGGTAGCAGCAACGACTTCACCCACACGGGCTCTGCCATTGCTCATCGCCCGCCTCAATGCTGTAGCCTCGGAAGGGCGGCCCCGATGCACCGCCCACCTCGAGGCCCATGCCTCGGCGGGGCGACTCCATGCCGACTTCGCCCACACGAGCTTCGCCACTGCTCACCACCCACCTCGAGGCTGTAGCCTCGGCGGAGCAGCCCCGACGCACCACTCGCCTCGAGGCCCATGCCTCGGCGGGGCGGCTTCGTGCCGACTTCGCCCACACGGGCTCCGTCACTGCTCACCGCCTGCCTCGAGACTATAGCCTCGGCGTGGCGGCCCCAACGTGCCGCCCGCCTCGAGGCCCATGCGTCAGCGCGGTGGCTCCGCGCCGACTTCGACGTCTTCCTGGGTATCCCTACTCCCGAGGGGCTGGGGGCGACAGGATTGCGTCCGCTCGCCCCTCAAGACCGCGGGACCTGTCCTCACGACCTCGGACCACGCGACGAGGAGTTAATAAATGTGAGGGCACCAAGGGGTGCCCATGCACCGTAGTCGTCGATGTCTGATCGCCGTCGTGGATATTGTATATATGTAAACTTAGTCTGTATTGCGTATTTAGGCAAATGTACCTAAATACCCTCTCTCTCTCTCAACATTGTGAGGGCAAGAAGGTAAATGTCCCTTCTTGCCCTCCTATAAATAAGGCCCCAAGGGCATGTACAAAGGGGACTCCCCCTCATTCACACTCAATACAATCCATCCATACACTTGTCTTTGGCTCCTCCTTTCGGTTCTTCTCCAAGATAAAGGGTACTCCGTACCCACTGTCTAGCCTTTTCTTGCTACGACAAGTATTATTGGATTTGTCTTGCAAAATACTTTCATGAGACACATTAAAAAAAAATTTGCTAGTATATTATGAATTTATGATTAAAAAAGTGTTGGAATGAGACTTCATCTATTCTAATGGGTCAAAAGGCTAATATATCATGTACATGGCAGGTCAATATGCAAAGAACACCCTAAGATATATATATATATATATATATATATATATATATATATATATATATATATACACCCCTCTCAAACTCATGGTGGATCAACAACACTGAGTTTGGAGAGGTAGAAACTATGCTGAACTTTAGTATGTGCCTTAGTGAGGATATCTGCTAACTGAAGCTCTGAAGGTACATACTGAAGAGCAACAACTTGGTCTTGCACCGGCGGCGGCATCGAGGATGGAGTTCCCGGGCAGCGCCGGCGGTGTCGGGGATGAAGATCCCGAGTGGCGGCACTCGGGTAGAGGCCGACGCGAAAACGACGACGTCGGGGGCGGTTCGGCGTAGATCCTGCTCGGGGCAACATGGATCCGCAATGAGGAGGAGCTGTGGCGATGGCGGCCGGAGTGGTCTTTGGATCGAGCAAAGAAGAACTTCGAGTGGAACAAAGAAGCTGTTGCTTTCATGGCCTGGGAGCAGAGTAGGGCTAGCAGCACGGGAAGGACGGCGGCGGCAGTGGTCATGTGGGAAACTCTAACCTTAGCTCCGATACCACATTGGAATGAGACTCCATCTATTCCAATGGGCCAAAAGGCCAACATATCATGTACAGGATAGGACAATATGCCAAGAACACCCTAAGCTATATACATATATAACAAAAAGCACAATCAAATCTTGCATTGGACATTGTGAAAAGTAAAAAAATGACTTATATATGTGGACGGAGGAAGTAGATCATACAGGGAACAGCACCAAGTTTTATGATAGACTAGCGGTAGACCCGCGCATTGCCACGGGCGAAATAAAAAACGCGTGTATGATGATGATTTGGAAGTTTTATGTGTACATATATATATACATATATGTGTGTGTATGTGTGAGTAAAATAATTAGATCGGGAATGGCACAATATACATGTGTGTGTCGAATAATACATAAGCCTTATCTGGATCCATCAATATGGGATTTTAATTTGAGAGATTCTACATGTACTTTGTGAGGAATCAAAATATGGATAAACAGGAAAAGGTAGTAATATAGTAGAGAGTCCATCAATAAGTATGTAAAGTATTAAAAGCTCTAAAAAGTCCTGCACTAAGGGACTGTAGAATCATGCATCACCTCTGGAACAAACATGTTGTTTTGGCTGGTACTCCGGTTTTTGTTTTTTTTTTACGAATAAGAATCTGTTATAAACAAAAGAGAGATAATCAATGTGGAGGTTTTGAGTTATACCAGATGTAAAAAAAAACCTGCAAGACATGTCATGTACTTTTAGATTTAAAAATTAACAGTGATTTTCTTAAAGTAAGAATTAGCATGTTGTATAGAGTGATAATTCGTATGTTGAGTCCAGGAATGGTCAGCACGATCATAGCAATCGTTTCTATATGCAGCAATATATCATCCTCCAGCAATTTTTACTCAATATCTGAAGTAAAAAAGATGACATCTATATGGCACATATGTATTGTCTAGAGGTAATGTATACGACCTATACAAAAAACTGTGAAATGAGCTATCATCCCCAAATACATTGCTGTAACAAGCAAAAGGGGGAAAAGCAGTCGATCTAGCACAACACTTTGGGAAGGAATGTTTCGGACATGAGAAAATCTCTAGGAATATATAATACAAGGCATTCTGTAGTAAAGAGATACCTTTAGACATCCTGTAGTGTGTGACTCAACTGCTCATCAAACCTCAGCTGACTGTTCAGCCACCAAGTGGGAGCAAACAAGGAGAGGCTACTATCTGGCTTTGATTGGCTAAAAGCAGCCTTAAGAAATACAAATTTGGTCTGTCTCTTTGGAGGCGGTAATGTCAATTCCTCAGTTGGCAGCTGCTTCTACCAAGCAAGTGCAAAACAAAGAAGGAACGATTACATTCTCATATCTTTTTTGTTCTGTGTTGTATATAATACAGGCTGGTAATCTAAATTGTCACTAACATTGGATTGATCCGGAATTCTGCTGTCAAATCTATGGAGATGGGCCCCAAGTACCTGTATCTGCATGTGAGATTGTTTTTAGGCACGTGTTGGGCACAACTATATTACAGATGAGCATCTATCATTAGGAATCGTTGAGGTAGCAGCAATTGGTAGGAATCATTAAAGTCAATCTGGGGCAGGTACCTTCTTGTTGTAGCCTTGTTTAACTGTGGTGTCCAGCTTTTCAAGATGGGCATTGTAGCCTTGTTTAACTGTGGTGTCTAGCTTTTCAAGATGGGCACGGTGTGTCTGGAAAACATAAAGCACATAAACAAAAGTTATCACTGAAATGGAAATGGTGATTCACCAACTGTAGAGGTGAGCTGCTGGCAAAGTATAATTTACCATTTTTTTGAGCAAGCTATTATTGTTCGCACCGACATCAATTGTAATAAGCAGCCATTGCAGACTTACTGTCTGTAGTTAGCTAGACCGTCCATTAGCTCTAATCCTCTGCTGCTTCTGGAAGAAAAAGGAAACATTGTTATAACAATACATACATCAAAAAAGGAAATTGTTTAGTCAGATGTAGCATGTACCATTTGGCAGGGAGAAATAAGAAAAAACTAAGCATAGATAAAAGTACACACTAATAGATATCGCCGTTACAAAAGTGCACAAGATACGCCGATTGGCCATATATTACATGTAGTTGTTCGCAAAATATTAGAAGATGTTTTACGCTATTACACATTACATAAAGTTGGTTTGTAGCTACTAAAAGACTGTAGGAACCGTCCAAAGTCTGTAACTATAGTTTACAAAAGAGGGCTTATATAGTAGGCCATTAGTTTGGACTGGTGATGGGTAGATCAACTAGAAGCTCCCCTTTCCTGTTACAGATTACGTGAAGAGAGCAGCTTTAGAAGTCACATATAACAGATAGGAGGAGATAAACATCAATAGACAATCCGCTATATTGAATCTCACATTTGTTAGTTGTCTGATGAACCGCAAGGTGAGCTGCATAAAAAGAAAGATAAGTGAGGCTCTCAGAGGGCAAAAAAAGAGTAGCAACGTTAACATGTAGTCTCTATCGTTTGTAGACAGAATATAATTACAATACAAACTCTGTATGTACAGAGCAGAGATAGGTGCCGTAGTATGTGTTGTCTTATGTCCACTAAGATTAGAAAGGTATTTTTTTTAGCAGCACACAAGTCTCTGATATGTGCAGGTAAAATATGTACGAAACAAATCGATGAACAAGCAGTATACCATTCTGTAAAAAAGATCCTGCACACGCAGAATAACAACCGAACTAATGTAGCTGCGAGGTGTATCTGTAAGGTTGGCTATAACGTATCTGCATGTGCTAATATGTAATCTGTGAGCAAAAAAGGTATATTATACATTCGATCAAAGTACTAAAGTAGATGTAAGAATGGTTGATATAATGTTATTTTATTGGAATCAAAGTCTGAACAAGGGATCAATACTGAGATGGTATGGAGCAAGCTAAAAAGTTGGATATACAGGACGTAGAAATGGCATAGAGATTTAATATCGACCACAGTAATCTACAGGGTCATGACGGTGTTTACCTACTTATCTTGCATTTTTTCCCTCCAGTGGGATTGATTTCATCGTCAGTAACGGCATGGGAAGTGTGCTCTTTGGTGGGAGGTGCATCCTGTACGCTAACAGCCTGCAAAAAACAATGGTATGATCCAAGCTAACCTATTCATAAGTCGGTAACAAACTACCTCATCATTGTATAGACAAAGATAGGAATGGTGTCGACCTGATCTGAAGTTGGTGCTACACTAAAGAGCCTCTTTTGTGCAGAGCTGGGTATATCATGCGCTGTCTCTAGGCTGAGCATATTACAAAACAAGTATGTCAGGTCATGACATCGTGTTTTATGTAAAAGAAGCATAACATTCAGTGTAAAGAACGATATACTCTTTCTTTTTTTCCCCTCCGTGATAGACAGCCGAGCTGAAGACGGTGGGGTGTACTGCAGCATCTAAAAAAAGCGAGATGTAGTGTTAGAATGTGTAGCACAGATCTAAATTATGATGTAAGATGTTAGGGTTTAGGGTTTAGGATTTGCCGTCTCTTTTTTCTGTTCTGCCTTGAATCGGCTGTGGAGGGCATAGGGTAATTACCTTTTCCTATATTTATGAGAGGAAAGTTGGGGGAATCATATAAATACATATCTAGCACAAACAAGGCTACATCTAAAACATGTACCTAGCCTCCTACGAACAGCAGAACTGCTCGGTGTCTCTACACCACGCATACCTTCTGCATTCAATGGAATGAGGAGCTACAGAGGGCCTGCGACGGCAATGTAACAGAGGAGATGAGGAATCAAGAACAGCATGTGACAGTCGCAGCGACAAGGTACCTTCTGCATTCAATGGAATGAGGAGCTACAGAGGGCCTGCGACGGCAATGTAACAGAGGAGACAAGGAATCAAGAACAGCATGTGACAGTCGCGGCGACAAGGTAAACCAAGACGACGACGACGAACATCCCATCACGGTGAACCGGACGGTAAACAAAACACATGCAGGACAGCAAGCTTAAGCTAGAGCTGTTCCTTCTATAAGATCGGATTCTAGTAAAGACGGCTATATCAGCAGCATCGCAAAAAAGAAGAACAAATAAGCCAGAGGCACGGCGCAATGTACCTATCGGGCATCATATAGAAGATAAAAAGACAGTCGACGCACATACCTGAAAGGAGGGCGGCGCAAATCCGAACGTACTGCGAGCAAGCAAGAGCCAATCGGCCTGCAAAGAAGGGGAAAAAGAATTAGGAAACGCAAAGAAGATCTAAGGAACCGGAATAAGAACAGAAAGGAAAAGACGGAAACATAAGGTAAGAAAAAGAGAAGGAAGCATCCATCTTGTTCCAAGTAGAGAAAACGGCCGAAGCAACGCAGCCTAAAAAAGGCAAGATCAGTGATGCCGCAAAGAACAGATCTAGATGTCCAGGCGGGGCCGAATTCTGCCTCCAATCACACCGAAGACCGATGACGGCCACAAAACAGATCTAGGTGTGAGATCAAAATGTAAGAAAAGTAAAGGTAAAAAAACAAAGAAGAAAGAAATAGAGGAACAAAATCGTGGATCCGGAGCGGCAGATGAACGCAAACTATGTTCGGCTGCAGAGAAGGAAACAAAAAAGGCAATCAGACCTTAGATCTACAAACAAGAACCGCAAAACAGTAGCGTAAGCAGAAAAACACCGGCACAACAGTAAAAATCCAAGAGAGGAAGAGGCAAACGCGTCGGAAGAAAAATGGGAAATCCGCAGCGGCAGATAGACGGATGCAACGATCGTCTGCAGAAAAGGAAAGGCAGAAGGCAATCAAACCACAAACCTACAAATAAGGAACGACTAAGAACAGCACAAGCAACAACATACACAGAGAAGGGGGAAAAACCGAGAGAGGAAGAGGCAGGCACGGCTAAACAGGCAGCCAGAGAGAGGACTGAAGACAGCCAGAAGCAAGAACGAAGAAAGAGGAGGAGGAAGACGAAGCGGCGAAGCAAAGGAGCCAACGAACAGCGACTACAGCACGGCCGAATCGGAAGGCCACCAGGCCCGCAGCAGCAAAGAAGCAGCAGGGACGGAGTGGCCAAGACGAGAAAGGCGAAGACCGACGGAACCGGGCCGTTCGAAACCAAGCAAACAACCAGCCGAAAAACAACGAAAGTGGCACCGCTACGTGTCCAGCCGACGCGGTTGCGTGGCGATCATGCGGACGGCCCATGATGCACGTGGCAGATGAAACGGGAAACGGCGCAGCCACCAAAGCGGCAGACGAGCAGGCGACAAAAAAGGCGAACGATCTAACGGCGCCGCAACGTAAAATGCGAACAGCTACAAACGACGCCGCACGCACACAGCGCAGGGACGAACCCACGCGAGATCGGGCGGCCAAGAAGCGACGAAACCAAATCGAACGGATGAAACGTAGACAGTCGACGTGGCCAAGCAAGATGGAGCAAAAAACGTCTGCCTTTATATATAAAGATTGCCACTCCAAGAATAAACTGTAAAAAACAAACCTAAGGGTATGGCATGTAATAAAATGGTATGCAGTCGCGTCATTTATCAGTCTAATACTAAAGTAGTAAATGTTGGTAAAACTTTTTATGCATCAAGTTCCAAACCTTCCTCTGGTTAATTATCGGTGCTATGCTGTTGTTTTTTCTTGTCCATTTTCCTCTATCGGTAAGAGTAGTTTTGACACGTTAACATTTTTTACGGATCAAATGACAATATTTGATACAGAGATCCACAGTTGACTGGGATAAAGCTTCGTCCCTACCTTTATCCTCATGCCAAAAGTATACCCCAATGCTAAAGAAGAAGAAGCTTACAGACAATGAAGACCAAAGCTATTATTAGAAAATAACACAACAGAAGTGTTATTCGTTTGTGCTGTTAATGCAAAAAACTTTGAATGAGGTATTACGCTACTATCACCCGAAAACCTCGATGGTCAAAAACTTTGAATGTGGTATTAGGCTACCCCACTTTGCTTCCCCATAACTTTCTATTCGTGAATAGCAACAGAAAAAAAAACATATATTTGGTCAAAACAGCCATTGTTCACCAACAGAGTAACAAAACAGGTCTGCACGTCTTCTTATGTAAATGGTCAAGAGGGGCCATATGAGGGTCCTACCAAGTGCCAACTGGGATTTTGTGGAAATGTGAAGCATGAGCCAAGGAAAACAGCATATGAGTTGTTTTTAGTTCTTACCACATACATAGCCACATACATACATGCATGTAGTAGTTTAACATATACGGTTATGCACTTGGCACCATTTGTTTGAAGCTAGTTAAGTGACTGCTTACTCTCCGAAAGCAAATGCAGTGGCATCGAAGCTGTCAGAGAGGCCAGTGCCAGTCTTGAAGGTGACCTTCTCCAGCGAGGCCTCGGCGACGTAGACCTCGACGACGCTGAGCCAGAGCAGCAGCTCCTCGGTCTTGACGCCGGTAATCTTTCTCAGCTTGGCCTTCTCGGCGAACGCCGTCACCTTGGCGGTGTAGGACACAGTCTGCTTGATCTTCTTGAAGATGTGCTCGATCTTCTTCTTCCTCTGCACCAGCCACATGAACCCCGTCGCGCGGTTGTACCCAAACTCCTCGATGTCCCTCCAGAGGCAGGAGACCCTTTGGAAGGCCGAGCTCCTCGAGCAGCTCGACGGACTTCATCCTGCAGATGTCATCTCCATTGACGATCTCCGCGCCGGCGCGGTGGTTCTCAATCTGTGATGCCATTGGATTTGTGATTAATTTCCAACAAAGTAGTTTTGATTTGGGAAATTAATGGGTTGTATGCAATGCAAATGGGTTGAGCTTCTTGTTGTGATGGACGATAAGATACGGGGGCAGTTTATATAGATGTCTGAAGGCTTGCCTATGTGTTCATTCTGAAAGAGACGGGCAACTACTAACTATAATGCAGAGAGGCAAAGGTAACGACGCTTTCAAACTCGTGAAGAACAAAGTCTCGAGTCATGACTCTGTTCACTGCCCTTCTCTGACCATGCATATTCTAAGTTTCTAGCGCACAAAGTCCCTGACCAATTATGTCCACAGATGCATACTTGTTCAGCAAATGCCACATACAAATTAGTAACTCAGGTCTCAATCACTGCATAGTGCAAACAGTTAGCCGCATGCCAAGACCAAACTAACAAGCTTAACTATACGGTTATATCGGCCAGGCAGAGATGACTTACCCGACCAATATATATAGCAGCACGCCAGCACTGGTCCAGTCCAATACGTTGGGTTCACGACACGAGGCACTTGAACACTACCAGTTCTCTGAAATGAAGTCAAAAGCTTCACACTTGCCTTTGAATTTTAGTCCACGAAAATAACTAGTACTTACAGTTGTAACATCCCTAGTATGGGTTTGAGTTTCAAATGTATAAAAATATGAACTTCTGAAAACTTTTGATGCATCTTGTTGTCTTTTGAATTTTCTGGATTTTCATTCAAGGGTTTAGTGCATTTTAGAACCTAAAACATTAATTCATATAAATCATAACCCCAATGGTTACACAAAATAAATCTGGTGAACATTGCATGGAAATATTTTTCCTAGGTTTTGGAACATCTTAGTGACTCACCTGCAAAATTTCATGATTTTTAGATTTTATTTGCTATTTTAAATCAGTCACTCAAACTAGATAATCCTAAGTCAAATACCTAAAACAGAAACATGTAACGTTTCGACAGAAAAATAAAATTCATGAAAAACCCTAGAAAAATTACACAATGTTATTCATAGTGTCAGTAGCGAATTAATCGGAATTTAAAAGAAAAAGAAATATTGTGCACGTAGGACCCACTGGTCAGTGACCGTGGCTAGGTAAGCCCGAGTACAAAAAGTATTGAATGATTTTATAAATTCGGAAATGATTTATTTGTGCACTGTAAATTGTTTTTTTTTACAGTAAACAGGAGGGGCAGAGCCCCTACTAAGAGAATATATTAATAAAACAAAACAAAATATGTACAAGGAAGGAGGAATTTACACAAAGGAAAGAAAGCTATCCAAAATCTCTCAACCAACAAACAAACCCGATGGATAACCAGGGCAAAAACTTCCTTAAACTCAAACTTCCACTGCTGAAGAGAGATCAATCCCTGATTAAAAATGACCTTATTACGATGCAACCAGATGCTCTAGCATGTTAAGATCACAATCTCCTTGAATAATTTGCACCTAGATCTTTGCTTGCCAAGAAGCATCAATTCAGCCACTGAGAGGGAAAGATCCCACTCCGATCCAACTAGAGACCAACAAAGTTGACTGAAGGAGCACTCAAAGAAGAGGTGCTTCAAAGATTCAGAGGAGCAAACCGAGCAGAGAACACAAGCAGTCGACTCAAGAGGTAACCTCTTTCGAAGAAGCAACTCCCTGGTGTTGAGCCTATCCTTCAAGAGTAGCGAAAAAAAAACTTTATGTTTGCTCATACAACTGGACGACCAAATCCAATGGAAACAGAACAAAGTTGGAGGCTGACCCAAAAGCTGAGAATAAGCTTGCTTAGTCATAAATAGAGAGGATCCCCAGAGATAGTGCCACACATCAGGTCGATCCCGAATCAAAACCAAGGATAAGACCTCAGCTCTCAGATCATGTAGCTGTAAAGCGGCAGTGGGAGACAACAGCAAAAGAAACAGAGACTCAAGGGTTTCCGCATCTAGCAGACCAGCCACTGACAAGTCATGATGTCTAGCAAACGAGAAGATATGAGGCCACCGTAGAAGCAGGCAACCCAAATTCCAGGAGTCTTTCCAGAAAATACATGATATACCATTGAAAACCGAACAAGAAGCCAAACCTTTAAAATCTGCTAACAAACGAAGCAAATCCTTCCACCAAAAGGATCCACGAGGCGGTTAGAATTTGGGGCCAAAACATTCTGGTAGAAGGCTTTCCAAGTGAGATGAACCCAAGGGACATCCATTCCATTTAGAAATTTATGCAGGAACTTCATCAGCATTGCTTTATTTTGAGTCTGAAGGTTCAAAATTCCTAAACCATCATGTTTTTTAGGCCGACAAACATCCTTCCAGGCCACTAGATACCCTCCACGTCTATTGATGTCCGAACCATGCCATAATGCATGCCAACGCAAACTGTTAATCTGAAAAATGACTTTGGCAGGTAATTTTAAAGAAGCCATGTGATAGACAGCTTGTGAAGAGAAAACTGAATTAACCAAAATTAAACGACCCCCATAGGAGAGAAAGGGCGATAAGCCAGATAACCTCCTAGATATCCTATCAATCAATGGGAGGTAGTGTACAAATTTTGGTTTAGAGGAGTCTAGCGGCAGTCCCAAATAAGTGAAAGGGACCGAACCCACCTGGCAACCAAAAGTGTTTGCTAGATGAAGCAATTTCTCTACTGCCACATTAATAGGAACCATGGAGGATTTACTGAAGTTGACCTTTAAGTCCGTAGAATCCACAAATGAGCAAAGGAGACCTTTAAGGCAAAAAAAAAAGTTGGCGCGCGTCTGCTAGCATGAAAAGAAGCGTATCATCTGCATATTGAATTATTGGAAAGTCTTGTCCAAAGTCTGACTCCAACGGACAAGAGAGAAGTCCTAGGTGAAACGCTTTATTTGTAACATCCCAAATGCCTAACCAGGTGTTTGTTTCAAATGTAATTAAATGTGTAGAAATTAAAACTTTTTCTCACATCTTGAAACTCTTAGACTCACCTATGTTTATTGTCAAAAGTGGTGGAGTTCAAAAACCTAAACCTCTTGTTGACAAAAGTCAAACCCATATTCCACTTGTCTCAAATCTTATGCCAAACCTTTGGAAATATTTTTCCTTGGTCCTAGAGATGATGTGGGACCCCTCTGAAAAATATCATAAGTTTTACAACTTGTTTGATAATTTTTGGAGGTAAAACAAACCCTTGAATAGCCTTGAGGAATTTCCTAAGAAAAATGCAATGCATAAAAACCTTTGGAAATTTTATGTAAGGTTAATCCTAATGTCAGCAAGCTCCAATTAAAATTTCATAAATTTTGGAGTTGTTTTGCTATCTCAAATAATTCTACAAAATCTCAGTTGTTGAAAATTGAATTCAAAACAATGCACTGTTCCTTAGGCTGAGCCATTTTTCAATTTGGGTTGAACCCAACCCCATCAGCTCCTTTCCACCTTGTGGAGGCCGTAACCGTTGGATCAAGATCCAACAGCCCCGACCTCCTCTGCGGTCAACACCGCAAGGACCTCCCCACCTCATCGAGGTCATAGCCGTTGGATCAAAGATCCATGGCCATGACCTCCCCTCGCTATCAAACCACTTAGACCTCCTCTCCACCTTGTTGAGGTCGTAGCCGTTGGATTCAGATCTAAAGGCCACGACCTCCGCTGCAAACCATCGCAGCCAAGACCTCCCTTGATATCTAGCGCACAAGACCTCCCCGCTTCAATTGTTGTGCGCCGTTGGATTAAAATCCACGGCCACGACCTCCCCTTTGCATCATGCGCATCAGACCTCCCACCTGCGTGAGGTCATAGCCATTAGATCCAGATCTAAGGGCCACGACCTCCTTTATCATCTTATAGCCGTTAGATCAATATCTAACCGCCAGGACCTCCTTTGCGCCACGCGCAAAGCCCAGACCTCCCCTCTTTTGATCAGCACCATTGGATGGAAATCCAACGGTCCTGACCGCCTTTGCGCTTTGTGCAGCGCCTAGGACCTCCCTCATCATCATGTGCCCTTGGATGAAAATCCAAAGGCCATGACCTCCACGTCCTTGGCTGTATCGTGCGCGGTTATGTCCTCCCCATCAGATCCGCACCGTTGGATTTAGATCCAACGCCCTAGACCTCCTGTCCCTTTTTTCCTTTGCGCATCCGCGCAATGATAATCGGAGGGTCACGACCTCCCCAGTCCAAATCGGAGGGCTGGGACCTCCTCCCTTGTCTTTCACTTAAGCCTTACCATTTCAAAATCGCATCCAAGGGCCAGGACCTCCCCATCCTCTTTATCCAACAGTGGAGAGCTGCTCCTGTACTTCTCCTAGCTTGGCGTGCGCGTGCGCTATGGCAGTGGAGAAGGTCAGAGCCCTGTCAAATCCCAACGGCTCTGTGCCTGCGCGCATTAAATGCGTGGCAACACTTTCCTCACCCTAGTCCTGCCCTAGGCCATGCCCTAACCTACTCCCAGTCACCTCCATTGTCCTGTCCTAGCCATGGACCGCGCCATGGGCTAAGCTCACCATGAGCTTAACCCTTGGCTCACGACCTCTTCACCTCGGGGTATAAGACCTCCCCACTGTTTCCTTGGCTTCCTTTACACACCATTGCTGCCTTTGCTTGCGCCACTGTGCTTGTGAACTCAAACCACCCGAAGCTCTCCTTGGCCGCCATTGTTGGAGCTTGGAGCTCCTCGGTGGAAAAGGGTCCCTGGGCTTCTCCTCTCCATTCCTCACTTTTATTTGTGCCATTACCCTCTGTGACAAGTCCTAACTTACTGGTTGGGACACTTTCAGAGTTGGCCTCACTTGGAGCTGGAGCTAGAGCTTTTGGCCGTGGAGCTCCTCATCTTCTCCAACGCCGGTCCTCCTCGCCCTCGACCTCCTCAGCTCCTCAGGACCTCCAGGTAACCTCCTGATAGTCCTTAGAGCTGGGCACCTCGCTGTATGACTCGTTGCGGAGCTTTAAATTCGTAATGTGATTTTTGGCCATGTGTGTCATCTTGTTCCTCTCGGCTCATGGCGATTTAAACGCCGTGCCGTAGTGGAAAATGGTCGGTGTGTGCAAGAACACTATTGCGCACACATTGGTGTCCTTGGTTGGCGCCGGTGAAGTCCTCATCGCCGGCGATGACCTCTTATTGCGCTCGGGATGTTTGTCGGATGAGACGGCAAGGCAGTTGTCGTTTTTAGGACAAAGATCCCCCCTTAAATGCTTTAATCATTGCTAAACCTTGGTAATCATTGGATTAGCCATTATTGCCTTTAATCCTGTCCCTTGTCACGCATTTAAGACCGCGTACCTGGTCTTCTCGCGCGCGCGCACCGCTCTGGACCGTTCAAGACCTCCTCTGTGAGATCTTGACCGTCCAGGACCTCCTCTGTTGAGATCTTAGCCGTCCAGACCTCCCCTGGAGGTCTGAGCCGTTAAGACCTCCTCCGCGTAGGACCTCATCGAGGTCATCTCAGCCATTGATGACCTCCCCGTGTTGATCTTGACCGTTCCGGTCCTCCCTCTATCGTTGTGGTCCGTTGGATGCAGCATCAATGGCCACGACCTCCCCTCTTGTTCGCGCGTGCGCGCTGCTAGGAGGACATGGACCGTTGGATCCAAAATCAACGGCCCATGTCCTCTGGACCTTCGCGACCGCGCGCGTGCATTATCACCTGGGAGGTCTTGAGCCGTCAGATCCAGGATCTGTGGCTCATGTCCTCCCCCTGTTTTTTTTTTGGTTTTTAGGAAATTCCAGAGAGCTGTTATTTTACAAACTGCAAAAGGTAATAACTTGAAAAATGCATAACTATTTCATTTTAAATCCAAATGAAGTGATTCAAATTGTGTTAGCTCTGGTTTGACCTGGGCTCTAATCTAAAATTGGTTATGAGCTCAGTTCGGCTCCATAAAATGGGTTTGCAAATAGGTTTTAAAACTAACTTTAAATGTTACACTAAAAATTCAAATTAACTTGTAAAATGCATAAGTAAATCTCTGTAGATTATTTTTGAGTGAATCCAACTTTGTTGGCTTCCTCTGTTAATGCACTAAATGTTAGAATAGGATTTAGGCATGTCACTATTTTCAAAAGCTTTGTGGGTGCAAATTAGTTGTGCTCATTTTCATGTCTTTGAAAAATCATAAAACATGCATAATAGCTCCAAATGAGGTGAACTAAATTGTGTTATTCATCTCATGAGGTGCTTGTTTTACTATAAAAATTTTAGAAGCACCGCATTTCTAGAAAATGTTGCCTAACAATTAAATTAGTGAATAGTAGCAGTTTGGTATTTTTAGGGCTGAGCAGAATTGTTTTGCTCATATCTATTGCATTGAGAATCCAAATCAATTGGTTCTTGTTGCTAAATTCCCTAAAAATCATCCTCTTGCTTCTGTAGAAATTTCAGAGCATTTGGAATTGTTTTGCTGTGCTGTCTCTTGGGTTTTCGTCGTTCTTATCGATTCTTTTCGCCTTTTCAATTAGGTGTTGACGAGTGTGTTGATCCCGTGAGTGATCCTCAGCAACATCTTGAGCAAAACCAGCAAGGCAAGTAGTTTGATCATATCCCAGTATTGTCCCATTACTTTAAAGTTTAATACTTTGTTTCACTTGTATGTATGCATGCTACTTTGTGTTGAAATATCGATTAGTTGAGCCTATAAATGCATATCCTGTAGGTAAATGTTCATTCTCTACTACTAAGCCTAGGATTATCTTGCTGTGATTTAGAGTTCGATGGATGGACTCTTATCACTTAGTAGTTTACGTTGATAATGCTTAGTAATGCTTAGATAACGGTAGAAATGGGCGGTTGTCGACATTATGTCGATGACCTTGATCACACAAAAACTATTATTCCATTATGTCCATCTTGTGCTTGTTACTTTGTAAATAAACAAAAATGAAAACAAAATTGTTATTAACTTGGGCACAATGGATGTTGGTGTGAATTGTTGGGTGTGGACGGAATGGTGCCTAAGTCCCCAAGGACCGAGTTACTTGCGCCATTGATCCAAGCACTTTTGCGTGCTAACCACACGAGGGGGATATGGGACCTCTCTTGACTAAGTACTTTGGGGGGTGTTAATTATGAGCTGGTCGATGGGTGTGTTAAAAATAAATGTGTGTGTGTGGTGTGGGGAGGGAGCATTAGCAGACCGGTTAGACTGTCTAATGTGTCCTTACCCCCGTGGGTTGCGGCTCTTAATTAGCATTTTCCATTGGAAATGTCTCGTAGGACTTAGCCGTGCCGGCATACCAAAGGAAGTGTGCTAAATCATGTGGCGAAAAGGCGGTCTGGCGTGTGGGTACATTGGTACACCCCTGCAGGGTTAAAACTATTCGAATAGCCTCGTCCTAGGTTATGGACACGCTTGGTGATTTCCCGCAAGAACTAGACTAAACACTTAATTAAAACTTGATGGGTGGTATGAATTGGGTAATTCATGCTATTGGTGTGGTGACTTGGGTGAGTCACTTCCAGGTTGTTTTTGTTGTTATTATTATTTGTATCGTTGTTACTTCAACAATTAAAAATGCTTTGTCAAATTGCTTTCAATCTATTACATTATTGCAAATGAAAACTCGCTTTATGCTAAAATGAGTCCAAAGCCTCATCCACTTAAATAAAGCTTGCATGTAGTTATTTATAGTTCTGTTATACTACACATCAGTCTTGCGAGTACATTTTTGTACTCATTTGCTTTGCTTAATAACTTTGTTGCAGAGGAGGTAGAGCCCAAAGGGCTTTACTTTTGTGAGATGTGCTGCGGTTGGGAATCGAGCTAGGCGTCTTGGTTGGTTGCCTTGTGGGCTAAAGGCAAACCTTGTGGCTCTCTTTTGTTTATCGCCATCTTATGTCTTTTGCTTCCGCTGTGTTTATCTTTATTAGTTATATTTGGCCGGTCGGCCCCTTTTGTAATAACTCTATATTATGTATGTCTTTTAATCTAGTTCGTGCTTTGGTTCTATGTCTTGAATGGAATTGATGCACGATTTTGTAAAGGGGTGTGTATACTGCATTCTGGAAAGTATACATATCTTGAAGACACGGGTTATTTCGTTTGTAATGCTAGGGTCAATGGATGACTAAGTATTACAAGCTTAATAAACCGGGGTCCTCACATTATTAATGATGGACTGAAGAAGATCCGCTACCAGCACAAACAGAAGAGGAGAGAGAGGATCACCTTGTCTCACTCCCCGTTTACAATGGAAAACCTTGCCCGGGACACCATTTAATAGGACCGAAGAAGTCCCCGAACAAAGGATTTGAAGGATCCATTGTTGCCATTTGGAACTAAAACCCTTGTAATGAAGCATGGACAGGATCACATGGTGTTCAATTTTATCAAAAGCTTTCTCAAAGTCAAGCTTAAGGATAATAATTTCTCTCTTAGATTGATGACAAAGATGCAGGTACTGAAAAGCCCATGCCAAACAGTCTTGGATAGTTCGCCCTTTTAGAAAACCGTATTGATTGTCATGAATAGTCTTAAGGATGACTGATTGCAGTCGGTTAGCTACCAGCTTAGTCAAAATTTTGAGAGAACTGTTTAATAGAGAAATAGGCCTGAAGTCATTAACCGATTCCGGATTTGGTTTTTTCGGAATCAAAGTGATAAAAGAGGAATTAATACTCTGGAGATTCAAATTGTTAGCGCAGAAATCAGTACACAACCTGTAAAAATCTTCCTTCACTATATGCTAGCAGCGCTTCATAAACAATCCATTGAAACCATCCGGACCTGGAGCATGGTCAAGCGCTAAACCTTTGATGACCAAATCAATTTCCTCAGTAGTAAAATCCTTATCTAAATTGACAAGAATATCCGCCTCCACAAGTTGAATTAATGAAGACAAATGAAAATGCATACAGGGTTCTTCAGAAAGCCCCAACCTTGCTTTGAAAGAAGCCCATAAACAGCTGCTTTTTGTGCATGATCCATAATACAAGAGCCATCATCCAGCAAGAGGTGTGCAATATGATTCTGGCGAAAGGAAGAAGAAGCAATGGATTGAAAGAACTTAGTGTTTTCATCACCAAGTTTAGCTCATCTAATAGTGGCTCTTTGCTTCCAATAAACTCTTTTAGCTTTCAGCAATTTTAACAAGTGCTGCTGCAAAATTTTCCAGAAGTTTCATTTAATCTGACAAAGAGATCGCTGGCCTTCAAGTCCATCAATCAAAGCTAGTACCCAGCTAGTGTTTTCAATAAGTTTACTCAGGTTAGAGAGATTTTTAATCCTCTTCACAACACCTTGAATTTGGCCGACAATACCTGTGCTGCATTACCATTGACCGAAGAGCCATGCCAGAGAGACTCCACCAACGGAAGAAAAGAGTCAAAATCTAACCAATAGTTCTCAAAACAAAAAACAGAAGCTCTTGGAATTGAGGAAGAGATCTGAATTGAACAAGGAGTATGGTTTGAGGTGGTTCTAGACAGAGGAAAAGCTAACGTGTTAGGAAACGTCAGAGACCAAGCCGCAGAAGAAAAAAGCCAGTCCAATTTCGGAAGAAGAACATCCTACTGCGTATTACTCCAAGTGAAAGCCCTCCCCTTTAGAGGAATTTCAATTAAGCCCAGGTGAGTGATAACTTCATTAAAGTGAAGCATGTCCAAAGCATTTCCTCCCGGCTTGTTGCGATTGTCAGGGCTACAAAGAAGATTGAAGTCACCTACGAGCAACCAAAGCTTAAAACGGTTGGCATCTAGGCTGAGAAGCCAAACTAAAAATTCAGCCTTTCCTTCCGGGGTACAAGGCCCATAAACATTGGTGAGAGTCCAAATTTGGTCATTAAGAGTGGATTTGAATTGAATGGTCAAAGAAAACCTATTGGAGTGAATAACTAAACCAACAAAAAGGGAGCCATTCCAAGCAGTCAGAATTCCCCCTGAAGCACCTGTGGACGGGACGAAAGCAAACTTATTGTATCTCCGATGAGCAAAGCGACGCAAGAAATAGCTATCAAAGTCTTCCTTTTTAGTTTCTTGAAAGCAAAAAACATCACAGGCACTTTCCTCAATCTTGTTCCTAATATCATCCCACTTACTGGAAGAATTAAAGCCCCTCACATTCCAGGAGAGAATATGCCAGTTCCTTGTGCAATTCATGAAAAAAGCGGAAAGGGGCACCACGAGACTAATCTCCCTAGGCAGACTAGTATCATAACCGACAATTGGAGAAATATTATCACACATAGACATGTTCTAGAAACATAGTTGTGCTTGACAAAAGAAAAACACATTAAAATAGTCCACAACCAGCGACAACCACGACATGGGCCAAACAACGGCCCAGGAAAGCAAAAGAGAAAACCTAACATGATCTAGGTCACTTGTCATCAGACTCCAAAAGAGCCTCCTCAGACAACACGCTAGGAGATGCCTGGCAAAAGCCTTTCCCAATACCCTGCACCAGTTGGACAGACAAGAAGGGAGGAGCCGGCTTCCCCTGGTCCATCCTGTGGCCTTCAAAAAGTGGCGCCAAAAGGTCCGCACTAGTTTTATCTCGAAAATCCTTTTTAGCTGCGTTCAGCCTAGCACTGCGCCTGAGCAGACTAACATCCAGGGGGACCGAAGTCTTTCTGCATCTTTTTTTTAGAGATTTCTTGATTGGCCCAGAGATCTCCACAACATCGTCATCAGCTAGTTCTTGGAGGGAGCAAACAACATTCGGGACTCTGGGCTGAGTGAGAACGGAGACAAAAAACTGCTTCTGACTAAAACTAGAGTCAATTCAAACCGAGTGTCAGGACACCTCTAGGATAGAGACATGTTCTAGGTTGATGTGCATCAGAACATCCAGACAAGAGGTAAGGCAATTAAGGAAAGTCTAGAACTCACCAATTTGAGGGTACCAAAGGGGAAGGTCAAACCCCACCATCAGCACAGAAGAAGGCTCCAGACTGACCAAAGAGTTGGAATCCTGATCAACACCCAAAACAACAGCATTCACAGCCGACAGATTCTCAAAGGACTACACGCTCAGAATAGGAGTCTCCAGATCAGCCTCAGCTGAGGCGCCTTCATTATCTGACACTGAAAGATGATCCCCCAACACTGAACCATCCACAGCCGGGGCACCATCCGGTAAACCGCCTCCACTATGAGCATTGGAAAGGGCCTCCGAGGCCTGTTGCCTGGGCGAACCCATCACCCCAAGCCACCTGGGAAGAGAGGGAGGCTGCGGATGAGTAGGCACTCCAACCGCAGGTATGGGGTCCTCATCAGGAGGCTACAACACCAGGTCATCTTGCAAAAGGAAACATGGGACGTCCCAGACTTTTGCACCCGACGCATCTCCCACAACAACTAAAAGACTTTCTGGGACCGCCTCAGGGGAAGGAACCAAGACTTTAATCACAATTCGAGCCTTGTTGGATGATTCATGCCACTGGAGTAAAGTACCAAAACCTGCTACTGCACGACCAATTGCCACCACATTGTAACAATCGAGGGGAAAAGCAACAAGCATGATCCAGCAAACTCTATCTAGAGGCACAAAACGCAGATTAAGCCCTTCATCATGCTTGACAAAATTCAGACAATAAGGCTCAAAAGAGTCCGGCCCATGAGCAATGGCCGCTTCTCTCTCTAGGCAGCTACCGAAGGTGACGAAAGCCGCACCAATGGGACAAGCAGTGATCTCCGAGACACTGTAAATTGTTTGAACTTCAAAAATTCATAAGTAATTCATTTTAACTCCAAATTAAGTTAAATTAATTTTTTAGGTTGAATTTTTATTGTACTTTATTATGGTATAGTTTTGAAACTTGTTACTATCCTAGAAAATTTTGTTTTAGAATTATTTTCGGTAGAGCATTATTTTTGCACAGAAAATTCATTTAACTTCAAAAATGCATAAGTATTTATCTGTAACTCCAAATTGAGTGAAATAAATTTTGATGGTTTATATTTTTATGTAATTTAATGTGGAATAGTTTTAAAGTATGTTACTATCACTGAAAATCTTGTTTTTCAAATTATTTGCACACTAATGACATGACTTTGAAAATGCATAGAATATTCATAATAACTCCGAATAAGGTGAATTTTTTTTATTGTTCTTAGAATGTATTTCTCTGTCTACCATCAAAATTTCATATTCACCACCATTCTGTAAATTTTTGCAAAAAGATTGAATTCGGTGAACAGTAACCGGTTGCATTTTTCTGGATTTTCTTTTCCACGAGACTGTGTTTAGGCTATAACTTTTGCATGCAACATCCAAATCAAATGATTTTTATTCCTAAATTCATATAAAATTATTATCTACCTACCGTGAAAACTTCATGCATTTTGGATGATTTTTAATTTTTGGCTATTTTCGACGTTATTCGTTCTTATTTGCTTTTTGTGTTCGATCGATAGGTTTCGAAGATTCGAATATAAACAAGAGTGATACTCAGTAGTACCTGGATGATCTCCAACAAGGCAAGCAATCCCTCCTTTGATGCATGTTAATCCTATTATGTTCAAATGTTATTATCTTGTTTGCAAATGTATGCATGCATTCTATGTTGATGATTAATTTCTCGTTTAGCGATAGTTAATCTGAATAGACGCATAAGCTGTAGGTAAATATTTTCCATTGCCACTGAGCCTTAGTTATGTTCTTGCTAGTGATTTAGAGCTCAATGGATAGGCTCTGATCATTTGTATATATAATATACGAGTTGATGTCGCTTAGCAATGCTTAGAACGGTGGTTTGGGGATCATCGTTTTGGCGATGGTCATTATAGCATCACTATAATTACTTGGGGCAGGGTACTCATGTATGTATTATAATTGGAAAAACTAAAACTGAAAATAAAATAATTTGGACTTAGGCATACGGTTGATGGTGTGTTTGTCGGGTGTGAGGTGGTATGCCTAAGTCAACAAGGACCGAACATCTTGTCCCACTAAACCAATCACTTTTAGGTGCATCCACATGAGAGTTATATGGGTCCCCTCTTGACTTAGCACTTTAGCGTGTGTTAGCTCGGAGTCGCAGGTGGTAGTTGTTAGGGAGAAAAATGTTCTGTTGTTTTGGGAGTGTACGGGGTGGGTTCCAGTTAGGTTCCCACGCCCGAGGGGCATCGGTAGTTGTCTAAGGCTTTAACCCGAGGGGTAGTTGATCGAAGCTTTACCGATGGTTCCGACACAACGTGTGGGTCCTCCGTGGGAGCCTCGTCTGCACACACAAGGGTGGTTCACGGGGGGTTTCACCCACGCGGGCAGCTCTTAGCTTATACATCTCATTGGAAAACGTCTCGTAGGACTTAGCTCTGCCAGCAATACCTAAGGAAGTGTGTTATATAGCTTGGCGAAGGGGCGGTCTGATGTGTGGGTAAATTTGTACACCCCTGCAGGGTTTAATCTATTCGAATAGCCACGTCATTGGTTATGGACACGGTTGGGGAGGTCTTTCAAGAGTTAGACTATAACATTTCGATAAAACTTGAAATCGGGTGGTACGAATGGGTAATTCGTGCTATGTTGTGGTGGCTGTTGGGAAGTCACTTCTAAGATGTTTATTATGTCTCTAAATATTGTCTCGTTGTTATTTAAACAAGTAAAAACAGATTTGGTCAATTGCCTTACAATCTATTACACTATTGCAAATGAAATATTGTTTTGTGTTGAAAATGAACTTTATAGTCTTCTCCGTTGATTCAAGCTTGCACGTAGCTATGTATAGGTTTGTTATTTGTAAGTCTTGTGAGTACAATTTTGTACTCAATTGCATTGTCTACTTGCTGCAGAGGAGGTTGACCCCCAAGGGGTTGGCCAATGTGAGACTGAGTTCTACTTGGATGACTAGCTCAGCATTTTCGGTCGGTTGCCTTGTGGGTAAGGGCAGTCGATTGGCTTTTGTTGCTGCCATCTTATGGCTCGTATTTCCGCTGCAAACTCTTCACTTTGTTATGCTATTTGGTCGGTCTACTCTTTTGTAATAACTCTAAACTTTGTATGTCTTTTGGTGTTCTAATCTATGTGTGTATCGGTATTGTAATAATCTTGTGTATGGAATTGATGTCTTGTTTGTGAGGGTGTTTATGTACCACTATCCTGGGAGGTACATAATACACCGAGAGCGGAAAATTTTAATTTATGATGCCATGACCAATTGGGAGGTTAAGCATTACAAGTTAGATCGCCCGGTGGCTCTCACAACAGTACTAATCTCAACAACAACAAAAACTAGTACTTACAGTACTAGTTTTATGAAGTTTCTGAAGATATCTATACTTTCTATTCGATTTTTTTAAATAATATTATTTTAATAACAAATTACAAAATTAAATAGCCGAGCCGGCAATAGCATCCCTAACAAGCCCCTGTCGCCAATTGAATCCAATGAAAGAGGTGATGTAGACTTAGAATACAGAGTTGTATGGTTATAACGTGGTTGGCCATTTCACTGGCCATCGTACCTGAGAGCCACTCATCTGGGCCGCAAACATTGCTAAGCTAAAGGTAAAGGTTGGCCAACGGCAGGTACGTTTGTATCGGGAATGATATGGACGAAGTAGAAGCGGGGTATCGTACGAAGAAGTGCTCAATTTGCAGGAAGTCCAGACACACCTACAAGAAATTCCCTATGAGAAATGGACGGGATGAAGGAGAGGTTAGTAGTCCAGACGACGCCGATGGGACCCCATCCGACCGACAAACCTAAGGCGGGCACCGTGGAGGTCGACATGGTGGACGTTGAGGTAGCAGCTGTGAGGACCCCCAGGTTATTTTCGTAAGACCAAGACCTTCCTGGTCTTATGAAAATAACTCTAGGCCTCAGAGGATTGAAATCCAATTTGATTCGACTTAAGTGAGAGGACCCGGCTGAGCTAGAGCCGCGGTGACCATGCATATCGCACCTTTGCGTGTGCTACATGGTAACCGGTTCCCCAACAGCCCAAACCCACACTTAAATAAATAAATAAGGATTTCAAAACAGCAGATAGGTGTCCCGTGTTGGCTCCCAAGATCAGCAGCCAACACGCACATATCCTCATCAATGTCAATCATAGTCATACACAAGGCATACAAAATATTATAGAGTGGCATATAACAAAGGACTTATGTCCATAACTTTTACAAAAGCGGTCGATCGGCCAAATTCAAAGATTAACATCAAGTAGCAGTGGAAATTAAGTAAATAAACCAAAAGGTCCGGCAAGGTGTGCCTAAACCCAAAGGCAACCAACTGGGTGTTAGAAATAGTGTCATTCATTAGCGTCGCCGAAATCGACGCTAACGAACTGATCGAGTGCATAGTCTTCCTCACCTGAACAATGTGGAGAATGCTGTTAAGTACAAAATGTACTCGCAAGTCTTACATAAAATAAAAATTATACATGCTAGTGGCTGTCCAAGAGAGGTATTAGTGGCTTAGTTTTGCATAAAACACACAATTTTTCATCCCTACACAATCTACTTTGAAATTGCCATTTTGTAAACAAATGTTTAGTAAAAGGAATACAAGTGATAGTAGCATATACATAAATCAAACAATACCAAAGTGGCAGCCCACTTTGATAAACTAAAATGCATGAATCATCATTCATGCCGATACCAAGTAGCAACCCATCAATTTTTAATTTAGAGTCTAACAATGACGTCTCCCAAACCAAGTGGTCGTCCGTAACCGTGGACACGGCTATTCGAATAGATAAAAACACTGTAGTGGAGTACAACTTTACCCACATGTCTCGCCCTGCCCGTAAGCCAAACACACTTCCTTTGGTGAGTCGGCCGGGGAGTTCGAGACGAAGCATTTTTCAGCAAGAAAACCCTAGTGAATTGAACCACCCATGAGAGTGAGTCCCACTTAGTACAAATTGCTTATAGCAATTGCTAAGAGGGCTCCCAAGTTGTATTGGAAAATGCTAGTGTAATATAGGTTAGTATGTGGGTAACCCCCGACATAAGAATAGTGCTCACTCGTAACTTATAATATTACACTGGATTCCTACGAGCATAAGATCACAATAAATTATGCCCTCACACCACCCGCGGTCCAACTCAACAAGACTTTTCCCTTACTTGGCTAAGCCAGTCCCAATCCTGCGTGTGGAAGTATGAGTGTTACTTGGAATGACAACCCATTGGTCAATCCTTAACGATCCGACAAGACTACCACAATACCCGAATCTCGTACACGAAGGTACCCACACTACCAACCACTTGTCCAGATCAAAATCATTTTAAATAGACAATTTTAAACTCAACAACCAGATTTGAAGATCTGGACAAAAGCATAAGAATAAATTGTTTGGTGTTTCCCACAATTGACGGGCTAACCCCGTCAACCGAACTAACGCATCTACTTGACTTGCATGGCTAAGCATTCAAGATACATAATAGATACATCATCACAAACCTCTAACTTAAGCATATATGTACAGGAAATATCAAGGATAACCTGCAAGAGTAGGACATAGCTAACTAACTCACAAAAATATCGATATATCTAAAAATAGCATGCAAGCAAGTATCATTACAACTTAAAATACTAAATTAACAAAAACTGGGATCAATATGATACAAGAATAAATACAAAATGATTCTTGCCTTGCTGGTATTCTAATTGTTCACTCTCTGTTGCATAATCGCTCGCTTCCGGCAATTCGGGATCTAAAGATAAAAACGATATCGAATAAACATCTAGAAAAGCCGAAAAATTCAAAATGCTGAAAAATACATGAAATTTATACAGCAGTAATATTATTATTTTATATGAATTTAGGTGAAATAATTAGTTTATTTGGAGTTTGTATGTGAGAGTTATAGCATTTGGAAAATCAACTAGGAGAAAAATGCTAGAAAAATCACAACCTGTCAGTATTCATCCGAATTAATTATTTCACAAAAATTTCAGAATAGTGGTGGAGATAAAAACTAAATGATTGGACATAGAATAAAATTTTATGAACAACCCAATTCGATTAATCTCATTTGGAGTTCATATGGATTTTCTATGAATTTTTAAAGTTAAATGAATTTTCAGTGCAAAAACAATTCTTTTCTGAATTTTCTATTGCATTTAATACTTTTTATACTCAAGCTAACCTAGCCTCTGTCAACGACATATGGGGCCTACGTATTTTTATTTCTTTTTTATTTATTTCCTAATGGAAAATATTTACTAGCCCAATTACATATGTGCCTCTATGATCAACTATTAATCATTTATCTACTAATCCAATTGAGGGCATAATTCCATCAACTCGGCGCATATGACTTATCTACTAATTACATGGTACTCTAAATAATTATCCGCAATCAAATAATAAATTGCTACCTTCTCCCAATTCTAGTATATATAACTCACATAACTATCACTTAAAACATCTGATCAACTTGCTCATGATTAAATAACTCATCCGATTCAACCTCTATATTTCATTCAATATCATCACATTAGCTATCCATTAAATAATAAATTATAAAATCCTTATGCGTCCTAACTCCTAAAATTACTAATCCAACGTGAGGGGAAACCTCCAATTAATTTATCATCAAAGATCACCACCAATTTCCATGCGACTCCAAATAATATCATCCGATCAATGGATCCAATATATCGATACATAATCACGCCTACGCACAATTAAGACTTAACCGGGGAGTTACACCAGTCTTAAGCTGCCAAACAAATTTTTATACTTAAACATGCATAAAAGATGCCATGCTTACGACTGTTATGCAACATGCACAACTACTATCATACCGCGGTAACACGATTAACACTAAGAATTTTACCGTGGCACTAGATGTGCGAATCACCACTGGGCATCGTCTTCTCGACCACTCGTCCGCGTCCGCTGTAGTCGTCGCCGTTTCCGTGGGAAGGAGATGGTTTGCTTGAGCTCTGTTGGTGGAAGAAGATGATGGCAGTGAGGTTCTGTGTTGGTTCGGCTGGGAGTTGGAATGAATAGGCAGTGGGGTTGTAAGCTGGATTAAATAATGAAGATGACTAGTTCGGCTGGGAGCAAATGTTGGAGAAATGCTGTGGGTGAAGTGGTGCTGTTTGAGGGGAAAAGAGAAGTGGCGTGGGGAAGAAATGAGTTTGGCTGGGGTGGAAGGGAGAGAGCAGTGTAATGATTTGCTTTGGTTGGGGAAGAAATGTGTTTGGCTGGGAGTAAAGAATGGCAGGGGATGGACTGTTCGGTTGGGGAGGAAGGGAGAGAACAGTGTAATGATTTGCTTTGGTTGGGGAAGGGAAATGGACAAAACTCATCAGTATCACCGAAGGCTATGACTGCATCTGCTATCTTTCTTGGAAGGTTCTCCATCATTCGGGTACAATTATTTCAAAATGACGTTAAATCCTATCTGTGTGTACTACGTAAGCCAAATTTATTGGCGTATTTCTCTATGTAGTTGAGAGTCTTAAATGTGACTACAAACTCTGGGTTCTTGTTAGATCGCCGTTCAGCAAATCAATCCTTCCCACACTGCATACACTCTGCACTCTTCGTGATTCCTTCCACCATCTTGCAAGGAGAGTTTTCCCAATGGAGGTAGTTTTCACTGCAATTATGGGTGAGATTGCAAATCGCTCCATATCTTTCTTGGTTGATAAATTGATCCCGACAGCGCCGATCATGGAGGAGAAGCTACACAGCTTGCAACGGTTGCTGCTGCGGGTTCGTGTCATCGTCGAGGAGGCAGAGGGGCGGCACATCGCAAACCAAGCGATGATGCAGCAATTGAACATGATGAGAAAGGAGATGTACAGAGGTTATTACACCCTAGACAACTTCAGAAGCCAAGCCAATGGAGAAGAGAAGGCCAAAGATCATGAAGTGAGTCACTGTTTTGCCCTATCTAAATCCAATCCTGCCAAGCGTCTCTTTCTCTCCACTGGTGATACACAAAGTGAGAAAGAATTGCAGCAAGTGCTTCACAACTTGGATAACATCATTGTTGATGCGAGTGAGTTTGTTGCATTTTCTAAGAACTATCCTCCATTGTACCGGCAACCTTACAGCATGCACCTCCTTCTTGACGAGTGCATGTTTGGTCGCCAAATGGAAATGGACAGGATCATGAATTTCTTGATGCAAATAGAGCCTCCTAATACAAAAAGTGTAGGTGTCCTACCAATTGTTGGTCCAGCAGCTGCTGGAAAGAGCACCCTAGTTTCACATGTCTGCAACAATGAAAGAGTGCGCAATCTGTTCTCTCAAATTGTGTTGGTAAGCGAAGACGATCTTGAATACCAAAGTCTAAATTTCAAGGATGGCCGTGTGATCAAGCATCGAAACAATGCCTGCAGTGGCAAAGAAGCAATGCTAGTTATCATTGAATTACCAAAGGATATTGATGAGGCTACATGGAAAAACTTATATTTAGCTTATGCCGGCCACATTGCAAGAGGTAGTAAAATAATAATCACAAATCGATCTAGCAAAATAATAGGCTTTGGTACTACACAGCCTCTTGTGTTGAGTTTTCTACCCCGAGAAGCATTTTGGTATTTCTTCAAGGTGCTTACATTTGGAAGTGCGGATCCCGAGGAACAACCAAAACTGGCATCAATCGCCATGGAGCTTAGCAAGGTGATGACTGGATCATTCATGAGTGCAAATGTGATTGCTGGCTTGCTACGATCTAACCTCAATGCTCAATTTTGGTCTCAAACTCTTAAATGTGCGAGACTATGTGCACAAACGAATCTCTCTATGTTTGGTGAGCATCCGAGTGATCTTATGCATAAAAATAAGCCTATGTTTTTTCAGATGATCAATGCCGATTCTTGTGTGGTCCATAACCAGTATCAAACAAGTTTTGATGATGAGGAAGTTCCCAAAATAACATTTCAGGACGTCTTACTTGGAAGTGTGAAATGTCGAGGGAGAATTGAGGTCCTAGCATGGAGGTCTCAGATACCACCATACAGAAACCACATTTTCTGCTGTGACATACAAAGGCCACGGCGTATGGCAATTAAGAAGGGCATTGAAAAGAAGGCAATTTAAATAGTTTATTTTGCCGTTAATTTTTTTTACACTGTCAGACTATCCTCAGACAGACAAATCCATCGACTACTTGCAACACTTTCAGATTTCCTCTAGTACTTGTTATCTTCTCCCCCTCCTTTTTACAATAACTACGTAACTAGAGCTGTTTGCTACTATCAAATAAAGCTCCAGTTTTTTTCCTTCAAAAAAAGCCATAGCTCATGCAAGTATCATGATCTCCATATATGATCCTTGCAAGTATAATGATCCCTTGAATTGGTTGAGATATGGAAGCAAAACCGTAGCTCATGCAGTCATGCTACTACCCCCTGACTCCAATCTCTTCCTCATTCTGCACCACGAGTGATCCGGGCCCAAAGCATGCACATACACATAGACCTGAGTACTATTATGACAATTGCCACCATACTATTATGCCACTTACAGTTAGCAAACAATGCACCTGAGAAATATCAGCAACTCTCCACATTTGCTGCAGCACATGACCTACAACGTCATGGTTGTCAGCAGCTTGATGCAAAAGTAGCAGCACCTCCAGTTTCCGTTTCTGAAAAATCTGGTCAATTCAAATGCTAGATCAGATCATGAATTGGAAGATTCATTCAGTTTTGTTTTATCAAATGTATTGCATGAACCAAACGACACAATGTACTCGGCAAAGAAAATGACTATTTGAATGGGTGGAAACCAGGGGGGAAAACCCGGCCGGTTACCGGCGGTAACCGGACTTACTGGTGGGAATCGGGATTCCAAATACCGGCCGGAAAACTCCAAATTCAAAATTCCGGACGATCACAGAAAAGGTCCATGTAAATAAACTTATTGAATGGAAAAGGCGAAAGCTAAAGCAGAAGCTAAACAGTATTTCATTGAAGAGAACGAAAAAAAATACCATGACGATCACGGACCTTTTAAGGAGAGGCTTTGGGTTGTAAGGGAACAAACCCTTCTTATGAAGATCTTCCACTGTTCTCTTTAACGAAAGAAGACATACTTTAGCATTTAGGAAAAGCTGCTGTTTGTTCTCATTATTTTTATCACAGGCGGAACTTAACTTAGGGCCTTCAATTGAGCTACCCCTGATACTATTAATATCCTTGAAGGTCCTTTGCCATTTGCAATTGATTTTTTCTATTTTTGCCTCATAAATTGAATCATCAACGAAAGCATGCCATCACTGGAATACCAATCGTAAGCTCCTGGGAGAGAAACAGAGAGAGAGAGGCATCACATTGCAGAGCATACACGTGTCTTTTGTGCCATTTAAAGACATCAGAAAAATAATTCTAAAAAAAGGACATCAGGAAAAGGAATAAGTCAATTTTACCCCCTGAACTATGGACCGAGTCCAAAAAACACCCTGAACTACAAAATCGTTCACTTTTACACCCCTCAATTGTCAAAATCAGTTCAAATTACACCCTCGCCCTAAACCACCCCGGTTTTGGATGATGTGGCATCCACATGTACATATTTCGTTGATGTGGCGTACTGATACCCTTCTTCTTTGGCCAGACTCCACCGGCTCCACTCCACATTCACTCCTCTCCTCCCCTTTTTTCCCCCGGCGCCGCTCTCCACTGGCTCCAGTCCCGGCACCTCCTCCCTCGAGTGCCGCCGGCATCGCCGGTCCGCCACCGTCTCCGGCTCCACTCCGGCTCAGCCCGGCGCCCAGCGCTACCGTGTCTCTCTCTCTCTCTCTCTCTCTCTCTCTCTCTGCGCCTGCCTGGCTCCCGGTCGCCGATCCAGCACCGCTCCTTCGCCCGGCCGCCTCTGGCCGACCTCTCCCTCCGGCGCCTCTTCCCTCCTGCTGCCGCGGAGGTAAGCTACCCCCTCCCCGTCCAGGCCCGGAGGTAAGCTGCCCCCTCTCCCGCGCTCCTACGGCAGCAGTAGTGGATCTGGTGATGCCGCGGACTCCGTGGGTGACGGCCGTCGCGGCGGCATCCTCGGCCTCTTCCTCGCCGGGTGGGCAGCCCGCGTCGCTGCGGACCCCCAGTTCCCATTCAAGGTCCTCATGGAGGAGCTCGTTGGCGTCACCGCCTATGTTGATGAGGACATCCCACCGATTGGACCGATTACACGAGCACGAGCTAAAAAGATTAATCAACAGGTGAACTCGCTCCTAATTGAATTTGGTTTTTCTTTACATGAGAACTGGTTACTACCTAATGCTAGTATTTTAATTGTTCTCAGGTTTACGCGTGAGGAGGCTTTGGGACCCAAGAAGATTATTTGTTGTCTAGTCGTATGTGTCGGTGAAGGTGCGAGAGGGCGAAGACACCAAGAAACAAGAAGAGGATACATACACATCTTTGCGTGGGAGTCTTGCCATTTAATGGCTCATGCGGATCGCATGAAGGAAAGAATGTGCTGCCATTTAAATTAATGGCTCATGCAAGGATCTTTGCATGCACGTGCAAGGAGGGCAAGAAAGTGTTTAATGGCTCATTCATGTTGTGCATGCAACAATGAAGTAAACAATCTGACATGCAAATTTCTATTTTGGCAATTAGCAAATGTGTTCGGTTTGCATGCAACTTGATCTGAGAGAAACATTGATTTGTTAGTTCTATCTTTACTTGACATGGGTGGGGTCCACCATGACCAAATCAGCCGCATGCAACTGAATGGAAAGAGAGACATACATGCATTGCAACCGAAGGGACTAGTTGTTGCATGCATGCAACAGAAGGAAGGGCTGCCGTTTGCATGGTGTGCATGGCGGTGCGTGTTGCATGCCGGGTTTTCCTCTGCTTCGCCCGTGCATGAGTTGGCACCGCAGAACAGGTCTATGGGTCCCGCCACCAAAGATTAATTAGGAAGTTTTTTTTTAGCAGTGTCCGAGTCGGTTGCTTTATTTTGTAATCTCGTATTGAGTAATAGGCTATATATACTCTTATGCCCGTCGTTGCAAGGGGACGGATATTTTGATTTTCAATATACTCTTGATTCTAGGGTTTGAGCAATATTGCCTCCACTAGAATAGGGAGTTCAATCTGTTATCTTTGTTCCGTTGTTCTTGTGATTCCTTGTGTTTTGCGGGAGCATCGACCGTCTACTTTGTGTGATCGGTAAGCGGGATCACGAGCGTGTGGTTGGGCGAATTCTTTTATCGCAGTTCTTTGTTTTGTGATGGTTGGCGCCATCGGTTCGTCGGGTTGCACGGATCCAAAGTTATCATCGATCCTCGTCGTGAAGATCGGGCTTTCCCCGCATCATCTTGGTATCGAGCATCGGTTGCCACAGTAGGATCAATTTACCCGTAGTTAGATTTATTTTCTATCCTATACACAAAAGCCAACAAAAAAAATCCTTAACCCATAGTCGATCTGAATTTTCTTGTGAGTTTCGTTAGGTTTCAATCCATTAGAAACTGTGTTTAGTCGTGATCATAGTTTCCTTTTTGCGTTGCTTTCGTTCTTGTGTTAAAAAAAAGAGTTCAATCATCTCTAGTAGCTTGTATTTGAATAGTGCTCGGTTTGAGTTCTGGCATTCTGCAGTCAATCGTGAGAAAGAAAAAGTCTAGTACTCTAGCGCGCTCTGATTACTACTTCTGAGGACAGTAGCGCCAAAAGGATTGCGTCTTTGTTCGATTCTTGTACTAAAAAAAAAAAAAAAATCTGCCCTTGCACTCTGATCTGGATTGCTCTGATCACAAGCGCTAAAGAGATTTCTTTGCCGCTCTGACCCTTGCGCGAAAAAAAAACCGAGTGCATCGCAGACCTGATGGTAAATCTCACGGTGTTGCGCTCTGATTGCTATCTGAAAAAATATAACGCATATCTTTTATGAGCCAATTCAATCCTTTGCGAATACTTTGCTCCTATTGAGACTAGCTTGTTGATATTGCTCTAGGGCTGCTCTTTTTCATCTCATTGCACAATCTAGCTTGAGAGTTTTTTTGTACCTAATAGACTTGTCTTTGCTCTTTGTGAACCTTTTGTTGGCAGTACCAAAAAAAAAAAAGAGAGAAAAAAAAAACAGAGGAGAAAAAAAAAGAGACAAAAAAAAAGAAGAGACAGCAAAAAAAAAAAACAAGAATAAAAAAAAAGTGCTTAGCCGACATTGTTTTGTGAGCACACCTAGAAGGTATCTATTGTCAGATTGTGCTATGTCATTATTTTGAGCAATCTTGTGCCCTGTTTTATCTCATTGAGCAATTAGCTAGCGTCTCTCTATAACTTGTGCAATAAGAGCTAGTTGTTCATCACTTATATATTTTAACTCATTCCTTTGATTGCACTAAGTTCCATCATCTTTGCGTGTGAGTTGCTTCGTTCTTCGCTTATATCATAAGATCAGCAACTAGGCATTGAATTCTAGTTTGGATTGTTACCTAGCTTTACAATATCTAGAAATTTCAGATTGCATAGGTAAACACTTTTCCTCAAGCTCCACAAATAAGCCATTGTCTAACGATGCTTGTGCAATTGAATTAAGCAATCTATCACCTTGTGTTGTCTACCGTCACCAAAGTGCGTGCGACTCTTCAATTCCACCAAGGGCGCATAAGAACTTGGTCGGTAAGAGAAGGTGAGGTTGAGTGATTTCCACAAATAAAAACTTCCACATCCACATATACATATTTTTTTTTGTTTGCACTAACCATGTCAGGGAAAGAAGGGGAACCAGCATATGTTACACAAGCTGACCTTGAGAAGCTCACAAATGATTTCAACACTCAGTTGAATGACAACATGAGCGTCTTGAGGAGGGAGATACTAGAGGAGCTTCGCAAAGAGCGAGGCCCAGTTGGTGTACATGAAGAAGGCATTGAGCTTGATGAGACTGATGAGGAGAGGGCTGCACGATTCGCTAGAGAAGCTCAAGCGGGTCGAGTCGCTGCCAATGCGGTTCGTCCACCCCTTCCCGGGCGTGGGGGAGGTGTTTTGGGCGTTGACCATGGCCAAGGGAGAGGCCGTGGGCGTGGGCGTGGCCGTGGACGCGGCGGTGCTGCCCACATTGAGGACTTCGGCGATGACGTTTGGTTACACCGCAATGATAACTATCAACGCCATGGTCGTCGTCATGATGAGCGACGACGTGGAGGAAAAATTTGGGAAGCTCAAGTTCAATATTCCCAAATTTGAAGGCACTTCCGATCCGGATGCATATCTCACATGGGAGCTCAAGGTAGAAGATATTAGGATGCACAATTATTCGAAGAGAAGAAGCTACATGGCATCACTTGAGTTTGATGGGTATCGTTGATTTGGTGGGAGCAAGTATTGAACCAAAGAGAAGATAATGGAGAACCACCGGTTGCATCATGGGCTGAAATGAAGCAAGAGCTAAGAGCACGTTTGTCCCTACTACTTATAAGCGTGATCTTTTGATAAATTGCAGAATTTAAGGCAGGGAGGTCGCTCGGTGGAGGAATACTACAAGGAGATGGAGCAAGCTATGATTAGGGCACATGTGCACGAAGATGAAGAGCAAACACTTGCGCGTTTTCTGTTTGGCCTAAATAAAAACATTAAGCGCATAGTGCAATATCACCCTCTGATCTTGTTGTTGACTTGGTGCATCAAGCGACAAAGGCGGAGAAACAAATTGCTAGAAGATATGAAACCAGCACCAAGGACAGCATCTTTCAACTTGAAAGCTCCATCATCTTCATCTAATGCCACCAAAGCACGCTTGAGTTTGGGGCGAGGTACATCTTCAACTAGTACTAGTTCAAATACTAATGTTCGTTCTTCCCGATTGCAAAATCAGCACCTACATCAAGTGAGAAGAAGGTGGCTCCATCCCTACATCTTCAATTAATGCTACACAAAAGAGTAGAAAATTCAATGCTTCAAGTGTTTGGGGCGTGGGCACATAGCTAGGAGTGTCCCAACAACGAGTCATGCTTGTGACGAAAGATGGAGAGTTTGAATCCATAAGTGAAGATGAGGTTGAGCCAGTCATGAAAATGAGAAGTATGAAAATGCATCCGATGGCGATGATGAGATTGATGTGTTGAGTTATGAAGCGGGAGAGGCACTAGTCGTCACTAAAAATTTGAGCATGCTTGCACAAGAAGGAGATGCACATCCGCACGATTCAACTTGTTTCAAACACAAGCCAAGGTAAACAACAAGGTAATCAAACTTATTATTGATGGAGGTAGTTGTCATAACTTGGCTAGCGTTGAATTGTGTGAGAAGCTTGGTTTAAAGAAGCTGAAACATCACGTCCATATCATGTGCAATGGTTTAGCGAATGTGGGGATGTGAAGGTTCATTATGTGGTGCATGTTACTTTCAAAATTGGTGATTATGAGGATACCGTTGAGTGTGATGTGGTGCCTATGACCGTGTGCCATCTGCTGTTGGGAAGGCCATGGCAATATGATAGAAGTGTGCAACATGATGGCCGTTCAATAGATATGCTTTTAAGTGGAAGGGAAAGACAAAGGAGCTTCATCCAATGACTCCTAGTCAAATACATGCTGAATTTCAGCAAAAGAAGCTTGCTGAAAATGAAAGTAAAAAGAAAGAAAAGAGTGATTTCCACACATCGGTGAGTGAGAGCCACAAGCCAAATATGAGAGGAAAAAGTAAGAGTGAGGGAGGGTTGGTTATGTTAGCCACAAAATCAGATTTGAGAGATGTGAGCAATGACCCCTCAAAGATGCACTTTGTGCTTGTGTACAAAGATGCAACTGTTTTGCTTTCAACTAATGACTTAACCTCTCTTCCTAGTGGTGTTTCCTCTCTTTTGCGTGCTTTTGAGGATGTGTTTCGGAGGAGATACCAGTAGGACTTCCACCATTCGCGGAATAGAGCATCAAATTGATCTAGTTCGGCGCTTCACTTCAAACCGTCCACCATACTGTACCAATCCGGAGGAGACCAAAGAAATTCAGCGCCAAGTGCAAGGGCTACTTGAGAAAGGGTATGTCTGTGAAAGTCTTAGTCCTTGTCTTTGTCCTGTAATTCTTGTTCCTAAGAAAGATGGTACATGGAGAATGTGTGTTGATTGTCGTGCCATTAACAATATCATCATAGATATCGTCATCCTATTCCTAGGTTAGATGATATGCTAGATGAACTTAGTGGTGCTGTTATATTCTCCAAAATTGATTTGAGAAGTGGTTACCATCAAATTAGGATGAAACTTGGTGATGAATGGAAGACGCTTTTAAGACTAAATTTGGATTATATGAGTGGTTAGTCATGCCTTTTGGATTATCTAATGCACCCAAAGACATTCATGCGATTGATGAATCATGTTTTAAGAGCTTTCATTGGTAAATTTGTTGTGGTATACTTTGATGATATTTTGATCTATAGCAAAAGCGATGGATGAACATATTGATCATACTAGACAAGTGCTAGAAGTGCTTGAATGAAAGCGTATGCTAATCTTGATAAATGCACTTTTTATGTTGATAAAGTTGTGTTCTTAGGCTATATTGTTTCGGACAAGGTATTGAGGTAGATGAATCTAAAAGCTGAAGCAATTAAGAATTGGCCTACCCTGTGAATGTTAGTCAAATCGAAGCTTTCATGGTCTTGCTAGTTTTTATCGGCGTTTTGTTAAAGATTTCAGTACCATTGCTGCCCCATTAAATGAGTTAACTAAAAAGGGTGTTGTGTTTGAATGGGGTACATCACAAGAAAAAGCTTTTCAAGAACTAAAGAAGCGTTTGATTGAAGCACCATTGCTTGTTTTGCCTGATTTCACTAAGACTTTTGAAATTGAATGTGATGCTAGTGGAATAGGTATTGGTGGTGTTTTGATGCAAGAAGGAAACCCATAGCATACTTTAGTGAGAAACTAGGAGGTGCCCAATTGAACTATCACTGTATGATAAAGAATTGTATGCTTTGGTGCGTGTGCTTGAAACTTGGCAACATTATCTTTGGCCTAGAGAATTTGTTATCCACTCTGATCATGAAGCTTTGAAATATTTGAAAAGCCAAGCTAAACTGAACCGTAGACATGCTAAGTGGGTAGAATTCATTGAAACTTTCCCATATGTTGTTAAGTACAAGAAAGGAAAAGAGAATGTGGTAGCTGATGCTTTATCTAGGAAACATGTGCTTTTAACTCAATTGGAAGTAAAGGTACCCTGATTAGAGAGTTTGAAAGATTTATATGCTTCCAACCATGAATTTTCGAACCATATTCTAAATGCAAAGATGGGAGAGGATGGGACAAGTATCATGTTCATGATGGGTTCTTATTTCGTGCTAACAAATTATGTGTTCCAGATTAAATGCGTGCGTTTGCTTTTATTGCGAGAATCTCATGCGGGTGGATTGATGGGACACTTTGGAAGAAAAAGACCTTCATGATGTTGAGCGATCACTTTTATTGGCCTAAAATGAGGCGTGATGTCGAAAGGTTTGTCAATGATGTGTGACATGCCACAAAGCGAAATCTAAACTTAATCCACATGGTTTATATACCCCACTTCCTGTTCCTAGTGTACCTTGGGAGGATATTAGTATGGACTTTGTTTTAGGACCGCCTAGGACTAAGAGGGAAGGATTCAGTTTTTGTAGTTGTGGATAGGTTCTCTAAAATGGCACATTTTATTCCTGTCTAAAGCGACGATCGTCGCATGTAGTGACTTGTTTTTCGAAATTGTAAGATTGCATGGCATGCCAAAGACGATTGTTTCAGATCGTGGCGTCAAGTTCATGAGCTACTACGGAAGACTTTGTGGGCCAAGCTTGGGACAAAGTTGTTATTCTCAACAACTTGTCACCCACAAACGGATGGACAAGCGGAGGTAGTGAATAGAACACTTTCAATGCTTTACTCTGACGATGATCAAGAAGAATCTAAAAGAGTGGGAAGATTGTTTGCGCATGTGGAGTTTGCATACAATAGGGCGGTACATTCTACTACTCAATTGTGCCCGTTTGAGGTGGTGTATGGTTTTAAACCAATTCGCCACTTGATTTGCTACCACCGCCGCTACGAACATGCTAATATGGAGGCGTCAAAGCGTCTTGAATATGTGAAGCAAATTCATGTCAAGACTAAAGAAGAAATTGAAAAGAAGGCGTTACTATCTTACCGAGAAGGCAAACAAATCAAGAAAGAAGATGTTATTTGAACGGTGACTTGGTTTGGGTGCATCTACGAAAACGTTTTCCGACAAGCGTAAGTCTAAGTTGATGCCCGAGGAGATGGTCCATTCAAAGTACTTGAGAAGATCAATGACAATGCATATAAGATAGAGCTTCCGTGATGATTATCTTTGTGAGTTCTACATTCAATGTTGTTTGATTTGTCACCGTTCTTTGGACCGAAGAATCGAGTCGAGGGCGACTCCTTTTCAAGAGGGGAGGATGATGAGGACATCCCACCGATTGGACCGATTACACGAGCACGAGCTAAAAAGATTAATCAACAGGTGAACTCGCTCCTAATTGAATTTGGTTTTTCTTTACATGAGAACTGGTTACTACCTAATGCTAGTATTTTAATTGTTCTCGTGGTTTCTGCGTGAGGAGGCTTTGGGACCCAAGAAGATTATTTGTTGTCTAGTCGTATGTGTCGGCGAAGGTGCGAGAGGACGAAGACACCAAGAAACAAGAAGAGGATACATACACATCTTTGCGTGGGAGTCTTTGCCATTTAATGGCTCATGCGGATCGCATGAAGGAAAGAATGTCTTTGCCATTTAAATTAATGGCTCATGCAAGGATCTTTGCATGCACGTGCAAGGAGGGCAAGAAAGTGTTTAATGGCTCATTCATGTTGTGCATGCAACAATGAAGTAAACAATCTGACATGCAAATTTCTATTTTGGCAATTAGCAAATGTGTTGGTTTGCATGCAACCAAGATCTGAGAGAAACATTGATTTGTTAGTTCTATCTTTACTTGACATGGGTGGGGTCCACCATGACCAAATCACCGCATGCAACCGAATGGAAAGAGAGACATACATGCATTGCAACCGAAGGACTAGTTGTTGCATGCATGCAATGAAGGAAGAAATGCCGTTTGCATGGTGTGCATGGCGGTGCATGTTGCATCTTGGGTTTTCTCTGCCGCGCAGTGCATGAGTTGGCACCGCATGAAACAGTCTATGGGTCCCGCCACCAAAGATTAATTAGGAAGTTTTTTTAGCGATGTCCTAAAGTCGGTTGCTTTATTTTGTAATCTCGTATTGAGTAATAGGCTATATATACTCTTGTATGCTGTCGTCGTTGCAAGGGGCGGATATTTTGATTTTCAATATACTCTTGATTCTAGGGTTTGAGCAATATTGCCTCCACTAGAATAGGGAGTTCCAATCTATTATCTTTGTTAGCTTGTTCTTGTGATTCCTTGTGTTTTGCAGAGCATCGACCGTCTACTTTGTGTGATCGGTAGAGCGGGATCACGGCGTGTGGTTGGGCGAATTCTTTTATCGCAGTTCTTTGTTTTGATGATGGTTGGCGCCATCGGTTCGTCGGTTGCACGGATCCAAAGTTATCATCGATCCTCGTCGTGAAGATCGGGCTTTCCCCCGCATCATATGTGCTCGGCGACATGGCCTCCCGCCCCAACTTTGGCCTCAACGAGCTCGACTTCGTCTTCTCCACCCTCGTCGTCGGTCCATCCTCAACTTCGTCCTCATGTACCTCCTCGCCCCCACCACCGGCGTCTCGGCCGCTGCGTCCGCCGTCGTCTCCACACTCCCCAGCCACATGTTCGAGGCCGGCGCATACTCCTTTGGCTCCCGCGTCGCGACCCTCGTGTCCAAGGGCGCCACTTCTTTTTATCTGCTATAGCTGATTTAGATGCCACGTAAGCCTAAACCAATGATGTGGCTGCCAACATGGCTAAAACCACCAATGAAACCAACCTAGGGTGTAATTTGATCTGGTTTTGACAATTGGGGGGTGTAAAGTGAACGGTTTTATAGTTTGGGGTGTTTTTGGACTCGATCCATAGTTCATGCGGGGGTAAAATGGAAGCTACTAACTGACCTTAACAGATATTGAGCACAATCACAATGCACACCTACTGTGGGGACCCCTGGGATTGGGTATATTCCAAGTCAATTAATCATACCCGAAAGCATAGTCTTCAACAAGGAATATACACAATGCCAAGTTCCCGGATATATGTCTAACAATAGTTCCCAAGATCAAAGACTATTGTCCATATATCCTAAAAACATTGCATCACGTCATACAAGGTATACAACATACATATACATTACAAAACTTTACAAGTGGTTCAGTTCAGCAAAGACAACCGAGCAGCACAAATAACAGAAGAGTTTATGCAGTGGAAACAAGAATATAAACAGCAAAAGCCACAAAGTGTGCCCCATCAAACCCACGGCAACTGAGTGGAGGATAGAAATAGCGTCACTCGTTAGCGTCGCCCTGATCGGCGTTAACGGGCATTTCGTATAAGTATCCGTCCTCACCTACAACAAGTGGTTAAAGAACCTGAGTACAAAAGGTACTCACAAGACTTACACAAAACTACTAAAAGAAAGAGTTTAGTAGAACCTATACAAAGGATTAGAGATAGCATGCATAAGGCTGACAACAGGAGGGTTGTAAGGCAATAATATTTGCATAAAGCAAGTTTGTCACCTACACTAACTGATTTTAGTAAAAGCCATGTTATAAACAGATTTGGACCAAAACAACAGTACGTAAGGATTTATCAACATTCATCACAAAATCAAAGTGGTTGTCCACTTTGAATAACAACTAGCATGAATACACCTTCATGCCAAAAACAGTAATCCTGACCAACATTCCAAACAGATTCTATACATTGATAGCCAACAAATCCAGTGTTGTCTGTAACCGTGGATACGGCTATTCGAATAGTTTTAACTCTGCAGAGGTGTATATCTTTACCCACACGACTTAGTCAGCCCATAAGCCTTCGGATGCTTCCGAACGATGACACACTTCCTTTGGTATGTCGGCCGGGTAAACTAAGATTTTGTATTTTTCGGCAAGCTGATAATATTGAGTTAAATCACCCATGTGCAACATAATCCCGCTTAGTGTAGGTTATACCACCTACTAACCAAACAGGCACGCAAGTTGTGTCGGGAATACCGAGTCAATGAATAAAAATAAAATAGCGCTCCCCTGCACATTATAGGATTGAACTCGGCACCCTACGAACACGTAAACTTTACAAATGTCCTCACACCACCAGTTTCTCAACTCAATAATACCATCCCCTTACTTAACCAAGCAGCGCCCATACACCGCGTGTGGAAATACGCAAGGTACTGGAATTAAAGGGTCAAAGTTCAGTCCTTAACGATCCGGACAAGACTACCACATTACCCAAATCTCGTGCACGAAGGCACCATCACTAGCAACCACTTGTCCAGATCTAAAATAAAATTTTATCAATAGAAAAGACTTAACTCAGATTCAGTTTTTCCCAAACTGAACAAAAGAAATGAAAATAAAAGTTTAAAAATGTTTCCTATGACGGACAAGAGAAGCTTGTCAATCACTAACGTTCTACAGACTTGCATTGCTAAGCAAAAAGCTACAGAACAGAATACCAGTACAAAGATTCCACCTTAAGCATAAGTGTATGAAATTAATTCAGGATAAGCCACAATCAGTGGGATATAACTAACTACTCACAGTTCACAAATAATTCAGAAAATAGCATGCAACAGTATCACTGTATTTTGAAATTCTACAGTATAAAAATCTAGGATCAACATGGTGCAAAGAGGATGCTTGCCTTGGTAATAATAAACCACTTGTTCAGGTTCTTGTTGCTCAGCAGGATTTTCGCTCACGTCGGCAAGGTCAGAATCTAAAAGAGCAAGAACCAAATGAACAGCAAAAACTTCCAGAAGATGAAATACCGAAAAATGATGCATGATCAAAATATTAATGTGCAATTAGCAACATGCTTAAGCTATAACTAATTTTAGTAAAGATAATAACCTACACTAACACATGCCGACACTAGCTGACAAGAAATAAAGGCTAAAAACTGAACTACAACTCTGCTCTGAAAAAACCGACAATAGAACTAGCTACAAAGGATTTGTCGATTTGAGCACATCAAGCAAAAAGACTTTTGCTTAAGCTACTAGGATACAAAAGGGAGCTACCTGGACTTGGAAAATGATCAGAGGAGCTCTAAGCTGGATGGCGATATGAAAGACCGAAAAATGACAATAAAGAGATCTTCAGACTGAGAGACCATGTGGAGGTCGTCCGTGTGAGTGATGGGTAATTGACAAAGGTTTTAGGTCGGTCGAGTTTGGTTTGTGTGGTCGGACCATGTCGTTCTTGTGGTTCACGCGCGTTTCGTGAAATCATTCTCGGTTGTCGGAAAATCGGAACGAGCCGTGTTATGGGCGATCTGACCATGAGGCGGTTGTACCGATTGGTAAATGGCGGTTGAAGAATTCGGAGAAGTTGTTTTTCGTGTTCGGTCTTCATTGGAAATCGGAACGACCGCAGTATTGAGCGATCGGCCGAGTCGCGGTTGATCCGCTGGTAACATAAGCGGTTATCTGGATTGTTTTGTGAGTTCGGCCATTTTGGTGATTTGAGTTTTGGGATAGGTCATATCCAGTGTGTTCATGCATATGTGTTGCATATTGCATGTTTGAGCTAACGTTAGGTCAAGTTGTGAAGAACTTGTTCCGGTTTCGTGTTTCTTATGCGTGTGGGCTGCGGGGCGTCGGCGGAGTCGTGGCGAGACACGGTGGATCGGACTAAGCGCAGTGGCGCCGAGGTCGAACAGTCGGGATGTGTCGAAGACAGCGTGGACTCGAGGTGGTTGCGGGCGTCTTGAGACAAGGAGCTTGAAGCTTCCGGAAGGTCTGAAGGCGAATCGGAAGTCGCAAAGCCGCACAAGCGAGGCGAGCTCCGTTGGACTTAAGCGGGCGTGAGCGGGAGGAGACCCGTTAGCCAAGGCTATTTAAAGGATTGGAGGGCTGCATGCCCTCTTGAGCACTTAGGGGTGGAATTAGGGTTTTAGAGTAAAAGAGGCTTTGTGGGTGTTTCTCTTTTGCTCTTTAGTGGTTGAGGGCTGTTGGTGGAGGCAGTTTGGTGCTCCCTGCTTGTCCCCTTCGTAGCTCTCCAATGTGAGTTCTTGGCTTAGGGAGAGGGAGAGGATGGATTGATGAACTTGTAATCATTCCTCTTGTTCTAATGTCCATGCGTATGGGGATGTATCTCTTTGTATTTCGCTCTTGATTCAATGAATGGAAATCTGAAGTTTTCTTCTATTCGTGCTCTCTGTTCTTCGTTCTCCTTTTTGTGATTTTTGGGACTTTCTTCAATCCGGAGTTTTTGCTTGGTTCTTCCTCTTGATCTTGCTTGCTTTGGGACATGTGGGAACCTATCTAAGGTCATCTAGATCATCATCCACCCACGAGCAAGTCGTTAGATCAAGTTTTGTTTTTGCGGTTTTGAACCCATCTTCGTTCAAATGCAAAAGGATAGGAACCTTGGCATGGATCTCTGAAATCGTTGCTTGGAATATGTTCCTAATATCTTGAGGAAGGTGTGGTTCAATTTTGGTCAAGTTTGGCGCGTAGATCAAAAGTTACGTTGATTTTCGTTTTGAAACCCGGCGGATTTTGCTGTTCGGGACAATCGGATGAACAAGACTTAACATCTGCGGTTGTCTTGGATCTGCGGTACAACCGGTCATTTGCTCATGATTTATCTGGGGATCACAGTACAACCGCCGTTGCTACTATGATTGTACCGATTGTCTGATTTGTTCGGCTCTTCCTCGTTTTTGTTTCTTTGAGCTTTGGGGGTGAGAGTGGATTCAACATAAGACTTCCTCTGTGTTTAATCATTGATCTTCATAGCTCTCATAGCTATTGGAGTGATTTATAAGTTGAATCCATTTTTTGCGAAAAAGATTCGTGCTCCTATTCACCCCCTCTAGTCGCCTTCCGGTCCTTCAATTGGTATCGAGCCGGTTAGCTCTTTTCAATAGATCTTAACGGTCTCAAGAGCCGTGGCGATGGACAAGTACTCGACCAAGCCGCTTTGTTTTCGATGGCATCGATTATCCCTTCCGGAAGAGCGAATGGAGACATACATCGAGGCCGGGGTATGCCATCTGGCGAAAGGTCAAGGTTCGATTATTTGTTCTGCCGATGAGAACATCAATGTCGGGAACATGGTTGATGTTGAGGCAAATGCAAAGGCAAGAACATCATCATCCGGGTTTGAGTCGTAGCGAGTTTGACCGCATATCTCACTGTCGTCCGCCTCGACATCCGGGTGACCCTCGGCGCATACCATGAGGGCACCACCCAGATCAAGGCGGTTCGACAGGACCCGTTCAAGCGAGAATACAACAAATTTGAGATGCTTCTTTGGTGAGTCCCTAGATGAGTGCTTCGCGTTTTCACAAGATCTTGAGCAACCTCCGGCGGTCGGTCTCACATACCCCGACTTCGGACAATGCTCGTCGGATGCTCCACGGCACTCGTCTGCGTGTTTGGGAGATGAAAGTGACCACCATCAAAGACACGACAGACCTCTCGACCTTGACTCTTGATGCGGCTGTACTCACGCCTCAAGACTCACGAGATTGACGTTGTCTCGTGTGGGTCGAAATCACGATCGATGGCCTTGGTCACCGATCGATTAAACCGAGTCCTCTTGCAATTTCTCCTTCTTTGCTCTCGTGACATAGCGATGATCGGTTAGAGCGACTTCGGATGAGCGGCTTGCCCTCCTTGCTCGTAGATTCTCCCACGCTTACAAAGGGAGGAGGGACGAGAGAGAGGAGGACCCGTGATTTGCTTCGAGTGTGGTGGCCCCAACCACATTGAACAACCGCCCCAAAATGGAGAAGGGCAAAACGACTCTGGCGGTTCGGGCAAAACGACTACACCGAAACAACTGCAACAAAAGCCTCCAGCTCGGGCCTTGACAAGAAGAAGTTCAAACCGGCAAAGCCAAGAAGCTCTTCCACCGTCCTCACGCCTCGATGACCTCGACCTCGGCGAGGTGGAGGGATGGAAGCGACGATGACGGACGGGTGACCAAGAGCCCAAGCATAGCGGCGGCGACTTCTCGGCATGTGCTTCATGGCCCTCGAGGGCGAACTTCGGCTGACAATGAAGGTACTCCGACTTCGGACGAGGTAGATCCCACCTCTGAACAGCTCAATCATGCTTTTCTTAAGCTAGGAGGTTTTCATGCTAAAGCTAAGGCTAGGTGTGCCGAGTTAGAGAAGGAAATAGATAGATGTCACTAGAGATTATTGCTCTTACATCTGCTCCTTCTAGTGATGATTGTGATACATGCTCTGCTTTCTTTGGTTGATATGGAGAAGTTAAGGACCTCACATGATAGTATGTCCTCCAAACTTGATAGTGTTAAGGTGGAGAATGTTAGTCCGCTTGTGAGTTAGAGTTGAGTAGGATGGTCATTACCCTACTTATTCTTGATGAGACTACTTCTCCCACCTCATGTGAGGTAAGGACATTCTTTGCTAGAGGATCTTATGCCATGCTCCTTGATCTGCCCGAGTCTTGTGAAAATTGCAATAACTTGAAGATGAACTTAAAGCAGGCGGATCATAAAATTCTTGAACTACAAGCTTCTTTACTTGAGCCGATTGTTTCATGCTTGAACTGTCCTAAGTTAATCAGCGAACTTGAGGTCGTCTCCAAACAGTTTCAAGATATGATTGATCATGAAAGGAAGTTGGCTCGGTTTGCTTCTAAGGACCTGTTAGCTCACCATGCATTAAGTGTAACAAACTAAAATCGACTTGATTGCTTTGGATGAGAAATGTGTGAAGCTAACTAAGGACCTTCTAGAGAAGCCACATTGTGCTTGCAATATGATTGTGGAGAAGGGGAGAAGCCTCGGGGTAAGGATAAGGCGCTTAGCAACGTGAACCAAGCGGCTAGCAATGGGATCGTCCCTTGAGTCGGTTTGCTTGCACAAGCCATTCTTCCCTCTGCTGCTGGTTCTTCTTTTGCTCCCTTACCTTCTGCTGTCTCTTCTTCCCCCTGCTCTTCTTGCACCTCTCTCTTTCGGGAGTGTCAATACCTTATGAACACTCTCGAGAGATTTGTAGGAGGCAAGAAGAAGCTCAATCTTATTCTAGACCAATCTAAGATTTGCAGATTTAATCAGGGTCTAGGATATGACCTCTTTGAGGACATGAGGAAGCATCCACCTGCCGTGCTCAGACCCATAGCACCAGGTGTGATCGAGATCGAGCCAGGACCGAGAAAGTCCATTTCAAGTCGGCGGGCTATGTCGAGGGATTTGACGATGAAGGTAATTTCACATCTTCTTCTACCTCTCGAAGGTGAAGTATCACCGCACCTTCTGCCGGAAGGATGGACACACAATCGTCGATGCTTGGTAGCGCCAAGATCGTAGCGTAGAGACCATGTTGAGTCTCTTAGGCGCATTGAAGTCGACCCCGGACCTTGAGTGCACCTAAGACCAACACGAGGTCTAGGCTTGTTTCTTCGATGGGTTTGTGCGAAGATCGAGGACTTGGTTTTCGAGTTTTACGGTTTTCGTCCTCATCTTTGCTTTCGATCGTGACTTCGCCGTCCCGAGGGTAGATCTCGTTTTCCCCATCGAGATAGCTACCATGGCGTGTTCGAAGATGTTGCAGTGCTCGACTCGCTCGCTTCGAGCGATCGAACCCGAAGAACGACTTGGGTCTACTCTTAGACCTTCGCTTTGAGTTCTGAGGCGTAGGGTAGATAGAGGTCGATCGTGCTTGACTACTTCATCCGCCGGCGTGTTACTCGATATTGGGTGCCAAAATCATTGTTGATTTATCGATCTTGAGACTTTACTCTGTTTGACTCGGAGTTCGCGGGTAGGGAAGGAGAAGGTTTGGCTTGTAGACTCGGTTGTTCTCGTCATATGACCGGAGACTCCGTTGGTTCTCCTCCTAGCCAGCGCTCGGTGATGAGTCGATCACCTTGGAGACGCTTCGTGCGACGCAGCGTCATCGCCAAAGGTCTTGTCGTATTAATGCCTCTTTTATTCTTAAGGATGTTGCCTTGGTTAGTAAGCTGCGGTACAATTTGCTTTCGGTTTCTCGGCTTCTTGATGGCGGTTTCGAGGTGAGCTTTAAGAAAAACAATTGCAAAATTCTTGATTCTTGGGTAGTCCGGTTTATGGGGATTTCTCGTTATGGGAGGATCTTTCGTGCTGATTTTTCGATTCTTGGTGATCCTCTCGGTGTTTGGTTGCTACGAGTCCCGCGATCTCTCTTTACGGCATAGGAGACTTGGTCATATTGGATTTGACCATTTGACCCGAAAGTTAGCGACCATGATCTCATTAAGTGGTGCGAAACTCAAGATGGTCAAAGATCTTGTTTGCACTCCATGCTTGAAACGCGGCAAGATGGTTGCCGCTTCTCATCCTCCCACCGATTACTATGACCGATGCACGACACATTGCTCCACATGGACACAGATTGGACCAAATCGAGTCTTGATCGGCGGAGGGAAGTGGTATGTTCTTGTTGTGGTCGATGACTTCTCGAGGTATTCTTGGGTGTTTTCTTAGCCTCGAAGGATGAGACGCGTTTTCACATTTCGAGGTCTTTTAGTAGGCTTTCTGTTGAGCTTCACGGTGCCTTCTGAGCGATCCATGATGACAATGTACGGAGTTCAAAATTCCTACTTTGAGAGTTTGTGGTGAGGCAGTGTAGAGCACCGTTCTCTTCTCCATCGTCCCTCGGCAAAATGGCGTTGTGGAGAGGAAGAACCGTACCTTAGTCGAGATGGCGGGGCGATGCTTGATGAGTACTCTACACCGAGGAAGTTTTGAAATTTGAGGCCATTGCGACCGCGTGCCATGTCTCAAATCGAGTATTTCTTAGGGCACTCTTGCACCGCACTTCTTATGAGTGAGATACTGGCGAAAGCCAGCGTCTCTCATTTTCGTGTGTTTGGTTGCAAGTGCTTTATCTTGAAGTCAGGAACCTAGACAAGTTCGAGTCACGTTCTGTGGCGGTATCTTTCTAGGCTACTCGACTTCTTGGCGAACTTATAAGTGCAGGCTGCGAGACTAGCAAAATGGTAGAGACTGCGAGGTGACCTTTGACGAGGCGGTCAGGACTAGGCCGGATATCTCGAGTTCTTTAGAGCGTCAAGAGACCATCTTTGTGGATGATGAGGGCGATGGAGATGACGGTTGTCTACGATCCCGTCCTCATCCACTCCTTGAGGTGCCGTCTTCCACCGCACCTCGAGGTGATCGACCCTGCCTTACTGCTTCCTCTGGAGCTAGTGGCTCTGTTCCTACCTCGTCGGCTCATGAGGTAGAGGCCACTTCTTCATCTCTCCCAGACCTCCTAGACACATCCGAAAGTTCATCCTTGAGAGCGGATCATTGGAGATCTTTTGGCGTGTTACCCGCTCAAAATCGCTTATCTCAATTCTGTCTCCATTACGCCTTCATTGCCTCTTTTGAGCCCAAAGATGTTTCTCATGCTTTATCGATGAGTCATGGGTCAATGCCATGCATGAGGAATTAGAGAACTTTGAGAGAAACAAGGTCTGCAGTCGCTTGTTGAGCCCCCACGAGGCCACAATATCATTGGAACCAAGTGGGTGTTCAAGAACAAGCAGAGTGAGGATGGGGTAGTCATCCCAAACAAAGGCGAGATTAGTAGCTCGGGGTTTTCGAGGTTGAGGTCTAGACTTTGAGGAGACCTTTGCCCTGTAGCTCGACTTGAAGCCATTAGAATCTGCTTGCCTTTGCGCTTCTAAGGGTTTCAAGCTTTACGAGATGGGCGTGAAGAGTGCCTTCCTCAATGGCCTTATTGAGGAGGAAGTCTCGTCAAGACGACCTCGAGTTTGAGAACCCCAAATACCTAACCATGTCTTCAAGCTTTCCAAAAGCTGTATGGACTTAGCGAGGCTCCCGAGCTTGGTATGAGAGGCTTAAGTCCTACTTGATAAGTCATGGTTTTGAGATGGGTAAAGTTGACAAGACCTTGTTCATCCGCCAAGATAGCATCGACCTTCTGCTCGTCGGATCTATGTCGATGACATTATCTTTGGCGGCTCTTCCCATACTCTGGTTTCCCGGTTCTCGGATGTCATGAGCACGAGTTTGAGATGAGTATGATGGGTGAGTTGACATTCTTTCTTGGCTTCCAAATCAAGCGGACTCGGGAGGTACTTTTCTTCATCAGGGCAAGTACACTCGTGATCTCTGAGACGCAACCGACATGAGTGATGGTAAGCTGTGTCGACTCCCATGGCTTCTCTGACCTATCTTGATCCAGATGAGGATGGCGAGCCGATTGATCAAAAGGAGTTTCGCGGCATGATTGGCTCCTCTTGTACCTCAACGCCTCGAGACCGGACATACATTTTTACGTGTGTTTGTGCGCTCGTTTCGAGCTTCTCCTCGCGTTTCTCACCGCCCGGTGATGGCGCATCTTCGGTACCTCGAGCTACCATTGACTATGGTATCTGGTACTCTTCCTCATCTGTCTTTCCTTGAGAGCCTTCTCGGATCTGCGACTTATTGGGTCAGAGGATAGATAGGAAGAGCACTTCGCACTTGCCAATTTCTTGGCACTTCTCTTGTTTCTGGTCTTCAAGGAAGCGATGCAGTGTTACCTGATCCACCGCAGAGGCCGAGTCGTTCTTTGCGGCCGATTCTTTGTAGTCAAGTGCTCTGGATGGCCGACCTGCGGGACTTTGGGTTAGTTATCGGCAGTGTTCCACTCTTTTGTGATAACACTTGCGATTAACATTGCCAAGAACCCAGTCAAACATTCGGACCAAGCACATCGATATTCGTTTCCACTTCCTTAGAGACCATGTAGAGAAGGGCGATATAGTGCTCGGTTTGTGGAAGTGACCACCGGTTATCGACATTTTCACCAAGCCATTGGATAGTTCGAGGTTTTCACTCTGCGGGAGAGCTTGGGGTGGTTTGTCCTTATGGATTTGTAGTGAGGGAGCTTTGGGTTTCTTGCTCTACTATATTATTATCTTTGTTGCTCCTTACTATCGCATTGCATTGGGATGCATTTTGGGTTAGTCTTCCTAGCATAGATTAGAGTGTTTCTCTCGTCTAGTTGTTTAGACTTCTTCCTCTCATCTTATGCTCTAGGATGTTGCTTATTAGTGTCTCTTCTCACTAGGTTGAGCTTACTCACTTCTTATAGGTTCTAGCAAGGGTTGGGCCACCCTTGGGTAGGCGAGGAACGTGTTTGCTCCTTAGTGTGTTAGCCAGGCGGTTGATAGTCCTAGTGTCATATGGGGTAGATGAGAGTCGATCTGAGCCATGGTATTCTCTATATCTTGTCTATGCTTTGAGGGTATGCATTCTGTTTTCTTTGCCGACTTCTCGATTTTTTGTTTTGGTTCAAGGGAGTTCATTTGGGAGCTTACGGGCTTAATATTGAGTTAACTCAACTTGAACTAAAAGTTGCATCTAATGTTGAGGGCTGGATCTTACGCATTTCTAGCATTACGCATTGTAATATAACTACATTGAGCCTTGATTATTATCCTGCTTTGTGACATGTTTACAATGCTTTACACCTTGCCATGACTTGTGCTTATTTGCTAGATTTATCATGACTTCATATGTGTAGCCTAGCTTTTGCCATGATAAGTTAATTAAAATTGCTCAACAAAACTAAAACTTGTCATGTTAGCACTTTCGAGATTAGTCTTTCTTGAGCTATCCTTTTATGATTCATGCCATGTCAAATAAATTTGGGTAGAGTGATGAATCTATATTGAGCCTTAGATTGAGCTGTTTTAGTCTCTTGATGTTGCATAAGTTAGTACAACATGCTAAAATGCAAAAAGATCTCTTTTGTGCGAAAAAACTGACTCCACCAATTCTTCCCTATGAGACGGCTTGTCATTGCACTTGACATGAACTTAGGGGGAGTTTTGGGTGACCTAGACTATCTTCTTAAGCTTCTCGCTTGGAGTAGTCGCATAAGGCTTGAGGTCTAGCACATGATAAAACAAAAATCTGGTTGTCAACAACCTTGAATTTCAAAGATAATATATCATTTGTGCTCAAATTTGCTTAAAGCTATCAAAAGAATCAAGTACTTAACCAATGTTTCAATCTTGAGCTTATAGCACTCTTTTTGGTCTCAATTTAAGCTTCTTAGTTCCGCTTAGCTTATTGACATGGCCTGCATCATCCTTGGATATCTCTAGCGAGACTTTGCTCATTGATGACTTGACTTGCTCACATAATGTACCTCATTTTCAGATTGTCATCTATGTGTTCTAGCTAGCTTATACATATCTTGTCATGATCTAGATAGCCTTTTATTAAGTTATGGCTTGGTGTATTACATGTTGGTCATTATGGATAATTCTCATGGCTCAAAATGCTTAAATAAACAAACTTGACCATTTTCATCCATTAACATGTCATATTCTCTCTATTGCATCTTGATCGTTTATTGCCAAAAGGGGAGAATAGAGAGGAAAAGTCGATGGGAGCAGTTTAGAGCTTTGGAGATCAATTTGCTCTTCGGTTGTTGCTCTAGTGTTCCTTCATCGACATGGTCATTTGTTTCACTCTTCTTCTTTGGACCATGTTGGATTCGTCAAACTCAAACTCAACTTTGCTCTTTTTGGAGTTTGTCAATATACTCATCAAGGGGAGATTGAGAGACCATGTGGAGGTCGTCCGTGTGAGTGATGGGTAATTGACAAAGGTTTTAGGTCGATCGAGTTTGGTTTGTGTGGTCGGACCATGTCGTTCTTGCGGTTCCGCAGCGTTTTGTGAAATCATTCTCGGGTTGTCGGGAAAATCGGAACGACCGGCGTGTTATGGGCGATGCGATCATGAGGCGGTTATCCGATTGGTAAATGGCGGTTGAAGAATTCGGAGAAGTTGTTTTTCGTGTTACGGTCTTCATTGGAAATCGGAACGACCGCAGTATTGAGCCATCTGGCCGGAGTCGCGGTTGATCCGCCGGTAACATAAGCGGTTGTCTGGATTGTTTTGTGAGTTTCGGCCATTTTGGTGATTTGAGTTTTGGGATAGGTCATATCCAGTGTGTTCATGCATATGTGTTGCATATTGCATGTTTGAGCTAACGTTAGGTCAAGTTGTGAAGAACTTGTTCCTGTTTCGTGTTTCTTATGCGTGTGGGCTGCGGGGCGTCGGCGGAGTCGTGGCGAGACACGATTGGATCGGACTAAGCGCAGTGGCGCCGAGGTCGAACAGTCGGGATGTGTCGAAGGCGACGTGGACTCGAGGTGGTTGCGGCGTCTTGAGACAAGGAGCGCTGAAGCTTCGGGAAGGTGCGAAGAAGGCGAATCGAAATTCGCAAAAGCACTGGCGGGGCGAGACTCCGTTGGACTTAAGCGGGCGTAGCGGGAGGAGACCCGTTAGCCAAGGCTATTTAAAGGATTGGAGGGCTGCATGCCCTCTTGAGCACTTGGGTGGAATTAGGGTTTTAGAGTAAAAAGAGGCTTTGTGGGTGTTTCTCTTTTGCTCTTTAGTGGTTGAGGGCTGTTGGTGGAGGCAGTTTGGTGCTCCCTGCTTGTCCCCTTCGTAGCTCTCCAATGTGAGTTCTTGGCTTAGGGAGAGGGAGAGGATGGATTGATGAACTTGTAATCATTCCTCTTGTTCTAATGTCCATGCGTATGGGGATGTATCTCTTTGTATTTAGCTCTTGATTCAATGAATGGAAATCAAGTTTTCTTCTATTCGTGCTCTCTGTTCTTCGTTCTCCTTTTTGTGATTTTTGGGACTTTCTTCAATCCGGAGTTTTGCTTGGTTCTTCCTCTTGATCTTGCTTCTGGGACATGTAGGAACCTATCTAAGGTCATCTAGATCATTATCCACCCACGAGCAAGTCGTTAGATCAAGTTTTGTTTTTGCCGGTTTTGAACCCATCTTCGTTCAAATGCAAAGGATAGGAACCTTGGCATGGATCTCTGAAATCGTTGCTTGGAATAGGTTCCTAATATCTTCGGAAGGTGTGGTTCAATTTTGGTCAAGTTTGGCGCGTAGATCAAAAGTTCGTTGATTTTCGTTTTGAAACCCGGCGGATTTTGCTGTTCGGGACAATCGGATGAACAAGACTTAACAACTGCGGTTGTCTGGACTGCGGTACAACCGGTCATTACTATGATTTATGCGGACTGCGGTACAACCGGCCGTTAGCCTGCGGTTGTACCGATTGTCCTGATTTGTTCGGCTCTTCCTCGTTTTTGTTTGCTGAGCTTTGGGGGTGAGGAGTGGATTCAGCATAAGACTTCCTCTGTGTTTAATCATTGATCTTCATAGCTCTCATAGCTATTGGAGTGATTTATAAGTTGAATCCATTTTTTGCGAAAAAGATTCGGTGCTCCTATTCACCCCCCCTCTAGTCGCCTTTCCGGTCCTTCACAGACATAGGATAATGTGATCAAGAATTCAATGAATGAAAGAATGAGATAGGTTAAGCAAAGCTCCAGGATGCTCTGGAACAAAGGAATTGCAAAAGGGCTCACCAGATTGGATAAGAGGATGCTAGAGCTGAGGTTGACCGAAAAAGGGGAAAATCCAATCCCTGGTGATCCTGCGAATCAAAAGTTCAATAGATCGAGGGGTTTTGCTCCAGAGATAAAAAGGCACGATGTGACGCGAAAGAACCAAAGAAAATCTCACCGGAGCAACGAAAATCACCACGACGGCACTCCGGGCACGCTCTGGACACACAGAGAACAAGCTCTCAATTTCAATCTACAAATAATGCCAAACTCACATTAACAAGGTGAATTAAGCATTGAAAGAGATGAACAAAGGGTGAAAACGAGAAGCTATGCCGGAGTTGAGGAAGAAAGCTCCACGACATCAAAAATGGCCGAAAGTGAACACTAGGGTTTTTATACTGTAAGGACCTGACCCGAGAGCACCCGGAGGGTTCTCCCAGGACCACCCAGGAGGTCTCTAGGATCACCTGGAGGTCTGGGAGGTACTCCAAGGACACCCGGAGGTCCTCCAGGACCACTCGAGAGGTCCTCCAGGACCACCCGGACGTCTCGGCCTCTGTGCTCAAAGCTAGGCCCAAGATCAACACGCTAGCTCGCACAGAATTTACAAATGGTGACATCACACCCATACAACAAACTCAAAGATGAAGCAGGCAAATTAATATTTATAGACAAAAGACCTTACGGTCAAGCTTGTTTACAGAGGGGGTGCCACACAGGGCAAACAACAGAAAGAACACTTGCAGCGGAAAGCAAAATACAACGCGGGCCACTCGGCGAGCCACAGGCTATTGAGTGGAGGACGTCCCCTAGTCCACGAGGTCTTCAAAGAACTCCTCCACATAGGGCTCAGAGCACCCAGGGAGGTCTTCGGCTGTTGATTAACCAGAGGGCACAAGCCATGAGTAGTTTGAATGTACTCAACAAGCCATAGAGAAATAATGCAATAACATTTATGCAAGGCTTGACAAGGTAAGCTGTATGGTTAGTTTGCACAAAGCAGCATTTACTGGAAATACAATAAGTAGATTGCAAAGCACAAGTTGAAAAGAGTAATACATAAATAGAAAAGTTCTTTGGAAATAGCACGCGACCACCCAGGTCGAGAGCAAAGCCGCACGAAACCAACCTCAACTTTTAGAAAGCTCTACCCCTTGCGTGAAAGAACCGGGCATGTCCATCACCGAGGACGCGGCTATTCGAATAGATTTTACACTTTGTAGAGGTTGCGCACTTTACCCACAAGACACGAAGTCCTCTAGCTGGTTGGGCACCCGTCGATGCCCCTGCTCACTTCCTTTAGTAAGCAGTCTAGAGCTCGTGACAAGGCCTTTACAAAGGTCAGTCCAGACTTGGTTCTGTCCGCTGATGATTCGCTTTTCAAGGCCCCCTCTTGCGCCAATTCGACCACCACGACAGAAACGCATAAGGACCTCACTAATTAGTTGGCCAGGACCACCCTACCCTGGACTTGTGGTTGCACGGGAATGACCTAGATCGATGGCGTACAAGGTTAAGTCTTTAGTTGGCTGCTCAGGCAAGGCTATCCGCAACCCAATGTGACCCCATAGCACTAACTCTGGGGCACCCAGGTGACTCCATAGCAACAACTCATGAAGCACCCAAGTGACTCCACAGCAACAACTCATGGAGCACCCACTACTCGCACCTTGCCAACTTGCCCGAGCTTAAAACATTTTCTGGTTCCACCTGGCCAAACGACCGTTCAGGTCTTGGCACACAAATTTTAACAACAGTGGCATTGCCACAATTCCATAGTTCATTAGTCAGGATTATCATTGTTGGGTTCAACCCGCCAGAGACCTAGTCCTGGCACTCAAATTTTAGTTAAGGTGACAACAAATGTCGTAGCCTCACACAGGGCCACACTTCATTTTAATTAGCTACACCGGCTGCTACTACACAAGCCACAACCGGTGCGTTGGGGGTAAGCTAACAATGTGATTCATGGTGTGAACGACGTCTACTACAGCATGACTAACCAATACTACGCACCCTTGTTGGTATACAAAGACATATCCAACTAAGATAACCCATCCTACGGTTTTCCAAGGGTACATGCCAACATGTTATGTTCAAACATATCAAGGAGTCATACTGGCAAGTGGTGATTAACTATCCCCAAAACCATTTTTCTATAAAACTAGCCATGCATGTTTATAGCAAAACAGTATACTTTTTGCAAAATGGGTTCAATATGATCAAAGGCCTATGACTTGCCTTCGCTGATGAACTGAGGGTCTTCTGCTGAGAAAGCCGGGTTCAGGAAGTCTTCAGAACAACTGGGTCCTATACGTTTTCGAAAAGAGCCAAGTCAATAAAACAAACCCACAAAACTCCAACGAAGAACTAAATTAAAGCCAAAAGAAAGACACGGGCTCGAGGCGAAGATAGGAACTTGATCCTTAGAACCATGGTGCCGGAAGCTCCTCTCCAAGAAGAAAAGCTCTCTAGAAGAGGCGGTTCAAGGTTACACAATTCTTCTACCCGGAAACTAAAAAACATGAGGCCTCTCTGGTGCTTTATATAAGCACAGGAAGGCTTAGAGAGAGGGAGATAGCGCAATGAATGCTCACGACGGGGCAAGTAAAGGAATGACAAAAAGATAAGAGACAAAGTATGGTGGAAATGATAGCATTTAATGCAGCATTAAATGCTCAAAGACTTTTTCCCCCACGGTACTGAGACCTGAGAGAGCGGTCCCGCAGAAGAGGTGGTCTTTCCAAAAAGACCAAAGAGGGTGGTCTTTACGAAAAGGCCAAAAAGGAGGTCTTGACCGCCAGGGTGGTCACAACAAAACGCCAAAAGAAGGGAGGTCGCGGCCTCAAGGGAGGTCGTGACCCAAAAGGGTGGTCTTTGCAAAATACCAAGAGGGTCGTCTTTGCAAAAGGACCACAAGGACGGGGAGGTCTAAACAACGGGAGATTTGGACCCTCAGATCCAAACGAAGGGAGGTCTGAACGGCCAGGATGAAACAAAGGAGATCTCAACTGTTAAGACCAACACAAGGAAGGTCTCAACGGTCAAGATGGAACCAAGGAGATCATCCTGAACAATGGATTTCGGGAATCAAGAATGTTTGAAACACAAACCCGAGCTGGGAGTACCATGGGGGTGGTCGTGACCCAAGGGAGGTCAAAACCGAAAGAAGGTTCAAACAGAAAAGGAGGTCTAAACCAAGAAGGTGGTTTAGATCAAAAGGAGGTCTAAACCTCGAACAGAGATTCAAGCCAACAAAAGGGTCTAAAGAGATTCAAACCAACAAAGAGGTCTGAAAAGGTCGGGATGAAAGAAAAAGTCCAAGCAAAGGCACAAGGGGAGGTCCAGAGAGGTCTGAACGAACCGAGAGAGAGGAAAGCAAGACCAGAGCTAGATCAACTCCAAATAAACCGAACTTAGGATTGGTTGAAGTTTGATTTAGTCATTTTAAACACTCAAATTTCCGAGAGTCTCAAGTTAAGCTTTGAACTCTCAACAAAACCAAATGGTTCTTTTCATTTTGAAAGCTTTTTTAAGAACTCCAGAAAATTGGGATGTTACAGACCTACAGCCCTTAAAGGGAATCTCGACCCCAAGATTCAGGCTGACTAAGGAATAGGTGCGGGAATTCGGCCTTCAAGTCCTCCTCGCTCTCCCAAGTGGCTTCTTCCTTAGAGTGGTTGCTCCACTGGACCTTGCAGAGCCGGATGACCTTGCTTCTTGTCACGCGCTCGGACACTTCCAAGATCTTAATAGGCTGCTCCTTGTAAGAAAGGTCTTCTTGGAGGTCGACTGCTTCCAGGGGCATCTGCTCTTCAGGCACACGCAAGCACCTCCTCAACTGGGACACATGGAAGACATCATGTACTCCAGACAGCTGTGGTGGAAGCTCCAACTTGTAAGCCACTTCTCCTCTTCTAGCAAGGACTGGGAAAGGCCCGATGTACCTTGGTGCAAGCTTCCCACTAATTCTGAAACGGCGCATTCCCTTGAGAGGTGATACCTTGAGATACACATGATCTCCAGGGACAAAAGCCAAGTCTCGCCGACGGTTGTCTGCATAGCTTTTCTGCCTGTCTTGAGCAGTCCTTAGCTTCTCTCTGATGGACTTGACTTGATCTTCGACTTCCTTCAAGAGGTCTGGTCCGAGCACTTGGCCTTCTCCTGACTCTGTCCAATACAGGGTTGTCCTGCACTTTCTTTCGTAGAGGGCTTCGAATGGAGACATCTGCAAGCTCGACTAATAGCTGTTGTTGTACGAAAACTCTGCATAAGGTAACATTTGGTCCCAACTACTCTGGTTCTCTAGAGCACAAGCTCTCAACATATCTTCTAAAATCCGGTTTACCCTTTCGGTTTGTCCATCAGTCTGAGGATGGTAGGCTGTGCTGAAGTTCAGATTGGTGCCCAAAGCTTCATGTAGCTTTTGCCAAAATCTTGAAGTAAACTGAGATCCTCGATCTGACACAATCTTCTTGGGCACCCCATGCTGACAAACAATCCTTGACATGTATATCTCTGCTAGCTTGTCTCCTAAGTAGGTAGTCTTGACTGGGATGAAGTGGACAACTTTGGTATGACGATCCACCACTACCCAAACAGAGTCATAACCAGCTTGGGTCCTAGGCAGACCAGTGATGAAGTCCATACCAATCTCTTCCCACTTCCATCCTGGTATGCTCAAAGGTTGCAAGAACCCAGGAGGTCTTTGGTGATCAGCTTTAACTCGCTAGCAGACATCACACCGTGCCACATACTCGGTGATCTCACGCTTCATGCTAGGCCACCAATAGAATTCCTTGACATCTTGATACATCTTCGTGCTTCTGAGGTGGATGGAGTACAAGGCTTCATGAGCTTCCTTGAGGATCAGCTGCTTGAGCTTTTCCTGATCTGGTATACAAATGCGCTTGCCAAACCAAACAGTCCCATGTTTGTCTTCTGAAAACTCCAAGCACTTGCCCTTCTTCATGTTGCTTTTGAACTCCTGGATGTCCCCATCTTCGATTTGGGCTGTCCTAACCTGATCTAGAAGGGTGGGTTGGACTTCTAGAGCGGCTAGGAAACCTTCTTCTACTAACTCAAGTTTCAGCTTCTGGAACTCCTCATAAAGTGCCGGCTGGCCTTCCTTGATTATCAATGTGCTGCAGTAGACCTTCCTACTCAATGCATCGGCTACCACATTGGCCTTGCCTGGGTGATAATAGATTCCCACATTGTAATCCTTGATCGGTTCCAACCATCTTCTTTGCCTCATATTGAGATCTGCCTGGGTAAAAACGTACTTCAAACTCTTGCGATCAGTGTACACTTCACAGCGATTACCAATGAGCTAATGACGCCATATCTTTAAGGCATGCACTGCAGCAGCCAGCTCCAGATCATGGGTGGGGTAGTTGACTTCATGAGGTCTTAGCTGTCGAGAAGCATAAGCCACTACTCTCCTTTCTTGCATCAAAACACACCCAAGACCTTGACGAGATGCATCACAGTATATCTTAAAGTCTTTCCGGACATCTGGTAAGATCAGCACTGGGGCAGTGGTCAAGCGCTTCTTCAATTCTTAGAAACTCTGCTCACAGTCAGGTGTCCAAGCAAACTTCTTCTCCTTCTTTAACACCTGGGTGAGAGGTCTTGCTAACTTGGAGAAGTCTTCAATAAACCGACGGTAGTAGCTTGCCATGCCGAGAAAACTCCTGATTTGAGGTACTGACTTGGGTGATTTCCAGTCAAGGACATCTTGGACCTTACTGGGACAGCAACTCCTTTTTCAGACACAACATGGCCCAGGAAGGTGACTTCCTTCATTCAAAACTCACACTTCTTGAACTTTGCGTAGAGTTGGTGGTCTCTGAGCTTGCTCAAGACTGAGCGGAGGTGCTCTTCTTCGCTCTTGGAGTACATAAGGATGTCATCAATAAAGACAATGACAAACTTGTCCAAATACTCCATGAACGCCTTATTCATCAGGTTCATAAAGTAGGCAGGGGCATTGGTCAAACCAAAAGACATGACTGTGCACTCAAACAGACCATATCGGGTTGAAAAAGCTGTCTTGGGAATGTCTTCTTGGCGAATCTTCAACTGGTGATATCCTGACCTCAAGTCTATCTTGGAGAACACTCCGACTCCTTTTAGCTGGTCGAACAGATCATCTATCCTGGGTAGAGGGTACTTGTTCTTGATGGTGACCTCATTGAGTGCTCTATAGTCAACACACATCCGCTGAGTACCATCCTTTTTGGTGACGAAGATCACTGGAGCTCCCCAAGGTGAGGAACTCGGTCTGATAAAACCCTTTTCAAGCATTTCTTCAATCTGCTTCTTCAACTCTACCAGGTCGTCAACAGGTAGACGGTATGGTCTCTTGGCTATTGGAGCAATCCTTGGGACCAAGTTGATGACAAACTCTAGCTCTCTATCTAGCGGCATTCCAGGAAGCTCATCTGGGAAGACGTCTGGGAACTCACAGACCACTGGGACATCCTCTAAAGACACAGCTTGAGCACTGCAGACCAAGGTTCTCTCGGGCTTCTCAGAAGTGGCTTCAAACTTCACTTTAACGCCCACTGGACTGACCAAAGTGATGCTTCTGCCACCACAATCCAACACTGCTTGATGTCTAGCCAGCCAATCCATGCCCAAAATCACATCTAGAGACTGGGTGTCGATGAGGATTAGGTCGGCTAGAAACTCTATCCCTTCTATGATCACCTTAACTTGTGGACAACCCTGGTTCGCATTTAACTCCGAACCGGGGGATTGGACCGACAAGGAGGTCTTAAGAGGCAAAACTTTCAACTGATGCCTTGCAGCAAAAATCCGAGAAACGAACGAATGGGAAGCTCCAGAATCAAACAAAACGATGGCTGGTGTTGAATGTACAAAGAACTTACCCAGCACGACGTCCGGAGCTGTCTGGGCCTCCTCAATGGTGACGTGATTCACACGTCCTCTCCCAGGGGGTAGGGAGGTCTTGGTGGGCGCAGGGGAGGTCTGGGAAGCTCCACGACCTACTCCCGGCACTGGAACTCTTGCTGGAGTGGTGCCTTGGATGGTTCGGACTTGAGCTGGTTCTCACTTCTGTGGACAGTTGTTGGCATAATGCCCCAATTGATGACAGTTATAGCACGTGATTCCTGCGGTAGGGTTGCTGCTCCTAGCGGGCCGGGTGTGACAGCTTCTTCAAGCCGGTGCTACGAACCACCGGAGGTAGCCAGTGGGTAGTCTGCTAGAGAGGTCCCGAAGCGTTGGAGGAGCAAAGCGCCGTGAATCGAAAGACCGTCCGAGTTCTCTGAGGGACCTTGGCGAGCACCAGACTGTGACATCTTCCGCTTGTAAGACTCGGCAAGCTCTCGGCGAGATTCTTCGATGAGCAAGGTCTTGTTCACCATCTGCTGGAAGTCTGCATAGTCATTGCCAATAACCTGGACCATCAAGCTTGGAATGAGTCCTCGCTTGAACCTTTTCTGTCGGGCATCATCTATGGCAACGTCCTCTAGGGCATACCGAGAAAGCTGAGTGAATTTGTTGAGATATTCACTCACTGACATGCTTCCCTGCTTCAACTCTCGAAACTCATTTTTTTTCATTTCCACCTTCCCATCAGGGACATGGGAATGGCGGAAGGCTTCAGAAAGTTCTGCCCACATGATGCTCTGGGGGTTCTCATGGGCGGCACAATAACTCTCCCACCACTCTGCCGCTGGGCCTTCGAGCTGGTGCGAGGCATAGAGAACTTTCTCCCGATCGTCACACCGGACAATGGCAAGTTTCCTCTCGGTTGAGCGCAGCCAATCGTCTGCGTCCAACGGCTCAGAGGAGCTAGAGAAGGTAGATGGATGGGTCCTCAAGAATTCTGCTATCCTTGTCTGGGGAACAGCTGGTGGCGGTGGCAGCGCAACAGCGGCTTGGTTGCTCTGGTTCAACGCTGCGACCAAGGCTACCGTGGTCTGATTCTGCTGGGCTATCACCTGATTCATGTTCTGCATCAAAGCACTCATCATCTGCGCTTGGGCCGCCATGAACTGGCTCATGCTTTGATCTGCCGGGACTGCTGGAGGAGGCGGGGGTGGTGGCAGTGAGGGATCCATTGTTTCATCTTGACTAGCTGAACTGTGGGTCTGATCCATCTGCAAGACACCTTCTCAGGCTTAATAGATGAGAGGAAAAAACACAATAGGTAAGGGGGAAAAGCACAAGGGACGAGAAAGAGATAGATGAGAGACAGAGCACCTTAATCGGGGAAAAGCAGGTCAAACCCAAAACAAGTAGCCGGAAAGCTACTAAGAGGCACAAAACTCCAACAGAAGGTCAAAGACACGAACTAAACGGCACTAAGCTAAGGAGGACCACTCTAGGCACTTCTACTTTAACTTACAGGGGTGGGCAGCTTAAAACAAAGCTCGACCCTACAGAGATTCCTGAGGTAAGAAGGTCAATTTAAGTTCGAAAACAAAGTTCCAGAAAAGATAAGATGCAAGGATCTAAGAATAAGACGAGAAAAGATTAGAATGGGGTGAGAATAGAATAGAATAAGATGAGAGAAGAATAACAACTCCAATTATTCAGTTGGTTTGATTTAGAAAATAAATTTTTGGACTCTGGACTAAGTCGACCATGCTAACTAAGGTTACGTCCTACAGTCGATATGGATCTGATACCACCTTTGTAAGGACCTGACCCAAGAGCGCCCGGAGGGTTCTCCTAGGACCACCCAGGAGGTCTCCAGGACCACCTGGAGATCTGGGAGGTACTCCAAGGACACCGGAGGTCCTCCAGGACCACCTGGGAGGTCTACAGGACCACCCGGACGTCCCGCCTCTGTGCTCAGAGCTAGTCCCAAGATCAACACGCTAGCTCGCACAGAATTTACAAATGGTGACATCACATCCATACAACAAACTCAAAGATGAAGCAGGCAAATTAATATTTATAGACAAAAGACCTTACGGTCAAGCTTGTTTACAGGGGGGTGCCACGCAGGGCAAACAACATAAAGAACACTTGCAGCGGAAAGCAAAATACAACGCGGGCCACTCGGCGAGCCACAGGCTATCGAGTGGAGGGCGTCCCCTAGTCAGCGAGGTCTTCAAAGAACTCCACCACATATGGCTCGGAGCACCCAGGGAGGTCTTCGGCTGCTGATTAATCAGAGGGCACAAGCCATGAGTAGTTTGAATGTACTCAGCAAGCCATAGAGAAATAATGCAATAACATTTATGCAAGGCTTGACAAGGTAAGTTGTATGGTTAGTTTGCACAAAGCAGCATTTACTGGAAATACAATAAGTAGATTGCAAAGCACAAGTTGAAAAGAGTAATACATAAATAGACAAGTTCTTTGAAATAGCACGCGACCACCTGTGTCGAGAGCAAAGTCGCATCTAAACCAACCTCAACTTTTAGAAAGCTCTACCTTGCGTGAAAGAACCGCATGTCCATCACCGAGGACGTGGCTATTCGAATAGATTTTACACTTTGTAGAGGTTGCGCACTTTACCCACAAGACACGAAGTCCTCTAGCTGGTTGGGCACCCGTCGATGCCCCTACTCACTTCCTTTGGTAAGCAGTCTAGAGCTCGTGACAAGGCCTTTACAAAGGTCAGTCTAGACTTGGTTCTGTCCGCTGAGGATTCACTTTTCAGGGCCCCCTCTTGCGCCAATTCGACCACCACGACAGAACCACATAAGGACCTCGCTAATTAGTTGGCCAAGACCACCCCACCCTGGACTTGTGGTTGCACGGGAATGACCCAGATCGATGGCGTACAAGGTTAAGTCCTTAGTTGGCTGCTCAGGCAAGGCTATCCTCAACCCAATGTGACTCCATAGCAACAACTCATGAAGCACCCAAGTGACTCCATAGCAAACAACTCATGGAGCACCCACTACTCTCACCTTGCCAACTTGCCCGAGCATAAAATATTTTCTGGTTCCATCCGGCCAAACGACCATTCAAGTCTTGGCACACAAATTTTAACAATAGTGGCATTGCCACAATTCCATAGTTCATTAGTCAGAATTATCATTGTTGGGTTCAACTCGGCCAGAGAACCACCCAGTCCTGGCAATCAAATTTTAGTTAAGGTGACAACAAATGTCGTAGCCTCACACAGGGCCACACTTCATTTTAATCAGCTACACCGGCTGCTACTACACAAGCCACAACCGGTGCGCTGGGGGTAAGCTAACAATGTGATTCATGGTGTGAACGACGTCTACTACAGCATGACTAACCAATACTACGCACCCTTGTTGGTATACAAAGACATATCCAACTAAGATAACCCATCCTACGGTTTTCCAAGGGTACATGCCAACATGTTGCGTTCAAACATATCAAGGAGTCATACTGGCAAGTGGTGATTAACTATCCCCAAAACTATTTTTCTATAAAACTAGTCATGCATGTTTATAGCAAAACAATATACTTTTTGCAAAATGGGTTCAATATGATCAAAGGCCTATGACTTGCCTTCGCTGATGAACTGAGGGTCTTTTGTTGAGAAAGCTGGGTCCAGGAAGTCTTCAGAACAACCGGGTCCTATACGTTTTTGAAAAGAGCCAAGTCAATAAAACAAACCCACAAAACTCCAACGAAGAACTAAATTAAAGCCAAAAGAAAGACACGGGCTTAGGGCGAAGATAGGAACTTGATCCTTAGAATCGGAGCTCCTACCGAAGAAGAAAAGCTCTCTAGAAGGGCGGTTCAAGGTTCTGGGAAATTAAAGGAAACAGGAGGCCTCTCTGGTGCTTTATATAAGCACGGGGAGGCTTAGAGAGAGGGAGACAACGCAATAAATGCTCACGACGGGGCAGGTAAAGGAATGACAAAAAGATAAGAGACAAGGTATGGTGGAAATGATTGCATTTAATGCAGCATTAAATGCTCGAAGACTTTCTCCCCCATGGTACTGAGACCTGAGAGCGGTCCCGCAGAAGAGGTGGCCTTTGCAAAAAGACTAAAGATGGTGGTTTTTGCAAAAAAGCCAAAAGGAGGTCATGACCGCCAGGGTGGTCACGACAAAACGCCAAAAGAAGGGAGGTCGCGACCTCAAGGGAGGTCGTGACCCAAAAGGATGGTCTTTGCGAAAGACCAAGAGGGTCGTCTTTGCAAAAGGACCACAAGGACAGGGAGGTCCAAACAAGGGGAGATCTGAACCCTCAGATCCAAACGAAGGGAGGTCTGAACGGCCAGGATGAAACAAAGGAGATCTCAACTGTCAAGACCAACACAAGGGAGGTCTCAACGGTCAAGATGGAACCAAGGAGATCTTGAAAGGAGGAGATCATCCTGAACGATGGATTTCGGGAATCAAGGATGTTTGAAACACAAACCCAAGCTGGGAGTACCTCGAGGGTGGTCGTGACCCAAGGGGAGGTCAAAACCAAAGGAAGGTTCAAACAGAAAAGGAGGTCTAAACCTCGAACAGAGATTCAAGCCAACAAAGGGGTCTGAAGAGATTCAAACCAACAAAGAGGTCTGAAGAGGTTGGGACGAAAGAAAAAGTCCAAGCAAAGGCACAAGGGGAGGTCCAGAGAGGTCGGAACGAACTGAGAGAGAGGAAAGCAAGACCAGAGCTAGATCAACTCCAAATAAATCGAACTTAGGATTGGTTGAAGTTTGATTTAGTCATTTTAAACACTCAAATTTCCGAAAGTCTCAAGTTAAGTTTTGAACTCTCAACAAAACCAAATGGTTCTTTTTATTTTGAAATCTTTTTAAGAACTCTAGAAAATTGGGATGTTACATATACCCAACTCACCGGAGAAGACAATGGAGATCGTGTGTGTCCTCACCGCAACAAAATAGCGCCAAGTGTCACATGCATGCTGCGAAACTCATGACGCAACGCCACCGCGACGGCGACGAGCTCGGTGCTGGCAAAATGGCGCAGAGAAGACAACATTGGGTCACTGACATACGGGCCCACTATCAGCCTCAGCGAAGACACACCGCAGCGAGCTCAGATAGATGTTGATCGTCCAATCAAAAATGAACAGCTCAGATTGATTGGGATGTTCGGACGGTCCGAACGGTCCAATCCATCTTGACCGTGTGCTGGAAATCCAAGGGTCAAGATAAAGTACGCGCTTTGATTTTCAAACGAAAAGAAGTGGTCACCGTTGGATCTGATTATAACGGCTAGGATCAATGGGTTGTTCGGATGGTCCGAACGGCCCAATTGATCCTGGCGCTTGATTTTGAATCCAACGGCTCACAATCAAGGCGCGTTCGGACGGTCCGAACGGCCCAATTGATCCTGGCCATTGAATTTAAATCCAAGGGCTAGCTAGCGCGCTGGGCTTTTCCATTAGAAATTGGTTTAGCCCAATAAAATGTGCATCACTCGATTGAGATTTAACAGCCCAGATTTGATGGCGCGTTCGGACGGTCCGAATGGCACATCTGATCTTGTCCGTTAAGATTGGATCCAAGGGTCCAGAGACGACGCTCGTTTTGGCTTTCAATCCCAAAATTGGGAGCGCTTGGATGGAGAACGGACGGTGTAGATCGCATGGGACGTTCGGATGGTCCGATCGGCCCAATGCACCACGACGGTCCATTTGGAAATCGACGGCTCACGTGCAACCACGAGATTGAGCTTGACTCTAACGTGACCGTGCCGGTTTCAAAGGCACATGGCTGGACTTAAACCAAAGTGGCTCAAGTTGCTATAGTGCCAAAAGCTAGGGTTGGGTTCAAAGTTGACCTGAACTCAAAACCAACTTCAAAACTTTGACCGGGGTTTAAAAATATCAAATAAATTCATAAAAAATACGATTTTTTTGCAGAGAGGCTACTGGGATGATATATGACCCAGATAATTTTTGAAAACCACTGTTTTTGTTTTAAAATACTTAAATAAATACTTTGACCGAATAGATTTGATCAAAGATTTTTCTTAAGGTCAAAATAATTTCTAAAAATTTGACAAAAATTATTTTTACTCAAGATAATTTATCTAGTTTTTGATAAAATACTTTCCCAGTCTTAACACAAGCATAGACTTGCATTGTCTTTTGAAGTTTCAAAACAAGGCTAAGATTTGGCTAGAAAATGGAGGTTTTAAATTGTAACAAAATGCCCAAGTTTCAAAAATGACTAGAAATGCTTTGAAAAGTATTTTATTACTGTTCATTAAACTGAGGCTGTTACAAACCTTCCCCCCCCCCTTAAGAGAATCTCACCCCGATATTCCTGTTAGTTCAGAAATTTGGAAAGGGATGAAGCTGAATCGATCTTTTCTAGAAAACATAACATCTGTTGTTTTGATTCCCTTCAAAGATAAAAAGATAGATAACAACATTTGTTGTTTTGATTTCTTTCAAAGATAGAAAAGAAATTTTACAACATCTGTTGTTTTGATTTCCTTCAAAGGAAAAGAAAAGGGTAGCTAGAAACAACAAGGTTGCCATTACATTTTCTTTTACAATGCTTTGCTTAACCTTGTCTTCCTTGTTTCGAGAATACATCAATCATGGAAGAGGTGGGGATGCTCAAGCCTCATTAGGTCTTCCCGCTCCCACGTGGCTTCCTCTTCCAAATGATTACTCCACTGGATTTTTAAGAACTTGACGGTGTGATTTCTTGTCCTGTGTTCCATTTCATCGAGGATACGCACCGGTTATTCTTGATAGGAAAGATTGGATTGGAGATCAAAGCTCTCATAAGTAGTTGCCTCGGTAGGGACACGAAGGCATTTCTTCAGCCGTCAGACATGAAAAGTATCATGCACTGCTGCAAGAGAGTCTGGTAACTCCAATTGATAAGCAACAGCTCCTCGTTTTGCAATGATTCGGAAAGGTCCGATATAACAAGGAGAGGATTGAATCACTCTCATACAGTTAGGATATGCAAAAAGGATCCTCCAGCAGTTTGGCATGGAGGATTGTAACTCATGTAAATGCCCCATGGAGCCAAAATTGCAGTTAGGCAAAGATGTTGAAGGAGAACCTGTGGATCCAACTGAATACCGACGTGCTATTGGAAGCTTGAGGTATTTGCTGCACACTCGACCTGACCTTGCATATTCGGTTGGGTTAGTAAGTAGATACATGGAAAGGCCAACAGGAATTCATACATGGAAAGGCCAACAAGAATTCACCAAAAGGTGGTTAAACAGATACTTCGATATCTAAAAGGAACTATTGAATTCGGTTTAGAGTACACAGGTGGAGGAGATGGTACACTAACTGGGTTCAGTGATAGCAGCATGGCTGATGATATTGATGACAGAAGAAGTACTAGTGGGATGGTGTTTTATGTCAATGAAAACGTGATTTCGTGGGCATCTCACAAGCAAAAGAGCGTCGTACTTTCGTCATGTGAAGCAGAATTCATGGCTGCATTAGCAGCTGCATGTCAGGCAATGTGGCTGAGGGAATTGTTGAGCAAAGTGACATGGCGTCCTCCTGTAGCAGTCACGCTATACGTCGACAACAAGTCAGCAATTGCCTTAATAAAGAACCCGGTGTTCCATGGGAGGAGCAAACATATTAACACCAGGTTCCACTTTATTCGAGAATGTGTTGAAAGAGGTGAAATTGATATTCAGTATATTCCTGGAGAAGAACAGCATGCAGATGTTCTTACCAAATCACTTGCCAAGCTGAAGTTCTCAGAGATGCGCAAATTAATTGGTGTCAAAGATCTTGCACAACCAAGTTTAGATTAAGGGGGAGTTTGTTGGAAAGTAATCAGAAACTTGGTTTAAAGACAGAAGTGTTTGGTCGTCCTGAAATAGGAGAGTGCGAAATAGGAGAGTCCTGTTAAGTTTTCAGAGTTAGTTTCTGAACTCTGAATCCGTTTCAGTTTTTGAGTCTGGTTAGGATAGAGGTATTCTCTATTTCTTAGATGTAAAGATGTGTATAAATAGTAGAAGAAAAACTAGAAAAGGTGCTGAGTTCTGCACCGCAAATTTCAGCTTCGTTCTGTTCTGTTCTGTTGTTTCTGTTTTCTACTTCTGATACTGTTCATCGTAAGAGCGGAAACATCAGAGCGAAACGAGCAGGCGTTGGCAGGTTTTCTTCTCATCACAACGTGGGTGTGTGTTAGATCCTGTGAGGATTATCCATCAGAACTTACAGTATCGGTTGCATATTGGCACTGCCTAGCTGCTCCGTGAGGACACTTACACTGCATATTACAGTTACGTGCCACAGATATAGTACTAGCTACAGGTTTGGTTTGATCAATGTGAATCCAAACCCCTACACCCAAACATAAAAGCAACTGCTAAATCGCTAACGTAAATCCAACTAAAACTACGACAAATTAACAATCAAACGAAAAAAAAAGGGCCAAATCATTGGGTACTGGAACTCTGGAAGCAATACCTGATCGAATTCGCACCCTTGCTCCTCCTCCCACCGTCGAATGACCTTATTTACCTAAAACAATCCCCAAACAAATATCAGCAACAAATCATTGAGGCGCAATGAACCAAATTAGAGGATGATTACCCGGGAGAGCACGAGGAGGATCCGCCGCTCTTCCTCCCGCGTGAGCTGCGGCCGCGGCAGCTTTGGTTCCTGCCGGGGCCGGCGCAAGTGGAGTGAGAGGCTAGGGGCCGGAGTTATCAGAGACTAGTGCCCAAAAGTCGCTTACGAGGAGGGGGAGGAGGGAGGCGCCGACGAGGTCGCAGAGGCGAGCAAGCTGCTGCTTCTCCCGCCGCAGCCGCTGCGCCATTTGCTTTCTGCCCCTTGTCACGGTGGATTTGAGATTTCGAATTGGGCAAAATTGAATTGCAGTAGAATTTTGATTTGGTTCTGCTTTGCCGGCGAGAATTCGTATGCTTCGTAGTGATAAGTGCCAGTAAATGCCGCCTTCGATGGGAGAAGGCGACTTTTATGCATAATTATCGGTCCGAGTTGCGATACGGGATTTGAGTTCGTAGTTCATCACATTTTCCTCTAATTTTCACTATGAACACGAACTCCGTACGTTAAACCAGTTCGGGTTCGACGAATCCGGTTCGCGATTCACGGGGTTGTATAGTGAATCCGGTAATTATGCTTTTATGTCTAATGCTAGCGAATTTGTCGGATACGGTCTCACAAGGAAAACGTGACTATGCAACGTGCGAACTGTGAACTTGGAAAAATTGATCATTTGCGCTATCTTTCGTGCGGCTTTAACGATTTGCTCTATTTTCTACATTTGGCCTGATTATTTGCCATTGTATGCTATTTTCGTATTTTGTAATCCATTTTCGCATTTTACCCCACATGAAATGACTATTATGCCCTTGGGGCCGTCTGGCCCAAGGCATATGGTTCGGTCGGGCCTGGTGCACACATCGATCGTGCTACACTCCCCGACCTCCTTTCCTCCTCTCCCGACTGCCAAGGTGACCAAGGCGGCGACGCTATCCCCTTCACCGACGATCTCACGGTAGCTCATCTGTGTGGTCTAGCATGAGTGCGGTGCCCTTGCCGGGGCACAGGAAGAGCGGACTTCCCCTCGTTGATTGCCCTGTGCGCAGACGAGCGAATGTGGTGGAGCTCACTTCGAAGACGAAGACGGACCGAACGATGTTGGGAGGGGCAAGGTGCAAGCTGCGGTGGTTGTCGGCAGTGTTGTGGAGGAAGCCCAACATAGAAGGTGTTCGGTGGAACGCACGGTAGCGACGGAGGAAGCTGGGGTCGGTGAGGAGACGGTGCAAGGGCTTGCAGACGAGGGAGGCGCAGACGAGGCACACGGGGTCGTCCGGTGGGAAGCGGAGGAGGATATCGCCGACGAGGTAAAGTGATGCTTCCGGATGCAAAGAAAGAAGGTATGTGTTCTCGACTCATCAATTGTGTCAACTGATGATTTTGTGTGTTGTGCGATGCTACGTGACCGTTTGTTTGTTGGTGTTAGTTATAGGTCTCCAGAGTTACGTCATGGAAAGGCAAATGAGACCGAGACTAAGTTAGGAGAGCTTAGGTCCAAAGCGGTGAAGGGGTCGGGACTAAGCTAGGGAGCTTAGGTCTAGGACGATCAAGGTGCTACCGGAAGATGACCGAGAGTGGTGGACATGACGGCCAACGGTAAGGTGGACTGGAACTAAGCTCAGGAAGGAGATGAGGTCCAGAATGGTCAAGAAAGCCGGGTGCGGTTATGGTGTATGGTAAGGCATGTGGTGCGCCAAGTGACTTGGGCCTGTATGCAAGCGAGGACGATTCAGTGCGATTCGGACGTGTGAGAGACTTGGTGGGAAGTCATTGGGGCCACATGGATGATAGCGAAGCATGGGCGATGCTTCGATATGCTAGGAAAGTTTTGGCTCATTTTGTTTGGGTTTTTTCTTAGAGATTTCATTGTGAGGGTTTATGCTCTGATCTTCATAGCTCCGCATAGCTATTGGAGTGAAAGAATCTTGAACTCCTTAAAGCAAAAGATTTTGAAAAAGGTTGTTGCTTGTGTGGCACCTATTCAAACCCTTATAATCGCTCCATCGGTCCAACAGTTTGATTTGCTAGCATCGTAGCATCACTACACAGTGAGTACGGAATACCCTTTTGTCATGGGAGGAACGGGGGGAGAAGAGCCAAAGGCACAAGATGTATGAGTGTATTACATTATGAGTGTGTATGAATGAGCCCCCACCTTACATGCCCTTATGGCCATATGTATAGGGAGCAAGAAGGGATATTTCCCTTCTTCCCTTGCCTTACATTGCGAGAAAGGGAAGGGGGGGGGTATTTAGGTACATTTTTAGGGATACACCACATAGACCTAGTCCATACACCCATGACTTCCCCCATGGCCTCATGAGTATTGCCGACGACCCCTAGGGAGCGGGGCACCCCATGGTGCCCTACTACGACAACCCACTCGTCTACAAGGGTCAAGGTCGCGAGGACAGGTCCTGCGGTCCCAAGAGACGAGCGGACACGATTCTTTCACCCCCCCCCCTCGGGAGTCAAGATACCACAGGAAAACTCAACACGGGACCGCCCCGCTAGGGCATGGCCCTCGAGGTGGACGGCGCGTCGAGTCAGAGTTCGCGCTGGCGAAGTCGATGCGGGGCCACCACGCCAAGGCATGGCCTACAAGGTGGGCGACGCGCCGTGGTCGCCTACCGAGACTATGGCCTTGAGGCGGGCGACGAATAGGGATGGAGCTCGTGCAAGCGAAGTCGACGCAGGGCCGGCACGCCGAGGCATGGCCTACGAGACGGGCGACGCGCTGTGGCCGCCCCGCCGTGGCTATGGCCTCGAGGCGAGCGACGAATAGGGATGGAGCCTGTGCGGGCAAACTCGACGTGGAGCCGCCACACTGAGGCATGGCCTACAAGGCAAGCGACGGGCCTTGGCCACTTCGCCGAGGCTATGCCCTCGAGGCAGGCGGTGAGCAGAGATGGAGCCCGTGTGGGCTAAGTCTACGTGGTGCCACCACGCCGAGGCATGGCCTACGAGGCGGACGATGCGCCGTGGCCACCCCGCCTGGGCTATGGCCTCGAGACAGGCAGTGAATAGGGATGTTGCCCGTGTAGGCGAAGCTAGCGCAGGACGGCCACGCCAAGGCATGGCCTACGAGGCGGGCGACGCGCCATTGCCGCCCCACCAAGACTATGGCCTCGAGGCGGGCGGCGAGCAGAGATGGAGCCTATGCGGTGAAGTCGACGCGGTGCCACCACGCTAAGGCATAGCCTACGAGGCGAGCGATGCACCGTGGCCGCCCCGCCAAGGCTATGGCCTTGAGGCAGGCGACAAACAGAGATGGAGCCCATGCGGGCGAAGTCGACGTGGTGCCACCACACCGAGGCATGTCTTATGAGGCGAGCAGCGCATCGAGACAGAGTACGCACGGGTGAAGTCTTCGCACGGCTACCACGCTGAGGCATGGCCTACGAGGTAGGCAACGCGTCGAGGAGAAGTCATCCACTATACCTTGTTGTGCTTGATTTTGTTCGGCGTGACCGTTTGCATTGGTCTTGTTTGGGGCTAGGTACCGTTGCTCCCAGTGGATTGCGCCCACAACTCGGAGTGGCGTGAAAGGCTGATGTTGTCTGCTTGAGGGGGACGACTATTTTTCTTTATTGGGCTCATTTGGGAGCCCACTAACAGCGAGGGGGAGGCGAAGCCGCGCGTCGTCCCCCACTCTTCTTGATTGGGCTTCACTTGGGTGCCATACCCATAGCTAGAGGTGGAGCCGAGTGTCATCCCCCGTACTTCTCCTTTTCTTTTCTTTTTTGATTGGTAAGGGTTTGGTGTGCTAGCACCCGATTTGCGCAGTCTGTCCGCTGAGGTAAGGCCTTCGAGGCAGTGGACTCCCTAGTCACCAAGGGACGATATGTAATGTCACTCCGCCGAGGCGAGGCCTTCGAGGCGGGAGACTCCCTAGTCGCCAAGATACGGCCTTCTGAGCGACTAGGTTTTTCGCGCGATTGAGTAGAGGTGCAATGTGGTGGGAGACTCCCAAGTCGCCGAGGCATGGCCTTCGGAGCAACTAGGTTTTTTGCGCGAGGTGCGATGTCTCTCCGTCGAGGTGAAGCCTTCGAGGTGGGAGACTCCCTAGTCGCTGAGGCGTTGCCTTCAGAGCGACTAGGTTTTCGAGCGATTGAGCGCGAGGTGCGAGGTCACTCCACCGAGGCGAAGCCTTTTAGGCAGGAGACTCCTTAGTCACCCAAGCACAGCCTTTAGAGCGACTAGGTTTTTGCACGATTGAGCACAAGCTACAATGTCTCTCCGCCGAGGCGAGACCTCGAGGCGGGAGACTCTCTAGTCGCTAAAGCACGGCCTTGGGAGCGACTAGGTTTTCATGCAATTGAGCACGAGGGGCAATGTCTCTCCGCTGAGGCAAGGCCTTCGAGGTGGGATAATCTCTAGTCGCCAAGGCCTGGCCTTCGGAGCAACTAGGTTTTCGCGCGATTGAGTGTGAGGCGCCATGTCTCTCCGCCAAGGCGGGAGACTCCCTAGTCGCCGAGGTGCATCCTTCGGAGCGACTAGGTTTTTGCACGATTGAGCACGAGGTGCGATGTCTCTCCACCGAGGCAAAACCTTCGAGGTGGGAGACTCCCTAGTCGCTGAGGCGTGGCCTTCAGAGCGAGTAGGTTTTCACGCGATTGAGCGCAAGGTGCAAGGTCTCTCCACCGAGGCAAAGCCTTCGAGGTAGGAGACTCCTTCGTCACTGAGGCACGGCCTTCGAAGCGACTAGGTTTTCGCACTATTGAGCACATGCAATGTATCTCCGCTGAGGCAAGGCCTTCGAGGCGGGAGACTCCCTAGTCGCTGAAGCGCGGTGTTAGGAGCGACTAGGTTTTCGCTCGATTGAGCACGAGAGACAATGTCTCTCCGCCGAGGCAAGGCCTTCGAGGCGGGAGACACTCGGTATACATATAAACACTCGAGAAAAAAGTGATTTTTGGTAGTGCTAGTGTGATTATATCCTGAGATTTCAACACCAAGAATAACAAATAAGGAAGTATGGAGTCACCCTTGGATTACAAAGTCAACACGCCTATTGATGCTTAGATGACTGAGTTGTGCAACGATGTGGTGCTTATTTTGAGCAGGAAATTAAGATTGCGTGAGGGTACAACCGTGTATGCTTGTAGGGACTCGAGGGTAAGTTACGTGGAATGTAATGCTTTGTGCTGTATTAGCTAGGTTTTTTCATCACAAATGCAATTGTCAATAGTGATGATAGATTGGCAGCGGAATTAGTAGCATTTCCTCATCTGCTCAAATCTTTTCCGTAAAAGCGCATCATTTTGCCAATAGGGGATTATAGTCTTTGGATGTGCCTTTTGTTGTATTGTATGACAATTCCTAACCAAATCAAATGACGTCTTTGCAATGACTCTGAAGTAATTTGCCATGAGCTAATCAAGATGATTTTTGCAAGGAGCACACAAAACACAAATAAGATGTGGAGTTTGTTTGTAGTGACCAGAGACACAATGAAGTGTTTCACTATGGAATCTGGTGTCATTTGCTTTGGAGCATCGAGGTGCCGCATGTAAAATTAATCCTCAGGGGCTTACTTTTAGTGTGGTATTGAGGCCTAGAGCGTTAATCTAATGTGGCAATGCAATGATGCAAAGAAAGAGATGAATTCGAGATATAATGGAAATGCATGGCGATAAGGGGCATAACCTGAATGATGTCTAGTATGCCCATGAAAGGGTATTTTCGTAGAAGGATGAACATCAGGACCGTACCCGGGCACTGTGTACTGTGTTTGATCAGAACCGACGTGGCGAGGGGGGCCAAGGCTCCCGAGGGGTGGTCGACCTTAGTGGAGCTCAGGTGGCTGGATACCAGCGTCGGTGGAGGCGTGGCGCGTCAGAGGCGAGGCAGACGAAGGGGTGGGGCGCCAAAGCGAGGGGTCTCACGGGGGCTCCAGAGGGGACAAGGTGGAGCTGGCAAGGTGGGGCGGGCGAGGTTGGTGCTCCAGAGGCGGCCTGAGGGGGCTCCGAAGGGGCCAGAGGTGGCGCCAAGGGCGAGGCCGAGGGGGCGCTGAAAGAGTAGGCGAAGTGGGTGCTCTGGAGGCGACCCGAGGTGGCGAGGTGGCCCCGAGGGGGAGAGGGGGGAGGGGGTGGAGCCGAAGGTGGTGCTCTGGAGGCGGTCCGAGGGGGCTCCGAAGGATACTTCATCCCAGGCCGTGCGAGATGGCTTCAGCCGAAGGTGGGCTTCGGCAGGGGGGCTTCAGCCGAAGGTACATCCCAGGCTGTGCGGGATGGGCTTCGACAAGGATGGGCTTCTGCTGATGTGGAGGTGGCTTTAGCTCCTCTCATGCGTAGCTTCTTGTTCGGTCTGCACAGAAGGCGCCAACTGTCATAACATCGCTAGACAGTGGGTACGGAGTACCCTTTTGTCATGGGAGGACCGGAGGTGAGAAGAGCCAAAGGCACAAGATATATGAGTGTATTGCATTATGAGTGTTTATGAATGACCACCCCCTACCTTACATGCCCTTAGGGCTATATATATAGGGGCAAGAAGGGACATTTTCCTTCTTGCCCTTGCCTTACATTGAGAGAAAGGGGGGGTATTTAGGTACATTTTCAGGGATACACCGCATAAACCTAGTCCATACACCCATAACTTCCCCAGGGCCTCTTGAGTATTGCCGACGACCCTAGGGGGCGGGGCACCCCATGGTGCCCTACTACGACAGCTGGTAATTTTTTTTTGGGTAAGATTTGATTTGGAATTTATTTCGTTCATTGTCAATTTTTTGCTAAAGTTATTCCTTTGGTATTCTTCCAAAAACTTACCAATATCTAGTGACCTATTCCATAGGCAATCAAATGGATTTCCAAGGAATTGAGTCGACTTTCTTATGGTTGATGTTCATCTAACATACATATTTGTTCCTCCTCCGAGAAAACACTTCCGCAAAATCGGGCAATTTAAGAGCCTGTTTGAAACGCATGAGTTTCATAAGAATTTTGTAAGATGTCGGATCCAGATTTCACAAATCCAAATTCTCTATGAAAATACTATGCTATTCCCTGGATCAGTAGATAGCACTCACAAATACATCACTAAATCATCTCACACGCGATGAGAACTATATCATTCATTATATTACAAACATCAGAGTGACATAGACCGCATCGGTCTTAAGTTCAGCACTTACTGTTTATTAGTCCCTACAAATTTTTCAATTGCAGAGTTTGCCTCCTAAAGCTTATTCAGGAGGTCTTCATTCTTCTCACTTAACCTTTTCGTCTCGGCTTTCTCAAAGTCGAGCGAATCAGCTAAGGTCTTCTCGTTGCTCTTGAACCTACATGGGAAAAGAGTAGACGTCAGCATAAAACAAGCGGTCGTAAGCTCTTCTACGACTGGAACCTAGTCGTAAGTTTTTTCTACGACAATACACTGATTGTAAGTCCTCCTACGACCAGTACCTAGTCGTAAGATCTTCTACGACAATCTCCATAAGTATTGTGTAAATAGTTGAAACATACAATGACTACGAAGAGCAGTTACTTACCACCTCTCTGCCTGCTTGCAGAGTACCGCTTTTTCTTGTCGCAGCTGGACAAGTTACCTGTTGTACTCAGCAACAGTGATAATTTGTTCCAACGCTTTCTGTATAAAGAAATACAGTAAGAAGCGAGAAAAGACATGTATGCGAATACCGAATGACAAGTACCTACATTCATAGTCATTCGAGCAAACGAAGATACAACCCTCGTGGGGTTCTTCAGTTCATCAATCTCTTGAACTCGATCCCACCACACCTTTTTGAGACGTTCGTCATAGAAAACATCCCCTCTGTTAGGAATGTCCTTAGGGTGAGACCTGAACGCACGAGATCCCACGACGGTAGCAGGAACGAAGAACCCGAAGGAGTGGTCGAAGAACTCTAACCCCTCCTCTTCTTCGGTGGTAGCGGCATTAGTAGCTTGACCTTGGAGGCTGGGAGGATCATCCACAATGATTTCCTTCCCGGCGCGGTGATCGAATGCTTCAACCCCATGGCCAGATGCCTCCTCTGCTACCGTCTTCGCCTTTGGCTCCACGACCACTTTAGTGGTCGTAGCCACTTCGGTACCAACGGCACTTTCCACCACTTAGATGGTGGATGATCCTTCGACCACCGCCACTGTCATTTCTCCGACTACTGGAGAAACAACAATAGGTTCCTCAACAGGAACGTCTTTGACGGTTAAAGGGGTTGGGCTAAGATCATAAAAAGGAAAGCACATCAGGTGACAAAAAGCAAAAACTAAATGTTGTTCTTACACTTTTGTCTTTTTACATACCTTCGTGTGCCAGACTTGATCTTGAACTTGGAAGAAACCTTCCCTAAGGAAGATTTCTTTGACTTCTTCTCAACTACGTCTGGTCGAGACTCGAGTTGAGGAACGGCCACGACCACGTCTGGTCGTGAGTCTTGAACGAGCACCAACGCTCCTTGAGCCTCTTGGCTCTCTGAGTGGTCGAGACTTGACCACCTCAAGGGCAGCGCTGCCCTTGACCACAGGCACTGCAAGTGCAGCAGTTTCCTTCACAAAAGACATGAAACTCTTCTAATTCTCCTTTTCTAGTTGCTTGATAAAGCCACGGGAAGCAGAAACTGTGAAAGTTTTGATGTCATATTAGAAGGGTACCTTGGTCTTGGGGGCTTTATGTTTGAATACTTCAGCTACTTCGGCCGCCATTGCTTTCTCTATAGCAGCCATGTCCATAGCAAATTTTGCAAAGGGCATAGATGAAGTAGCAAAACTCGAGCTTGCGCCTCCCTTGTCGGCGACTTTCACGAGCCGACGCTTTTTGGCCAGAGGAGAATCAAACTGCTCTACTACCGCACCAACGACCATCAGTTTGACTTCTTCATCGTCCCGACGGTTCTTCATGCCTACTTTCTGCAGAGATATTACAAAGCAGTCGTAAGTTTTTCTACAACCATTATCTTGTCGTAAACTTTTCTACGATAACCCCTGGTCGTAAGCTTTTCTACGACCAGTACCTAGTCATAAGTTTTTCTACGACTACAAAGTCCTACAGATGAAATCAGTTCTTGATTACCTTTAGGCGCTCCTTCTTGTCCTCTACGGACAGGTCTGCTAGGATTTGAGGTGCATCCACATTGGGTGGCGGCTTCTCACAAACGAGCTTGACCCGAGAGTCAATTTCCTCTTGTGAGAGGTCTGCAAGGGCAAATAAACTTTTAATAAGCCAAGTTCAAAACCAACAGAAAGAAGGCTAAAGCTGTAAGTTTTACTTACCCTCCTCGTAATCCCTGGTCGGGTCTCGCGGGCCCCGAATACATCCACATCGAATGAGCCCTCTTCTTTAGAGGGCTAATGCGGTGTGTGATGAAGTCATTCACCACGTGCCATCCAGTAAGCCCCTCTTCCTTCAAGTCCTTGATGGCTTGAATGAAAGGGGCGATCCGACCGAGATCCTTGGAAGTCGAATCCCAAGAAGAGATCTTCTCGGTCGGCTTCCCGGCAAAGGAGAGGCTGTCCTCACTAGTTATCTCCTAGTAGAACCACCTCTTCTTCCATCCCGGCCATGACGACCGGGTAAACATCTGAATGTACTCCTTCGACTTCCCGTCGTGGAGCTTCAGACTACAACTACCAGCAACTCCACCTAGCCTGGTCATTCCATAGAAGTACTAGAACAACTCCAAGTCAGCTGAAATCCCCAGGTAGGCCTTGCACAAGTACACGAACACGCCCAACATCGTGATGGAATTGGGAACAAGGTTCACCAACTCCACACCGAAGTGTTCGAGTACAAGAGTGAGGAAAGGGTGAGCAGGCAATCGAAGGCCACACTCATAGAACGCCTGGAAGACAGGGATTTGCCCAATCTCCCCCGACGGCCAATGCTGCCCAGCAGCTTCGATCCACTTCATGAACTTCTTCTTCGGGATCTTCTTGACGGCGACCAAAGCTTTGATCTTGGTCGCATCCATCTCCGATTCGGTCCACTGGGAAGCGGCTCTAGCCATCTCTCTCAAGGGTCAGAGATTTAGATTTGGAAAGATTTCAAGAGGATGCTCGATTTGGCTGGCGGCGGAGAACTCAAAAGCTTGATGAACAGTGGAGCGATTTGGGGAAAGGTAAAAAATATAAGTCTCACCCACGGTAAGTATTTACAACCGCACGCCTGAGTTAAAGACGTGGCTACCCAACGGTTGCCAACCCCTTCGGGAACCGCTCCAACAGACAGGTCTGTGAGAGTAGATTGAGATTCTTAAATTTGTCTGCTCGAGAAAAACAGGTCAGTCTTTACACCTCAAGCGAAATTACATTCTTGACCAAGTCTTTTTCTGGTCAAATGCAACAGCGATCAGAAAAGTTTTGCTTCCGACCACAGTTCTACGACCAATTGGTGCTCGTAAGATCTCCTACGACCACCTTGTAAGTCGTAAGATTATTCTACAATCTTCTTGTCCAAGTTAATTTCTGGTTAAATGAAACACCAGTCGAAGAGTTCTTCCTTCAACCACTATTCTACGACCACCTACTGGTCGTAAGATCATCTACAACTCCTTTTTCAAGTAAGTTATTTTCACTTGAAGCTAGGGGGCTAGATGACAAGGATCTAATAATCCTCATTTAATTATTTATCTGTAATTCATATTATGGATAATAATGATGTCATATAGTTCTTGAGTATACCCCTTAATATTCATAAAGGAGAAGCTGGAGGTTGTAAGTTCTCCTACGACCACCACCATAGTCGTAAGTCCTCCTACGACTACACTATAGTCGTAAGTCCTTCTATGACTATACCGTGATCGTAAGTTCTACTACGATCAATCTATGGTCGTAAGATCTTCTACGACCACCATCTGGTCGTAAGTTCTTCTACAACCAATCCCTAGTCGATAGGGCTCACAGACATGTGGGCCTAGTCAATCAGGGAATCTTCTGTACCATATCCAAGGATATGAGCAGTCAATTACGTTGTTATTCTCTGGAATGATGGCACGATTTAACTCTCTGTCATGGTAATAACTGTCTAGCGACGTGGGAACGTTACTACTCCCACAATAATCTCTAGTAACGGCTCCACGATCTAAAGCATTAAGGCGACCTTAAGACTGGAGATACAGTAGCGCACTTCGAGGACAGTATAAAAGGCAGAATCATTAGGACAATAGGGGAGGGCAATCAGAAACACAATCAGGAGCACAAGACACAACACTCTAGTCTTTCTCTTGATCTTGTAATCCAGCATACTTAATACATATGCACAGGAGTAGGGTTGTTATTCTCCTAGGAGAAGGCCCGAACCTGTATAAAAATCCCCGTGTTGCCCTTTCTGTGTGATTTGAGCCTAGGGGAACCCCCGAATCAAACAATCTTTAAGTAAGTTCGGTTCTAAAACACCGACAGAACTCAATCAACTTGAGGACCCAGAGGCAGGTTAGATAGGATGGCTAACAAACGAGCTAAGGCTAAATTGTTCGCATCCTCCCACTACGTCACAGCAGTGGCTTCCAATGGGAACATTGGAGGATTTGAAATGACCCAAAAGAGTTTGAGGTCAGTCAGCTATAGTTTTGTTTTAGCCTGCTAACGTTTAAAGTTGACACCGTCAAATACTTCTGGCTTAACGACATCAGACAAAGAAGCCATTTCTTCAATTATTGGTTTTCTGAATTGTTCTAATATTAGCAGTTTTAGCAAATATTCAGAATTAATTCCATCATAAATTACAATAATTAAAGCATATTTCCAACAACATTTAAATAACAGAAATATCATATAAGCATGTAATATCTTCATGTCAAATAAACAGGATAATATACTCAATAGATGGAACATGAAAACATACAAAATCAGTATATTGTTCAGATTTAGAATGTTTGTTTATTGCTCTCAGATATCGAGTTGCACAAGATGCAATCTTGGCCCTCACGACACTTATGTCAAAGTTTCAATCACAAGTTGAATATGACAATCTATAGAGGTAAATTAGGCCTTGAGCTAAAAATAAAAACTTGCTTGTCTAATCATTCACGGCATGCAAATCATCAATTCACAGTCTACCGATAACAGGCAATTGTAACAATTGACAAGAGAGTATTACAGTGACCAAAAATCATCACAATGAACTGAAGATAATAGATAAATGAATCGCAGTGAGCCAAATGAAGCAACCGAATGAAAACATGGTGAATCACAGTGGATAGCTACTAAAGACCGAATGAATCACATGTACAGAACAAGCATGAATTGTGTGACACCCTGATTTGTTTTTCCGAGCCTTTTTGAAATTTTCGAAAATAAAGAAAAAATAACCATTTTGTTTTGATGAGAATTTAAAGCTTAACCTGAAATTTCATAATGGATTTAAGCTGCCTAACTCAAACTACAACTAAAGTCCCTTGTTGGTTTGCTGAGTTATTGGAGTTTTGTTGGTCTTTCCCTCTCTGTCCATCTTTTACCCACCTCTGGCCTAGACCTCCCTTTGTCTGGGGTCTAATGGCCCAGACCTCTCCTTCGTTGGGATCCAAAGGTTCGGACCTCCTTTGTATTGTCCTCCTCTGGTCCAGACCTCCTTGGGTCTAGACCTCCCTAACGCTTGGACCCCTCCGTGTCCTTCAGGACCTCTCCATGTCCTCTAGGACCTCCCCTTACCCTTATTGGACCTCTCTGTGTCCTTCAGGACCTCCTCAGGTCCTCCAGGATCTCCTCCCTATCTATTTTCACCTCTATCAATTGTGGGTCGTCCGATTGAAATCCAGTGACTCTCGCTCCTCCCACATCCTATCTCGCTGTCGCCCACCTCCTCCTTGTAAATCGGGACCGTTAAGACCTCCCCCTTGGAGATCTTAACCGTCCAAACCTCCTCCTTGTGGATCTGGACCGTCAAGACCTCCCCTTTGGAAATCTTGGCCGTCCAGACCTCCCCTTTTTGGCAGATCCGATCGTTAGGACATCCCCCTTGGAAATCCTAACCGTTCAGACCTCCCCTTGGATTTGATCCTACGGTTCTAAACCTCCCTTGTGGGTGAGGACCTCCTCCTTGCCTTTGTGGACCTCCTCTGGTGCGCTTAATCTTGGCCGTTTGGACCTCCCCTTTGGAGATCCAACCGTCAGGACCTCCCCGGTGGGTGAGGATCTCCCCTTGATTCATTGCAAGACCTCCTCTAGGCCATTGCAGGACTTCCTCTGCGGGTCTTGGCTACCCCGCTGACCAGTCACACACCCAGTTCTCTTTACCTTTGACTAAGTCTTTGGGCAAGGAAGTCTTCACCGCATTTAATGCATGTTGTATCACATTAAATGCTCTCACCTTTGCCATACCCATGTCATACCGAATGTCACATTCCTTGCCTACTCCCACTGTCCTATTTACCAACTCCTGTTGACCCTATCCTGGGTCATGTGCGATGGCTTCTCCTATATATAGTCTGGAAAAGCCCTCCTTCCTCATTTTCTTCCTCCTTTCTCCTCTTTGTCTCAACTGAGCCCTCTCGGGACCTCCTCCAACCCGTTCTTGAACATCCTCTTTGGAGTCCTAAGACCTCTCCAGCGAGCTCCTTGGACCTTCTCCCGACCTCCCATCCTCTCTGTTGGTTTTGTATCTAAGTTTATTTGGAGTTTTTTGGATCTTGTTTGAACTTTGTTGAGTTATTTGGTTTTCACGTGTAGATTGTCAAGACCATGGGGAGCCAGAGTGCAGTGAGGGAGAGGGAGCAGCTCAAGACTTTGAGCAAGGCAAGTTACACTCTTGAACATGTTGCACCCAATACTTCAAATTACTTATGTCGATTTCAAAGATATATGCATGCTTACTTCACTAAGTATTTCAATGCCTATCTTTCAATCCATAGTTAAACCCACTATTTGATATGACTTCTATCCATGTTGAATTGACCTCATTGTCACCTTAGATAAAACCTGGTTCTTGCAATAGTGAGGACCTGTAGCTTTGAAAAATGAAATGCTTAGCAATGCTTAGACCAAAATCTTGATTTGGGAGCTTTGACCAAAACTATCACTTAATCAAATGTTTTGAGCCGTGGCATTGGCGTGCCATGGAGGCCTCGGCCATGACATTGGTGTGTCATGGGTGTTTTACTTTTGGCCATGGCATTGGTGTGCCATGGAGAATTTGAAAAGCAAGTAATTGAAAAATGGTTTTGACTTAGGCGAAGCTGGTTGTTTGGTTGGTGCATGTCTATGCACGGGGGGTCGTGTGATCCGATGCCCTAGGGTTGAGGTTTGTCGCCCAAGTCGGTTAAGGACCGGTCTTTGAGACACCACTTGCTAAGCCTATAATGGGCTATGCCAAAATTGTGCAACCATATGTCTCCAGTATGGGGCGTGGGACCTGGCTAACTAATTTGCAAAGCTCTACCATAGTTTGCCTTGCGGACGCGGTGGCTTTGTCATGTTATGACTAGTTGTAGTCCCACCTGGCATAAGAGGGGGCACCCCATTAACCCGGCGGGTTTGTATCCAACGGGGGGATCTGCGAAACCTTAATGTGGGTGGACTGCGATGGAGCAATGCATTGTAAAGGCCTTGTCATGTGCTCTAGACCTCTCACCAAAGGAAGTGTGAGGTGGTATCGACGGATGCCAAGTAAACTAGAGAATTCATGTCATGTGGGTAAAGTGTGCAACCTCTGCAGAGTGTAAATCTATTCGAATAGCCGTGTCTACGGTCATGGACAGGCTGGCAATGTCACTCAAAGTTAGCTCTTGGTTTTGGTGGTTTAACCAAATCGGGTGTGGGCGGGAAGCCTTGGGCAGGAGGGTATCCTTCACCATTTCAATGATGAATGCTATCCAACTGAAAACAGATTTCACAAAAATGAATTCTAACTATTGTATCCTGCCTTGAAACTTAATACTTGTATTTGAAATAAAATTGGCTTTATGCAAATCAACCCTAATATGATGTCCTTTGATATATCCCTATGCATGTCATTCTGTTAATTGACGGGTGTAACTTGCGAGCACGGTTGTTGTGCTCACTCTTGCTTGATTCATGAATTGAGCAGATGAAGACTTCTATGATGATGAAGATGACCAGCTCAATTAGGCCGCGCCCTCCAGCCAATCACCTGTGGTGTAATGGGTGGACCATGTCTTTTGTTTTCCGCTGCGTTTGTGTGCTCTCTGTTGCTGGAGCTTGTAAGCAACCCTTGTAATCAAACCTCCTTTTGTTGTTAATAAAGTCTTGTGGATGTTTATGTTATCACTTGTTTGCTGTGAGAACCAGTCGATGATCTCTGGGGACTGGTTTGGATCACAGAGGACTTTAGGCTATCCTCAAGCCCCACGACCTCCTCGGGGTGGTTCCCTTCGGACCTCCCTTGAGTTATGACGTGGAGTTTGGGGAGGTCTGAGGTCCAACGACCTTCTGCGGGTCAGGACCTCCTAGACCTCCGAGTGGTCCTCCCGGACCTCTCGGGAGGTCTGTGCGGTCCTACCGGGATGTCTTCTCGGGACGTCCTGGGAAGTCCTTTGCGGACCTCCCAGGAGGTCCTGTGGGACCTCTTGGGACGTCCTAGGGGTTCCTTTTTGGACCTCCCAGGAGGTCCTGAGGGACCTCCCGGGTGTGCCCTGGGCCGGGTCGTGACAAATTGCATGACTCAATAAAAAAACAGCTAGTAAACTTTTAGCTCAAGATCAGATTATACTCAATTGTCATATTCAACCTCAATTTGACATCAATACATCATCGAGCACATGACAGTACTAAACCAAGTCTCCTAGTACTAGTCAGAATTACAGAATCAACAAGCACAACACACTTTTGTAAAGTAACGCGCAAAATGGAAATCAATGATACTCACGAAGTGGACGACACTCAAAGCCACCGAGTAATAAACCGTGCAAGACACGTGAATGCGCTGACTCAGAAAACTAATTGCCCTGCTGTGCCGTGGTGAGAGGATATGGTCGTCGGAGATACAATGTCGCTCTTCACAATTTGGGACACACCAAATTGCAAAGTCGAGGTACAGAGAAATGCCGCACAAGACCCAATCACAGTGCACCGACCGAATGCAACCATAGAGCACCAATCACCAGAAACCGAATCCTTCTTCCTCACCAAGACCAAGCAAGAGCCGACCGGAACAAAGTCCCAAATGCGCAAGTGCCAAGTTTCCTCACAGAACACCCAACAGGGAAAGGGCGCAAGAAGGGAACCAATGGGATGCACAAATAAGAGGATTCCGGACCTCACCACCGACGGCGTCGCAGGAGCTCCAAATGCCCAAAACCGAAGCCAAATCCGGAGGAGACGAAGAGCCACAAAAGTGGAAAAAAACTCACGGTATTCCGGGTTTTTGAAAAGAGGAAGAAGGAGCTGGCTTTTGAAGAGGAGGAGAGGGGAGGCCATGAGCCACCGCCGCCAACGGCCAGCGCATATCTCGCCCGAGCCGCCTGCCCAAGTCACTCGCGCCGCCACCAGGCCGAAGGCCATGCGCCCGAATGCCTTGCTCTCTTCGGTCGGAGACAAGATCTCCATACCTTATCCCTCCCCTCATCTCAATGACAAGTGCCCCCCTCCAAATTTTTTTATTTTCTATTTCTTCTTTTCTCAAAATGAGAAATTGCCAAATAGCCTTGGAAAAATACTACAATTAGTTCCACTAGTCATCAACCCGTGCATCCGCACAGACTACATATTTTAAACGGTGTTTCTCTATGTCACAGAAGTTTTACTCCCTCCATTTGTTTTTTTATAAGGCACCCACACGTTTTGTGAGTCAAACTTTGTAAAAAAAAAGACCAATAATTAGTTTAACAATATAAAGGTTACTACAGTCATGATTTTGTATTTATTATAAATAATCTGGCTAGAAAAACATAGTCAAGTGCTGAGTCGTTTCAATAGATTATCCCATATATAAACATAAGAGCATGACATTGCTGAGCCAAAAGTATCTGAACCCCAAAGGTATCTAAATCAGCAGGTAAAAAGTAACTGAACCAATCACAGCTAACATACATGTAAGCCCATAAATTCTATCGGATCGATCTGTACCTAGTACGCCAAGAGGCAAACAACTCCATCAGTAAGTAGAACTAAATCAGATTCATGTACCCATAAAAGCTCGAACAGAAAGGATATAACGACTTTTCCAATCTCTTCAGCATTTTCCTGTCACTAACATAATTCTAAAGATAGGAAGTTTACCTACACGTTATAAGGTCCCTGCAAGCCCAGAAGAGATTTGATGAAATTAGAAATGAACTAGTATGCTAATCTAGAGAAGCATGCATAAAAAGGGTGAATGTTTAGATCCGGCAAATATGAGTCTATAAATAATGCATAAGCAAATTCAAGTTATAAACTATGGTTCCTTCCAGCCATATCAATAACTTTGTATCAGCTGTCCTGTAGGCTGAAGGACAAAATGGCAGAAAACTGTCCTCCCTAAACATTAGGAGGGATCACCTAAGATATTTAGAACAGTGTCGTATCAGAGTTAGGAACCGGAGCTGGTGTGGACCGCGACGATAATCCCTGGAAAATTATGCAGTCCTACAAAATAATTGTGGGGAATGTACAATTTGGGCGATGGGAAAGTATTTGTCGATGGGAAAGTATTTGTCGTGGGCAGTAAAAAATGATATAAAAGAATAGTAAGATTGAACATTCATTCAGATGGCAATCAACCAAATGTTAGTATGCTGGAACATTGATTCGTGTAGCAATCAATCAAATACTCGGACCAATGTACCGGTATAGGTTGGACAAAAGGACCAATCATCTCGGAAGCAAAAACCTGAAGGTGAAGTATTAAAAAATAAAGCAGAGAAGGTTTAGGGATGGGAAGTCAGATCGGGAAGTATCTGATGTGACGGCGGATTGGGCCAGGTTGAAAGAAGAGACGCGAGGTGGAGGCTAGAGGAAATATGATCCAAGAAAGCCGGAGGAGGATATCAAAGGCCATTGCCCGTCTCCTTGGATACCCGCGACGGCTGCAGAAGCTGATAAGCTCGTCGACAGTTACAGAGGAGGAACGAACGTCGAATGCGTAGTACGAGACGGTTTCTAGCGGCGTGTCTCGCCGGTGAAGATGGCGGGAGGACAGAAGATGGATTGGGCCAGGCAGCTTCCTCCAAATTATTGCCTCACATGCGCTGGCCTTGCTGATAGCGGAGGACGTACTGTCTCGTGGTTTGGATCGGTCCAAATCTGGAAACCTGAGCCCAATTGGGCTATAAGCTGTCTGCAAGGAAAGCCTAACCGAAAGGGGTGAATTCGGGGCACAAATCTAGATCGCATAGCACAGTGGCGGATCCAGAATTTTTAGAATAGGTGTTCGGAGTTAAAAACATATTGTTCAATGTAAAATATAAATATTTATAGTATAAAAATAACAAAGTATAAATTGTTCTCACCAAAGACAATATGTCAAATGATTTATAAAATTACAAAATAATTAAGAAAATTACACAAAAGTTTCACATAAATAATTGGACATTTAAAAAAGAATAATCTTCTCTTTTATCTAACAACTGAAGCACACAAGTCTCTAAGCATATCTACATGAAGAGCATTCTATGATTCTATCCAAATGAGTAGTAGCGGTACATGGATGATAACAGATCACTGACAGTCTAACATAATGTAATCAAACATAAACAAATGCACAATGCACATGCAGTACATAAACAAATACACAATGCACATGCAGTACAATGCCAATTTCTAAATCCTCCATTCAGTGCCACCATATTACCACACTATATCAAACTTACTAACAATTAACAAATAACAAATGGGTAATTGACTTATGAGTTAATGACTAACTAGTATATACTAGTTGACAGCAGTCAACAATTAGTGGCTAATTGAGTGTGTGTGTGTGTATACCATATTACCACACTATATCAAACTTACTAACAATTAACAAATAACAAATGGATAATTGACTAAGTATATACCAGTTGGGAGCAGACAACAGTCAACAATTAATATCTTCCAACTTACAAGAGCTGAAGAGTGAAGAGCAGCTCAACAGAGTAGAGGTGCAGCCCACTGCCCAGATCCAACCTCCTCGTCCTCGGTGGCGGCGGCGAGGATCACTGCTCCCAGCGGCGTGGCGGCGTCACTCCGCCTCCTCCGGCTCCGGCCCGTGCCCGCCTCACCTCCTCCGACCGGCCCTCCTCCTCGGGTTCAACTCGGCCTCCTCCAGCACTCCGCTCCTCGGCATGCAGCGCTGGCCAAGCCCACCCCTAGCCTCCTCCGCCGCCCTCCTCCTCTTGGCTCCGGCCTCCTCCATGTTGCGCTCCTCGGCTGACGCGTCGGCCGCCCTCGCCTCCTCGGTCGGCCCTCCTCCAATCCTCAATCAGAAGAAACCGTATATGTAGCTCACCTTGACCTCGCCCTCGTCGCAGTGCCGCCACCCTCCGGTCAAGCTCGGTCTCGGCTCAAAGATTATCATTGCTGCTGGCGCTCTTCAGCGCAGGCTTCCCTCCCTTGCCGTTCGCCACGCGCCGCATCCTCCATCCCGGCTCCGGCGCCACCTCGCCCGCCGCCGCCCTCGCCACAGACGCGTCCTGGCACTTTGGCTGTTTGGCGGCTTGCTCGCTCTTGCGCCACAAGACGAGAAAGGAGGAAAACGCGCCGTCATGGGGCTTGGAGTGGGGAGTGAGGAGTGGGGAGTGGGGGAACGGGTTAGGGCCATGGGCTGGTGGTGGCGTCTTGAGCCGTGATTTGTGTCTGAGTGGGCCGCGCGGACTAGAGAAGGTGTGGCTGGCGGCTGCGACAGGCTGAATCGCACGCACAGTGCAAATATGTATTTTAAGTGTATTTTCTAGTATATATATCTAATATACCTGATAAATACTAGATTTTTTCTCAAAAATAATGGGTGTACATCTGTACACCCATGTCCCTATACTAGATCCGCCCCTGGCATAGCATCAATCGGACGGCCAGAATAAACCGAGGTCACGTGGCATGCTGAGAGAAGAGGATTAATGTGGAAATTTCTAGCCTTTTCACCTCTTAGAATTAATATGGTGGCTTCTAAAAGAGCCTCTAATTAGTATAGATATAGATAGATAGATAGATATATGATATATGTACTGAGTACTGGCAAGTAGATGAAAGTCTAAGTCGTCTTGTTCTCCCTATCGCATTTATTCTACGATGCTCTGATGTCTAGCTACTTGATCACATCGCTCTCCAATTGATTGGCCACACAACTGATCTCCCCTCTTCAGCTATTCACCATTTTCAGCAAGACGCCGCAGGTTTTCTTCTCCTCGCCACAGCATCAGTTTCAACCTGTTGTGCAAGGTGAGTATCTACTTTACTAACCTTAACCTCTGCATCTCTTGATCTGTCATGAGCAGTAGACTTGATGTTTTTCCCCTTTTTCACGAGTAGGGCAATTTGACAAGTGTATCGGCGAGTGCTGATGGCTGAGATGGTTGCATCTGCGGTCGTCGGCGAGACGCTTAGCAGAATCTCCACCTTCCTCATCCACAAGCATGACCAGAAATCAAGTGAGAGAGACATGGAGAGGCTGGAGATGGCACACATCAGAATGTAGGCCGCGCTCGAGACGTCCAGCAATTGGCCGGCGGTCACAGACATCTCGCTGCTGCGTTGGCGGAACAAGCTGAAGCGTGCTGCCGAGGAGTGCGACGTTGTTCTGCACAGATGCAAACGCCGTGCCACGGAAGATCAAGAGACAGAACAGAAGGTAAGGCAGTGTCCGTTACCCAAAAGGATTGCCCATGCCACCAAATCGTTCTTCTCCTCTTTTGCCGGCCACAAGAGCAACGAGTTGATCAGCAGCTTGACAGTTCAAAGATTCGAAAGGTTCGCAGATGGCGCGGGCGAGGTTCTGAAGTTTATGGAATTCGGTAGTACACGCCGGATGAATTACATGCCCATTGATCCTCTTCTTGGGCACCTTCTTGCAGGCAAAGCTTTGCAGTATGAAATGTCTCAAGGAAGCCAGTACTATTTGGCGGCGCGGCCCATGCATTTCGCAGACCGAGGATTGGAGGCTGGGGTGATGCTTCGCTACCAAGACCACGAGATGCCCGAGAAGAATTTCACTTCTGGGATTCTGCTACGTGTTTCAGAAAGCATGGACTTAACTGGAATTGTGGCCGAGTGCTTGGAATCGTTTACTCCTCATTTCAAGCCCATCGTTGAAAGTGCGAAGCAGGAGCTAACTCGAATAAAGACTCGGGGTTTATATTGGTTCCCGTTTGTTGATTCTACGACCGATCCAGAGTACTGGCAGATTCACTCTTCAGAGACTCGCCGGGCTCGCCCAAACCCATTGTGCAGCGAAGGACACGAGCACAAACATAACAGTAGAAGCACTGACATACTGAAACTGTCAGGTGCACTTCCAGAACCAGTGATCAAATTGTTCGTGCAGCGCAATGTCTCGGTGAGTGAGCAGAGAAGACAGAAGTCATCATCATCTGTTCATGGAGATAGAAATAGGTCTGAAGATTTGAGACCCCCGCAGCTTACAGCCGTGTTCGCGCCACATGCATCGCTAGAAGAGTTGCCCTCTGGAGTTGAGAGCTCTGCAGTCGAGGCCATTGATAGGAAGGAAGAGCAGGTCATGCATACAAACGTTGGATTCCACGAACTGGACGAATTGCTGCTGCTAGGTGTGATTAGTTGTCTGTGCGATGAGGCTGTAGAAGGATCGGCACATGATGTTAGAAATCGACACGCAAATAACAAAATAAATCAAGAATAAGATATACCGATTGTTACGTGAAAAACCCTTTCGGAAAAAACCACGGGCGCACGACGTCGATCTTCACTATATCAGAAAAAATGTTTACAAAACGTAGGGATTTTCACGAGTCATCAACTCTTTCCGTGTGGTTTACAAGGGGTATATATGGTGACATAAAACTGACTCAAGTCGAAGACGAAAACAAATCCGAAAAAGAAGAGGAATCCGTACCGCGGGGGGGCTCCGCCCCCGCACCCCCAAGTTACATCATGGGCCTCTGTATGGGTCAGATCTGTCGATGTGACGCTCCACGTCTTCAGACCTTGGCCTCTTTAGAATTTGGATCACATATTAACAATCTCCACCTTGAGACGAATTCTTTCCTTGTGGTATATGAAAAAAAACTTCTCCAACAATAAATAACCACCGTGCGGCGAAAGTCTCTTGCACTAAACTTTAACACCAACCAAGCTTGAGCAAAGCTCAAACTTAGTAACTGGAATTGCTTTTGTCATCATATCAGCATGATTATCATGAGTACTTATCTTGCATACCTTAACATTACCTTGAGCAATGCCATCTCGAATATAATTATATCTGACATCAATGTGCTTTGTTTTTTTTATGAAACATGTAATCCTTTGTAAGGCATATAGCACTTTGACTATCGCAAAACATAGTAATGCAAGAAGTATCTCCACAAAACTCAGTGTATAAACCTCTCAACCAGGTAGCTTCTTTGCATGCTTCAGAAATAGCCATATACTCTGCTTCAGTGGTAGATAAAGCTACAGTGGCCTGCAGACTTGCTTTTCCAACTCACAGCACAACTACCAATGGTGAACACATAATATGTGTCGGACCCGGATTCCGAGAATCCAAATCTTGTGTGAAATCACTATGCTATTCTCTAGATCAGTAGCTAGCACTTCACAGTACACATTGCTGAATCATTCATACAAGCGTGAACTGAAATATTAAATATTACAACCAACTGAGTAACATAGACCACGTCGGGTCGAGTTTTACAAAAGGGGCCGAGCAGGCCAAATTGATTACATCACATAAGAGCAACGTAAACTACAATGGAAGCAAAAGGCGAGGTAGGGCTCATCTCACACGAACAAGCAAGCGGGGTAACTTTGTGTATGACGGATATTAACCAAGAGCTGGATAATATCGGTTGTACGCGAGTACCAGCAAGTCTACTTAGACTGGGCAAGACCTAAACTATAGAACTATGCTACTCCTCGTCATAGCCTTGTCCATCATCTCCAGGGCCTTCGTAGAAAGCGTAGTCTCCTTCGTCTTCATTATCTAGAGGGTTTGGGGGAGAGCTAGAATGAGCACTACTACCGTGCTCACGAGCCAACACACAATGCAATTATATACATGCAAGGCTTAACAAGGATGGCTCAGGTTCTTTTATTTGCGAAGGCAAGTTTTCAAATATCATACTTACAAAGTCCTATCACGTAGCATTTTAACCAATTGGCAGTTTTTAATAAAGAGAGCATGTGCAATAATTAGTTTAGTAGAGGTTCCATCCAGCGGAAACTCTACACCATGCATCTTTTCAATTGGAGCTACCTCCAAAGACCACACCTGCTGAGCTCGACGGCTCAGGAAAAAAAATCCAACACAAGGCTAGGTGAGCCCTTCCACCATTTTCATACCACCCACAAAGTTTTGTAATAGAACTAACTCAAGTTATGATTCCCATGTCCACCTTTGACCGTAGGCACGGCTGTTTAAACAGTTTTAGACTCTACAGAGGTTGCACACTTTACCCACAAGAGATAGTCTACCCGTTACCCCACATGATTCCGTAGTCATGTAATTGGGCGACCGTCACAGTAACCTTTCTATATATCTCACCCCTTCCATCAATCCACTCATACGGGGTTACGCCCATATGTTGTGCGGGATGTTCACCACAACGACTAGCGCAGCTGGCCCCGGCCACAATGACTAGCGCAGCTGGTAACTTCACCTTTTTGGTATCCCTTCCAAGCCGGAGTATCTCCGCACTTGTACGTTCTTCGATCCCCTCTAGTGAGATGACTTTTAGGGTTTAATAACTTTACTAAGCCAAGTTGCACTTTGCAGACTTGTGGTTGTACTTGTTTAACATAGGAGGTTGTGACAAGATTAAGTCCTTAGGGTTATCTGGGCGGTTCATTCCACAAACCAACCAACCATGTGCTCCCCGAGCACCCACCACCTCACCATCCGCCCAGATAGAACTAGCAATTGGGGTTTTGAGGAGTAAACCAATTTATTTTCACACCTTTTAGCCAATGGACCACCAATGACTACCCAGATCATTTTATGTTTGAGGAAGTGATGATTGGGGTATTTAATACCCGGTACTTAAGCAAGACTAGCATGTCGCTTAAGTACAACCTATAACTAGTATTACCATATAGTTACTAGGGTGACAAAGATTAATGGATTCAGGTTATCAAGGATGGCATATTAAATTAATTAATCAACAAGTTGGTATTTAACTACCTTAAGCTTTAACATACATTTGATAAAGAAATAAAGCATGCAATTTTGCTAATTTAAACGAATATAATTTGCATAAAATGTAGGATCAATATGGTCAAAGTATTGACTCGCCTTGGTTAAAGGCAAGGGGGTCTTGGTACTCTTGGTCTTGATCAACTTGAGGATCTCCGACGTCTTCAAATCCTAATCAGGCGGCAATACCGGAAAAAGACACAACGGCAAAGAGAGCAAAAAATACACAAGAAAACTCAAATGAACTCCAAATTAATCAAGTCCTATGCCATTAGCAAGATCTTGATTTAACAAATTTTAGAAATTTATTTCATAATTTTTGGAGTTATAACGGAGGAGATATGAATTTCCGAATATTAAACTGGAATTAAATTGGAAAAGAGAGAGGGGTGCACGGCTACAGTGCATGGACCCGGTTTACATGCACAGGGCGCCGGTTCACAGCACAGGGAAAAAGGGGGGGCCCACATGGCAGTGAATGAGAGGGAGGGGCTCAAGCATATGACAAGTGGGGCCCTCAAACCAATTTGATTCCCCATTCTCTTCGTTTCTCAGAAAAGAACAGAGGGGGAGGGCAGAGGAGGTGCTCGGGCAAAGACGGGCGGAGGCGGCGGCGAGGGAGGCGGGGAGGCCGGCGGGATGGCGAGCGAGGTCTCGGATGGTGGCGGCCTCGTGGGCGGTGGCGGGGCGGGAGGCAGACGCAGCGATCTTTGGTGCGGACAATGGGCGGCGCGCCACTTGCCGCACGAGGCACCGATGGTGGAGCAGCGCGGGCGAAGGGGCGCGCGCCGGCGTGCGATGGCGTGGGGAACACAGGAGGTGAAGCGGGTTGGCTCGGGCGGCGTGGCGGTCCGACGACGGCGGCCGTGGCGGAGGAGGTCTTGGTGGCGACTCATCCGATGACAGAGAAGACGAAGGAGGAGGGTTGGCTTCCTAGGGCCTTGAGGCTCATGATGTGCGGTTGTCGAGGGCGGGGCTCACCGAGCGGGCGAGGAGCGCAGAGGCGGCGTGGCTAAGAAGGGAGGCGGGCGGCGGGTTCGCCTCGGTGGTTCCCACGGAGCTCGGGCGGCGTGGGAGCTCAGCGAGGTGGAGGGTCTTTATAGGGAGCTTGAAGTCTGCGGGAGCAAGGGGTCCGGTCCTTGGCGCTTGTGTGTCTCTCGGCGGCAACGACGTCGCGCGTGTGCTCGAGGTGGAGACAGGCGAGGCGCGGGAGGCACTACGAGGATGTGCGGCTCGGCGTCCTCACGATCGCGCGACGCAGCGTCTTGAAGCCTTGGCGCGCGACATAGGGCGGCGGCGGCAGGAGAGACGGGGCGACAAGACGGTAGCGCGGAGACACGGCTTTGAGCTGCGGCGTCTTCTTGGAGTCCTCGAGTATGCGGCGGCGGCGACCATTGTGGCGACGTCGAAATTTGTTTACGCGTCTTGTGGAGCAAATGGCAAGGCATCAACCTTGAGGTGACGCGACGGAAAAAGGAAAGAAAGAAGAAGATGACCGGTGGTATATGTAAAAGGAGGAGGAGAGAAAGAGAAGGCCGACTGAAATTTGGGCGAAGAGGAGAGGATTTGGGCTAAGAACGGGCTTGGCCCAAGGAGAAGAAATGGGCTGAGCCCGAGGGAAAGAGCGGGCTGGACTCAAGGCGGCCTGGGAAAATTCAGAAGAGAGGAGAATCTCCACTTTTGCGGAAATGAATTTCAAATGCTGTAGATATTACATTTGAAACACACACCGAGAATCAGAGAAAGATTTTCAAAATTAGCTTGGTAGTTGAATTACGGCGAAGAACGACATAAGAACGATAATACTATTTATCATCCGAAAATGGACGTTACAATATGTAAGTGACCTCCTCTTGTCCAAATCACCAGCATAATCAGAATCCACATAACCAATAAGTCTATCTCTAGATTTTCCAAACTGTAAACAAGCATTAGATGTAACACGCAAGTATCTAAAAATCCACTGAACTGTCTCTTTACTAGGATTAGCCATGGATCTACTAACAACACTTAGTGCATGTGATAAATCAGGACGAGAACATACCATGGCATACATAAAAGAACCAACTGCACTAGAATATGGAACTCCAGACATGTACTCAACATCATCATCTGACTGTGGACATAAAGCTGAAGATAATCTAAAATGTGCAGGTAATGGAGTACTCACTGGTTTAGCCTCATGCATATTAAAGTGACAAATGACCTTATCAATATACCCTTTCTGACTTAGGTATAATTTTCCAGAGGGCCTGTCTCTGGATATCTCTATGCCAAGAATTTTCTTTGCTGCACCTAAATCCTTCATCTCAAATTCACCACTCAATTGCACCTTTAACTTCGATATCTCTGTTTTATCTTTTGCTGCAATCAGCATATCATTAACATATAGGAGCAAATATATGGCTTAACCATTGACAATTTTTAAATAAACACAGCTATCATAATCAGACCTCTTAAAACCTTGAGAAAGCATGAAGGTGTCAAATCTCTTATACCACTACCTAGGAGATTGTTTCAATCCATAAAGAGACTTCTTTAACTTACAAACAAGGTTCTCTTTTTCAGGAACAATGAAACCTTTAGGTTGATCCATATATATATCTTCTTCTAACTCCACATGTAAAAATGCAGTTTTAACATCTAACTGCTGAAGCTTATAATCATGCATAGCAACTATACTGAGCAAAGTGTGAATTGAGCTATGTTTTACAACAGGAGAAAAAACTTTATCAAAGTCAATACCTGGAATCTGGCTATAACCTTTGGCAACTAACCTTGCTTTATACTTTGTCTCATCATTTGGAGAAATATCTTCTTTTCTCTTGAAAACCCACTTGCAACGGATGAGCTTCTTCTCTTTTGGCAACTTTACTAATTCTCAAGTGTCATTCTTTTCAAGTGACTCCATCTCATCATGCATAGTAGTCATCCACTTATTGCAATCAGTGGAGTTAATAGCCTCAGAGTATGATGAAGGTTCTATATTACCTTTAATTTCTTCTGCCACACTCAAAGCATCAGCAACAATATTAGCTTCTTCAATCAACCTCTTGGGTAGATTAATCTCCCTCCTAGGACTGTCAACTGCAATGGACCATTGAGGTGGCTACTCAGCAATAGAAGGATCCTCAACAATAGGTGCATCATGAACAACAAAATTTTGTTCATCTAATGTGTCACCTAAACCAACAGAGTGCTCCACCTAAACACTTGAATTCTGCTCACTCTCAATAGGAACATTAGTAGGCAATTTATCATGAAGCATAGCAGATTCATTAAAGACAATGTTTTTGCTAATCATAACCTTATTTATTTAAGGATTCCACAACTTATATCCTTTAACACCAGATTTATAACCAAGAAAGATGCACTTAACAACTCTAAGCTCTAATTTTCCATTATCAACATGAGCATAAGAAGTACAACAAAAAACTCTCAATTCTGAATAATTTGCTGGGGAACCAGACCATACCTCAATTGGAGTCTTCTTTTCAATTGCAATAGAGGGTGACCGATTAATAAGATAGCAAGCAGTGGAAGCGGTTTCAGCCCAAAAACAGCTATGCAAAGTTGCATTTGACAACATACAATGGGCCTTGGAAATGATGGTCATGTTCATACGCTTAGCTATACCATTTTGTTGAGGAATATGGGGAACAGTGTAGTGTCTAACAATGCCTTCAGTCTTACAATATGATTCAAATTCATTAGAACATAATTCCATCCCATTACAGTGCGAAGCTTCTTTACCTTCTTTTCAGTTTGCCTTTCAACCATAGTCTTCCACTCTTTAAATGCTGAAAATGCTTCTGATTTATGTTTTAAGAAATAAGGCCACACTCTTCTAGAGTAATCATCAATAATGGTTAACATATAACGAGCACTTCCTAGTGATGGCTTGCGAGATGGTCCCCATAAATCAGAATGCACATAATCCAAAATACCTTCTATAGTATGAACCAAAGTATTGAACTTCACCCTCTTGTACTTGCCGAATATGCAATGCTCACAAAATTTCAGGTCGCCGATGTTATATCCTTCCAAAAGTCCTCTCTTGCTTAATTTTGCCAAGCCAAGTTCACTCATATGCCCAAGACACATATGCCAAAGATTAGTAGCATCAGAATCTGATAACCTTTTTGAAACAACAGTAGCATTACCTATAACTGTCATGCCTCAGAGATAATATAGGCCATTAGAAGTCTTTCTATCACCTTTCATTACAACAAGAGAACCTTTGGTGAACTTGAGGACTCCACCTCCACCTGAATACTTGTAACCTTTATCATCTAGAGCTTTTAGCGAAATAAGATTTCTCTTCATATCCCGAATGTATCGAACATTCGATAAGGTTCCGATGGTGTCATCAAACATCTTGATCCGAATAGAGCCAATGCATGCTACCTTACATGCTAAATCATCACCCATCAAAACAGAACCAACACTATTGACTAGCTCATAAGCGGTAAACCAATCTCTATTCAGGCACATACGAAAAGTGCAGGTAGTATCAAGAATCCATTCATCATTAGTTTCAGCACATCCAGTAAAAACAGAAACAACAAGCATCTCACCATCAGAACTACTATCACGAGCTATATTTGCCGTACCTTCATCTTCTGTTTTACCTTTCGGTTTGTATGTGTCATTCCTCTTTTATTTGTTCCGTAACTTGTAGCATTTAGATATGCTGTGCACACTTTTCTTGCAATATTTGCACGACTTGTACTTGCCTTTGGATTTCGACCGATCCTTGTAGCCGTTCGAACTTTTGCCCCGAGATCCATTGTTTGAGTTCTTCTCCTTTTGCCTACCCCGAACAAACAAACTTTCTGCTTGTGAACCTGAACCTTCTGAAGATACCATCTGTTTCATCTTTTCGTTGGCATGCAAGGCTTCATAAACCTCATTGAGGGTCAGTGTATCACGACTATACCATATGGTATCTTTGAAATTTGAGTATGAACTAGGCAGAGAGCACAAAAGAATTAAACTCAAATCTTTCTCACCATATTTTACATCTATTGACTCTAGGTTAGAGACGATCTCTTTAAATTCCGAAAGATGATTCAACACATTACCTCCCTTTTGCAACTTGTGTAAGAACAATATATGCTTGAGAAGCATCTTATTAGTGAGATCCTTTGTCAGGCATATCTCTTCTAGCTTCAGCCATAGAGCACCGGCTGACGTGATTTTCAGCACCTCTTGTAGAATATTATTATGCAAGTGAAGTTGAAGTTGGGACAGTGCCTTACGGTCCTTTCTCTTCTCTTCATCGGGCCAAGTATTGCTTTTCTTCTTCCCGAAGCCATCCAGCGCCTCATCCAGATCGGATTACGCCAATAACGCCCGCATCTTGACTTGCCACAGAGAGAATCGTGTGTCCCGATCCAGCAGCGGAAGATCATACTTTAATGACTCCATGTTGAACAAACCATAGATTGAAACAAGCAACGAACGTGGCTCTGATACCACTTGTTAGAAATCGACAAGCAAATAACAAAGTAGATCAAGATCAGGGAGACACCGATTTTTACATGGAAAACCCTTTCGGGAGAAAACCACGGGTGCACGACAGCGATCTTCACTATATCAGAAAAAGTGTTTACAAAACGCAGGGATTTTCATGAGTCGTCAACTCTTCCCGTGTGGCTTACAAGGGGTATATATCAGGCACGGCGTCAGGGGGGTGCCTCTGGTGCACAGGCACCCCCAAAAATAAATGATTTTTTAACTAGGTATAACCACTCAAGTAGTTGGACACTTGGGCTAGCCATTTCACCAGACCACCAACCATAGCAAGTCGCCAGGCACTGAGGCAGTGAGGCACCCGCACCTTCCTAAGTCATTGTACAATCGATCACATAGAGTACTATCACAAAAGACTAGTTGTACAAGCTAGCGAAGGCTTTTGGCATCTGTTCTGACGAAACGTTTCAGTTCTTGGCACAGCCTTTTGTTCCTGTCATGGTGTCATCTCAGCTAGATACAATCAATCACTTCCTAATGCACACCTGCAGAGTACCAGTAATTTATCTCTAGGTACAATCATGGGTGGAGCTAGTAGGGGTGCCCGAACACATCAAAAAATCGAAGACATTTCCAGGGATCGGTTCTGCATTTGGGCCATATTCATAGTACTCCTTGGCGTACACTCTCTTAGAAGCTCAGCTCACAACCCACGGCCCGCTCGTGCCCCCACCACCCCACAGCCACCTCATCACTCAGCAGCCCACATCCATCTCTATCTCCAGTGCTTCGACTCCTCCCCAATTTAGTTCCTGCAGGCTCAGCGGCCGGTGCGGCGCGGAGAGGAGGAGCAGTGGGCGGCATGGCACCAGTGTGGGAGCAGCAAGCAGCAGTAGGTGACGCACCATTCACTAAGACCAATGGTTTTGTAGGTGCGCATGGTGGTGAGTTCACGGGAAAGGATCCGTTCCTCGCAAGTCACATCCATTCATTTATCCCCCTCTTCTATTGATTTAAGATTCAATAGTGAAATACACTTGCAATACTAAATCAATGCATGGAGCAACTTCCATTTTTCTCACATTCATATTATCATGCAAGTCATTTTCCAAATTGATTACTATAGTAATGACATACGAAAAGATACTAGTGGACTATTTCCTCCGTTCTTTTTTCTTGGTGTTTTTTTACTTCTAACGAGCAAATTCTTGACTTCGTTGGGCGATGTATCATTTGAACTAATCATATTCACCCTGATGAGGACATCCCTTCCACCGTTGCAACCATACCTATTGCTTCTACCCTTCCACTTGATATGCAAGGACCAATTACTAGAGCTCGTGCTCGCCAACTAAATTATCAGGGTTCTAGGAGTTCATAATTGTTCCATTGAGGATGGATTGCTACCTAAGTCTTGTGATGTTATTCTACTCAGGAACAAAGGCAAGGGGAGTACCATGGCAAGGGGAGTACCACTACTACCACAACAAGTCAGATCAGTTCGGAATCAGTCTGACAACACCAGCTTAAAACATGCATAACTTTCACATACGGAGTCCGTTGGAGGTCCACGAGTACTTGATGGAAAGCTTATTTCATCCTCTTTCCAACGGATCTAGCCTCACCTCCAAATTCGTTCTGTACAGACCGCAATCATCAAAAGAAGATGTTGTATCACCTGTTTGGGCCAAATTGGGCGTTGTAATCGTACTCAACTTGGCCCATATGCTGGCGGGACACCTAGGGGGCGTGCACTATTTACATGAACAGTAAACATGATTTAGTACCACCCCCTTAGTTCTATTAGATGTGTGTCTCCTCATCCCCTATTTAAGGAGGCCGCACCTCCTCTAGTTTTCTTGGATTTTATTTATGTTTAGTTTGCCTTCGTTGCAACTTGTATCTTTTGCGTGTGTCGACTAGACCACCCAACCAAGATCCTTATTCAGAATCCCAACTCAATTCAAATATTTCAATTCCTATTTGCAATTTCAGATTGCTTTATCTTGTTCTTGCGTGCTTCTTCGGTGTATGCAGGAATCGACCTTCGTGGTCAGGTCATCCAGGTATTCGTGCACGGTTGATAACGACTTATCGAGCAGTTCAACAATTACGTTGTGTCAAGCCTTGCGTGTTCGTAGCCAGAATCGTGAGAGTTGAGCGACTACTACCGAACTTACCGTCTCATCGAAACAGGACCTTCATGGTTCATCAAGTGGTATCAGAGCTATAGTTCATCGGTGAGAATTTTTTTTCCTACAGTCCAAGTAGCCACGAAAATAAAAAAAATAGGTTTAGTTCATCGTCCAAACCAATGTGTGCCTTTGCAAATTTTTCTTTTTAGCTTGCGTTGTTGAATTTTCGTTGCATCGTCGAGTCATTGTGTTGGTTTCCTGTCTAGATTTGTCTAGTTTAGGGTCTCTTGCAAATCGTTTAGTTCTGTTCTAGTTTTGCGCCACCGATTCGGCAGCCAAACAAAAAAAACTATTTAGGGTTTGACAGATACAAAGAAAAAAATTAGCAGATCCAATCTGCCGCCGCCGTCTCGAGTAGATTGACATCGCGAAGCCTGAAGCTAACACCGAGACCAACACTCTAGTCCTCGGTCCATGCGGTGTCAACCCAGCCATCGTCCGCCCGTCGCCTCGGTCCAGCGCGCGTTCATCGTCGCCTTCGATCTGACGTCAAGCGCAGCGGCGCGTCTTTGTCGCGCAGGCAGATCCAATCGGCCGCCGTCACACGCAGCGATCTGCGTCTCTCGTCACGTGTCGCTCACGAGGAAGTGCTCCCGTACAGCTTCGGGCCGCCGCCGCCGAAGCTTGCCCTGCCGCCGCCGCTGCCATCCGAGCCGCCGCTTGGATTCTTCTCGGGCCGCCGCCGGGACAACGCCACGCCGAGAGCCACCGCCGACTCCATCTAGAGCCGCTTCGGAGACCCGCCGCCGCCGCTGCCATCCGAGCTGCCGCTCGGATTCTTCTCGAACGCTTCGCCGGAGCGCTGCCCGCCGACTCCATCCGGAGCTGCTTCGGAGAGCCGCCACCACCGCTTGCCTCGACAGATCCGGCCAGCACCGCCGACCACCGCCGCCCACTATCGTCCCTGCCTCCGGATCCGACCAGCACCGCCTCCGCCACCGTGGTTGTCACCGGACGGCCTTCTTTGCATCGAGGAGCTCGAGGCGCCGCTCTGCGGTCGGCCGTCGCCGCCGCATCAGGGAGTAGCTTTTTTGGTTAATTCACGAGGAGGATACAAAGTTCTAAGAGCAAGATCTCACGGTTGATCCAGGAGGACCACTCGGGAGACCCCAGGTCGGGCATTACAAAGTGGTATCAGAGCTTCTCGACTGCAGGCCGTAACCTAGCAGAATGGTCGATAGTGAAGATTTTAAAACTTACTTTGCAACAAGAAAAGTAATATGTTCTTTTCTCATCTGGATCATCTTTCTATTCTTATCCCTCTCTCTGTATCTCTCCTTACCTTATCCCCCCCTGTCTTTTGCTTGCCTCAACGTTTTCAAAAGTTAAATGGATCCTTTTTCCTCTAGAAAAGTTCTATAGGACCGAGCCCTTTGTGTTTTAAGCACTGGAAGCCCTGAAAAGTTGGTGCAGTTGATGCAGCCCGTAGCACACCTGGCTCTTGGAAGCTGCCCTTGTAAGTTAACCAGTGTATTTTGATGCCAAGTTAGGTAGCTTTGAAGAATGTTACTAAGGCTGATTTTGTGAATCAAAGATCTGGAAGTGGATTTTGTAAAGTAAATATTTTAAGGGTTTCTAATGATTGATAGAAGTCGCGTGAATGCTGGAGTATGTTGGCAGATATGCTATGATTATAAATGGATTAAAGAGAATCAGAATGGTGGATTGTACAAATTGTACTTGTAGAGGTGATATTAAAATAGTCTTGATGGATCATGAAGGAAATGGGAATTCGAAGTATTGATTCGATTATTAGGATAAATTGAACACTCTTAAATCTAGGAGCAGATTGTAAGGCTGATTGGAAGCCCTGAATTAAATATGTGGGTTATCTTGATCTAGTTGGATATGATTGAATAGAGAATGTGGATCTGAAAGGAATCCCGATTGGACTATAGAAATATGTCTTGATCAGAATTTGGAATTGTTTGATTGTTGAATGTTGGAATATCTTTGAAGGATACCTTGCTGATATTGGGAATTGATCGAAGTATCTGCCGAATAGATGGCGATAGAATGATTTGGTGGATCAAATTAAACCTATGGTTTCAGAAAAGTCCTTTGGGAGAACCTTTGTTTCGAAAATTGATATAGTGATTCTGGAAATGAACGGGAGATATTGGATAGAAAGAAATGATGATTGTTTTGGGAATCCAATGGATCTGCGCAAAAGAATCATGTATAGGGATGAAAATTGGTGGATTACTTAAGCTTTTGCCCGAGAAGGAATTGTGAATTGTGTTGTCTTACTAATATTTTGGGAAGATTGATTGACTAGCTGGATCTCTAATTGCATGACTTTAAGATAAGAGAACTGGTGGATTGCCAAGAAGTCTTTTGGGAGACTCTGTAACGAAGGATTGTGGACTGTGTTTTTTTCCAGTTGATTGTGATCTTAATCGAACGATGGGATTCTTTTACTTGGGTGATTCCAAGATATGTGGATTGGTGGATCTCAATAATACAAAGTGGTGGACCTTACATGGATAGGAAGTTGATTCTTAGCTCCCAGCTAGCACCCAACACTTGGTTGGAAACAAGTGGTTCCTGAAAAGGGGCCGGTTGAAAGAAGAGAAGCAATGTTAACTCTGCCCTCCAAGGATAGTATACAAGACCACCTGAAGACTGAGGATTAAAGATCGTCCCATCAGCCCAACCATATAGTTTTACCTACCTAGACTCTTTCTGTGTACTGAGTCGCCTCACCAGTTGGTAAGTGCTAATCGATAGAACGTTGTAAGTTGTTTAGCTCTTCTTGCAGTTTTTGAAGTTGGTTCCTCACTGGGTTGTTGTTTGCTCTATCCCCTCTTGGTCGCTTTTGACTCTTACCTACCCTTGGTCTCTTTGCCTAACCTTCTAGAGCACCCAGCAGATGGTGAAGGAAGATGGAAGCATTGCCAGCAGCAATGGCTCTCAGAATGTTAGCATTGGAGGCAACAAAAGTCTGACAGCGGAGACACTTCGGAATTTGAATCAGTTCTTGGTCACCCAGACTTAGTTGATGCAGCGGATGATACAACAACTGGATGCTAGTAATGTTTCTTCAGCCTCTGCCCCTGCAGCACTGGAAGGGCGTCCCTGTGAAGAATTATCCAAGAATAAGCCCTCAGAAGTCTCTCTTAATGAAGATGCAAGTCACCTCTCTGAAGGCCACCACCCTTGGAAGTTTGTTATCTATTTCAATTGTGGGGCGCAAGGGCATGTTGCTTATGGATGCCCCCAAAAATGAAAGCCAAGACAAGAAATTCTTTGTGCTAGCTGCAATAGCATTGGACACCGATTCTTCAAGTGTACTAGGAGAAAGGAAGTCCAGTACCAAGTTTGCAACTGCTGTGGCAAGGAAGGGCACTTTGTCAAGCAATGCCCTTGCAAGCAAACTTGGTACCACAAGCAACATCAACACCCGAAGTCAGTTTGGAAGGATCTGAAACCCTACACCCAGCAGCAATCAATTGCTTAGACCTTGAAAACAAGGATTGTTTGGAGACACCAATGACACCTGAGGTACAACAGAAGATTGTAAATCATCAAGCCACTCCCCATCAAACTGAGAAAGAAAGAACTATGGATTCATCTCCCAAGCCATCTCAAGAATCAAAGGAACTAGAGTCCAACAAGACCAACCCCAAAGCGCTCAAGCTGAAAGCACCCTGCCAACAGCAAAACAACGGTCACAAGAGGAAGATGGTAGAACAAGTGCAAGATTTTGCAAGGAACTCCAAGCCTCGGGTGATTGATGGTCAGTCTCTTCAGAACCAGACAATAAAGGTCAGAGTTCAGTGCTTCAAGTGTGGAGATATGGGGCATTATACCAACCGATGCCCTAAAAGGACGTCCAGCTCTCACCCCGGATAGCATTCCCCAAGCCACCTTAATTGCGACGATAACGCCAGCCGCAGGGAGAAAGAACAATAAGAGGATCATGTCACAATTGTCAAAGTACCGAAGTCTAGGCTTGCCAATGCCCCAAGAGGTGGCAGTGAATCACCCAGTCAGCTCATGCATCTCCAAGTTGCCTGTTCAAGGCCAGCCTCGGAAGAAGCCACCTAGTGCCTCAAGTGTCACATGTTGCTACTGCAAAGAATTAGGGTATTACGCTAATAGATGCCCAAAGAAGCTTCAAGCAGTCTATCCGGCCGTCAAGCAACGATCCCAGTTGAAGACCTTGAGCTGCCCACCTCTTCTTTCTAGCCTCTCCGAATCTCGGGGTCGAGATTCCCTTAAGGGGGGTAGGTTTGTAACACCTAATTTTCAGAGCCTTTTTGAAATTTTCAAAATAAAAAGAACCATTTGGTTTTGATGAGAGTTCAAAGCTTAACCTGAAGATTTTTGGAATTCGAGTGTTTAAAATTACTAAATCAAACTTCAACTAATCCCAAAAGCTTGGTTTATTTGGAGTTGTTTGAGCTCTGGAGTAGTTTCTCCCTTTTCTCTATTCGTGCTACTCTCCTCTTAGCTCAGCTCTTTCCTTCCAGACCTCCCTCTTGTTCGGCCATTTTGTTGAGTCCAGGCCTCTTTGTGTTTGGAACTCTCCTGTGTGTCTAGACTTTTTTTGTGTCTAGACTACCCTTGTATTCAGACCTCTTCATTGGTTTAGATCTCTTCAGACATCTTTGTTGGCTTGAATCTCTTTGGCCTAGACCTCCTCTCTGGTTCCTCCTTGGTTTAGACCTCCTGTGTTCACCAAAATCTTTCGTGTGTTGTTTTGGACCTCCCTGTGTTCATTGAAATCCTTTCTGTATTCATGTGAACCTCCCCTGTGTTCATTTGAATCTCCCTGTATCCCTTTTGCCCCTTCCAGTATTCTTTTGGACCTCCTCGGGTCCGTAAGGACCTCCTTAGCCCTTTATCTTGGCCGTCAGGACCTCCTCGGGTTCATCCTGACCGTCGAGATCTCCTTTGGCTCTATCTTGACCGTTGAGACCTCCCCTATGTTGGTCTTGACCGTCGAGATTTCCTCTGGTTTCATCTTGACCGTTGAGACCTCCCCTGTGTTGGTCTTGACCGTCGAGATCTTCTTTGGTTCCATCTTGACTGTTGAGACCTCCCCTGTGTTGGTCTTGACCGTCGAGATCTCCTTTGATTCCAACTTGACCGTTAGGACCTCCCTTGAGTTCATCCTGACCGTCGAGACCTCCTTCGCTCTTCATCTAGACCATCAAGACCTCCCTTGATCTTATCTCGACCGTCTGGATCTCCTTTGAACCACCTTCTGTGGATCTCCTCCATTGGATCCTTTTTCTTTTGAATCCCCTCCGTTAGACCTCTTTTCGTTTGGATCTGATGGTCCAGACCTCCCTTCGTTTGGATCTGAGGGCCCAGACCTCCCCATGGGTTAGACCTCCTTTCAGTCTAAGACCTCCTCGCGCGGCTCAACTCCGCACCTTCGTGGGAACCGTCCGATCTGTATCGGACGACCCGATCTTATTGGCACGTTCGGCTAGCCCGAACGTCCCATCCCTTTTGAGACCTCCTTTGATCTCATTTGAGCCGTTCAGACCTCCCTTCGATGTGATCTGAATCGCTCAGACCTCCTTTGATCTCATTTGAGTCGTTCAAACCTCCCTTCGAGTTGATCTGAACCGCTCAGACCTCTTTTGATCTCATCTTAACCGTTCAGACCTCCCCTTCCCAGATCTTGACCGTCAGGACCACCCCTTGTCTTGATCTTAACCATCAAAACCTCCTTGATCTCATCTTAGCCGTTGAGACTTCCTTTGAGTTCATCCGGACCATTGGGACCCCTTTTTCATTGATCTTCCTTATCCCTCGCTGGTCCAAACGTTCCCTATCAACGCGGAGCGTCCGATTAAGTTTGGATGGTCTAAATGAGAAGAAGCGTTCGGATGGTCCAAACGGCCCAATCACCTTGGAACACCCGATCAAAATCTAACGGCTCTGCTTCGCCGCACCTTTTCCTTCATCCTTTGGACCCCTCCTCCTCGCGGCTCTCTGGTCATTTTGCCTGGACCACCCTCCGTGGCTCCTTTGGCAAAGACCACCCCCTGTGGTCATTTTGCTAAGATCACCCTCTGGAGTCGCGACCTCCCCCTGAGGCCACGACCTCCTCCTCTTTTTATCGTTTAGCCGCGACCTCCTTCTCTTTTGTCGTGTTGCCATGACCTCGCTTGGTCGGAGCTTCCGTGTGGTCTTTTTGTGAAGACCACCCTTCTCAGTCTTTTGTAAAGACCACCCCCCTGGTCTTTTGCAAAGACCACCATTTTGGGAATGACCTCCTCAGGATCCCCTTGTCCTCAGGACCTCCTTGCCTTGGGATCTTTGGTCTCTCTGTAAGGACCACCTTAGTGGTTAAGACCACCCTTGTTGGTCACGACCTTCCCTTTGGTCGCGATCGCCCCTTAACTGATCTGTTTACCTAAGTTTGACCAGCCCCACTCGTCGGACTTGCTCACTTTCTCAATTCTTCTGCCACAAAAATCTTGGCACAGTAAAAATGCCCACTGTGCCACATTAAATGCGGTCACATACATGGTCACTTGCGTGGCACCTTTTTATCCCTCCTTGCCCCCTTCCTTCACAGCATATCGTTATCTGTCATTCTTCACCAGTTCAGTTGTGACACTTGCCCTAATTCCTACCTACCTTTGACTCATCCGTCCCTGAGTTTTTCAGTGACTCTTCCTTTATAGTCGGTTTGAGCAGCCCCTCTTATCACCATTTTTCCACACTATTCTCTTTTGCTCTTGCTTAGTTGCCTGAGTTGAAGCCTCGTCGCCAAGAACTCCACCAGAGCCTCCTTCGCCGCCACCTCATCGTTGGAGGACCCACCGGAGTGTCTGCGTCGGCTTCAACCGTCACCGCCGTCCATCGACCTTCCCTCTTCCCTCCTTAAGTCTCTCTTGGCCTTGGTAAGTCTCTCTGTGCTCCGACCTTCTCCCTTGTCCCTACGACCACCTAGTGTGATCATATTCCTTGTACGACCACGTTGTGTAGTCATAGCCCTTGTTGGACCTTCTCCTCCTTGGATCTCCTGAAGGCCTCCCTTTGCAAAGATGACCCTCTTGGTCTTTTTGCAAAGACTACCTTCTTGGTTTTCTTGCAAAGACGACCCCCTTGATCTTTTGCAAAAAAAAACGACCCGCTTGGGATTCTCCTCAGGACGTCCCTTGCCCTCCTCAGGACTTCCCTTTTGTAAAGACCACCTTCTTAGTTGGACCTCCTCCTGAGAGCCTGCTTCAGTCAGCATTTCTTTTCCATTGGTTTGGGTTTTAAGTCCCTTTCAGTGTTCTTTGGATTTTATTCGATCTTTATTTGAGTTCGCTTTTGTTCTCGCATGTAGGTTGCGACGATTCAGGGGAGCCTGAGTGCTCTGAGGAAGAAGACTCCCAGGTTTCTGAGCAAGGCAAGTTACACCCTTGACCATATTGAACCCAGTATCTCAAATTAATTAAGTTGTGTTCCAAATTATTACTACATGCTTACTTCAATTCAAGTAATTTAAATCCATGTTTTAACTTCGTAGTTATTCCTAATTCCTTTGTACAACCAAATTTGATTTATGGATTGATCACCCCCTTGTCACCATAGTAAAGGCTGGTTGGTACATTAGTATGAACCAGTAGGTGTTGTTAAACTTTGAGCTTAGACATGCTTAGACCAAAATTCTTGTTTTGGGTTATCTTCTGCCAAAAAGACCAATGTTGTCTAAATATTTTAATCCATGACATTGGGTTGTCGTGGTAGTTTGCAAATGTTTTTGAAAAGCAAAGAAAAAGGAAAATTGGTTTGGACTTGGGCGAATGGTTGTTTGGTTGGTGCATGTCTATGCACGGGATCGTGACATTTCCATGATCGATGCCCAGGGTCTATGGTGGTCGCCCAACAAGTCAGTTGAGGACCAGCCTTTGAGCGTTCCTTTGCTATGCCTATAATGGGCTATGCCTCACCGTGCAACCACATGTCTCCAGAATGGGGCGTGGGACCTGATTGATTAATTTGCAAAGTTCTACTGCGGTTGTTCCACTTGGATGTGTGGGTGATCTTTCATAACTTGTGTTCTCCCACTAGCGCAAGAGGGGTGTCCACGGTCATGGACATGCTGGCAAAGCCACTCAAAGTTAGACTTGGTTTTGATTTCAAAGGTTTTATTAAATTGTTTTGGATCTCAATCCAAATGGGTTTTGGGCAGGGAGCCTTGTGACAAGAGGGTATCCTTCACCACTTGTGATGAATGTTATCCAAACTATAAAACTGATTTGAGCAAAAGAATCTTAGTTATTGTATAACTGCCTTGGAACTTGGTAGTTGTATTTTAATGAAACTTGGCTTTATGCAAATCAACCATATTATGCCTTTCTTTGAGGTATCCATTTATGCATGTCATTTTGTTATTTGACAGGTGTAACTTGCGAGCATGGTTGTTGTGCTCACTCTTGCTTGAAACTAATCTTTTGAGCAGGAATGGAGGCCTTGAGGTGATCTTGCAGAGGACCAAGTGGTCCTAGACGACTAGGATGCGCCCTCCAGCCGATTGCCTGTGGTGTATCGGGTGGTCTACTTATTTATCTTCCGGTGTGTTTTGATTGTTGGCTTGTAAGCCTCCTCCTTTGTAAACAACTCTGTTGGTTAATAAAGCTCTCATTGAAGTGTATGTTACCACTGTTGTATGCTGTGAAGAGCTAGCTGTTGATCCTTGGGACTAGCTCGGTTGCACAGGGGACCTTGGAGTGATCCCAGTCCTCCAAGACCACCCTCAGGTCTGGTCGTGGGAGGTCCTGGGGTAGCCTCGGCCCTCCACGACCACCCTCGGGTCTGGTCGTGGGAGGTCTTGAGGAGACCCCAGCCCTTCACGACTTCCCCTGGACTGGCCGTGGGAGGTCTTCGGGATGCTCCTTGGCTCCACGACCTCCCGGGGATGCTCCCAGGACCTTCGGGTGGTCCTGCCAGATCTCTGGGTGGTCCTGGAGGTCCTCTCGGGTGACTCTGTTGGATCTACTGAGAGGTCCTGATGGACCTTCCGGTTGATCCAGAGGACCACTCGAGAGACCCCAGGTCGGGCGTTACAGACAAGGTAGTAGTTCTGTAGAGGGTTATTATCAAGAATTGCAAACTGGTTTGTTGCATTACGGTTTAGAAGAAACTAAAGATGCTAAGATGGCTAGATTTTTGAGAGGTTTAAACCGTGAAATTCAGCACATACTTGACTATAAAGAATACAATTCTATTAGTCATTTGTTTCATCTTGCTTGTAAAGCTGAGAGAGAGATACAGGGACGTCAATCCAGAAACAAAGGAAATTTTGCAGGTTCTTTTGCAGGCCACCCAACTCAAGGGCAATCGAGAGCACCATTTACTCCCTCCAGCCGAACACTTGCACCTACGAACTCCTCCAACAGCCGGCGTCCATCTACTTCCACTACACCATCACGTGCACCAGAAACGAGCAAGAGCATGGTACAAGCCCCCGCACAAAGTTCATCTTCAGTTGCTTCAACAGGTAAAGCACGAGAAACACAATGCCATCATTGCAAGGGCTATGGACACATGATGCGAGATTGCCCTAGCAAGCGATCTCTCTTGATTAAGGACAATGGTGAGTATACTTCAGCTAGTGACATTGAGGAAGAATATGCTATGCTTGCAACTGACCCCGCAGGTGATGATCAAGAATCTGAGCGAGACGAGGAACAATATGGTGCTGAAATTACAGATAAGTATTTAAGCCTTATAGTGAAGCGTGTACTTAGTGCACAAATGGAGCATGCTGAGCAGAATCAATGCCACAATCTGTTCTAAACAAAACTTGTCATCAAAGAGCGTTCATGTCGTGTGATCATTGATAGAGGAAGTTGCAAAAATTTGGCGAGCATGGACATGGTTGAGAAGCTTGCATTGACCACACAACAGCACCCTCGTCCATATTACATTCAATGGTTCAACAATTCTGGTAAGCTAAAGGTAACTCGCATTGTGAGAGTATATTTTTCTATTGGTTATTATCATGATTATGTTGATTGCGATGTAGTACCTATGCAAGCTTGCTTTTTGTTGTTAGGTAGACCTTGGCAATATGATTGAGATACGGTGCATCATGGTAGAACTAATAAGTATACTCTGGTAGAACTAATAAGTATACTCTCATGTTTAAAGAAAAGAAAATCACTTTGCTACCCATGTCTCCTGAAGCTCTTTTAAAGGATGAATTAGAGAGAGCTGATAGACAAGAGGACAGTAGCAAAAGTGAAAATCAAATTGTAGCTAAAGAACTTGTGCACTTGAAGAAGAAAGAACCTAGTGCTAGGAAAGGTGAAATTAAATTAAAAGGTTATGTTTTACTTGCTACCAAGTCTGATATTTGTGAGATGGAAGAAAGCAAATCTGGTTGCTATGTTTTAGTGTGCAAAGAAGCCTTGTTTTCTTTTGAGGATATGCCTCTTTCTTTGCCTCCTGCTGTTGCTCACATTTTGCAGGAGTTTGCTGATGTGTTTCTAAGTGACATACCCCCGAGGCTGCCTCTAATTCGGGGAATTGAGCATCAAATTGATTTAATTCCAGGAGCCTCGCTTCCCAACCGTGCGCCATATCAAACCAATCCTGAAGAGACTAAGGAAATTCAGCGTCAAGTGCAAGGCTTGCTTGACAAAGGGTACGTACACGAAAGCCTTAGTTCTTGTGATGTTCCTGTGATTTTGGTACCTAAGAAAGATGGATCATGGCGTATGTGTGTTGATTGTAGAGCTATCAATAGTATTACTATTCGATATCGTCATCCTATTCCTAGGTTAGATGATATGCTTGATGAATTAAGTGGCTCTGCTGTGTTCTCTAAAGTTGATTTGCGTAACGGATATCACCAAATTCGCATGCAGTTAGGCGATGAATGGAAAACAACATTCAAAACTAAGTTTGGATTATATGAGTGGCTAGTGATGTCTTTTGGGTTAACTAATGCACCTAGTACTTTCATGAGATCAATGAATGAAGTTTTGCGTGCTTTCATAGGAAAATTTGTAGTGGTATACTTTGATGACATATTGATCGATAGCAAAACATTAGAGACACATCTGGAACATTTGCGTGCTGTTTTTAATGCTTTACGTGATGCACGTTTGTTTGGTAACCTTGAGAAGTGCACCTTTTGCACCGATCAAGTATCGTTTCTTGGTTATGTTGTTACTCCATAGGATATTGAGGTTGATCAAGCCAAGATCGAAGTTGTACAGAGTTGGCCGACTCCTAACACGGTCACACAAGTGCGGAGTTTTCTTGGACTTGCTGGATTTTATCGACGCTTTGTCAAAGATTTCAGCACCATTGCCGCACCAATGAATGAGCTTACGAAGAAAGGTGTTCCTTTTATTTGGGGTCCTACACAAGATCAACCGTTTCAGATTTTAAAAGATAAGCTTACACATGCACCACTTCTCCAACTTCCTGATTTTGGTAAGACTTTTGAGCTTGAATGTGATGCTAGTGGAATTGGACTTGGAGGAGTGCTTATTCAAGAAGGTAAACCTATTGCGTATTTCAGCGAGAAATTAAGTGGGCCTAGTCTGAATTATTCTACTTATGATAAGGAATTATATGCTTTAGTTCGGACATTAGAGACATGGCAACATTATTTGTGGTCCAAAGAATTTGTTATACATTCTGATCATGAATCATTAAAGCACATTCGTAGTCAATCAAATCTGAACCGTAGACATGCTAAATGGGTTGAGTTCTTGAATCGTTTCCATATGTCATTAAACACAAGAAAGGAAATGATAATGTTATTGCTGATGCTTTATCTCGTTATTATACCATGTTATCTCAACTGGATTTCAGAATTTTTGGTTTAGAGACAATTAAAGAGCAATATGTGCATGATAATGATTTTAAAGATATATTTCAGAACTGTAAAGGTGGCAAAAGCTGGAATAAATTTGTTGTGAATGATGGATTTTTGTTTCGTGCTAACAAGCTATGCATTCCAGCTAGCTCCGTTCGTCTTTTGTTGTTACAGGAGGCGCATGGAGGAGGACTCATGGGACATTTTGGTGTCAAGAAGACAGAGGATGTTTTGACCGATCATTTCTATTAGCCTAAGTTGTGGCACGACGTTGAGCGCTGTGTGTCTCGCTGCACTACATGCTACAAAGCTAAGTCACGTCTTAATCCACATGGTTTATATACGCCTCTTCCTATTCCTAGCATACCTTGGGAAAATATTTATATGGATTTTGTTTTAGGACTATCTAAAACAAAGAGGGGAAGGGATAGTATTTTTGTTGTTGTGGATAGGTTTTCGAAGATGGCACATTTCATACCTTGTCATAAGAGCAATGATGCTACAAATGTTGTTGAGTTATTTTTCAGAGAAATCGTTCGACTCCATAGAGTGCCCAATACAATTGTGTCGGATCATGATACGAAGTTTTTGAGTCACTTTTGGAGGACACTATGGGCTAATTTGGGGACAAAGTTGCTGCTTTTTACTACATGTCATCCCCAAATAGATGGACAAACTGAAGTTGTCAATCGGACATTGTCCACTATTTTGAGGGCTGTTTTGAAGAAGAACTTGAAGCTTTGGGAAGAATGTTTACCTCATGTGGAGTTTGCTTACAACCGTTCGCTGCATTCAACCACAAAGATGTGCCCTTTTCAGGTAGTATATGGATTTATTCCTCGCACTCCTATTAATTTATTACCTCTACCATCTTCGGAAAAGATAAACATTGATGCTACACAACGTGCTGAATTGATTCTAAAAATGCATGAGACAACTAAAGAGAATATAGAGCAAATGAACACACAATATAAACTTATGGGTAGTCAGGGTAGAAAAGAAATAACATTCGAACCTGGAAATCTTGTTTGGTTGCATTTGCGCAAAAAGCGGTTCCCTGACTTGAGAAAATCAAAATTGATGCCTCGAGCTGATGGTCCTTTTACAGTGTTAGAAAAGATTAATGATAATGCATATAAGCTGGATCTGCTTGCAGATTTTGGGGTTAGTCCCACATTTAACATTATAGATTTGACACCATACTTGGGAGAAGAAGATGATCTTGAGTCGAGGACGACTCCAATTCAAAAAGGGGAGGATGATGAGGACATCCCTTCCACCGTTACAACCATACTTATTGCTTCTACCCTTCCACTTGATATGCAAGGACCAATTACTAGAGCTCGTGCTCGCCAACTAAATTATCAGGTAACTTCGTTTCTAGGAGTTCATAATTGTTCCATTAAGGATGGATTGCTACCTAAGTCTTGTGATGTTATTCTACTCAGGAACAAAGGCAAGGGGAGTACCACTACTACCACAACAAGTCAGATCAGTTCGGAATCAGCCTGACAGTACCAGCTTAAAACATGCATAACTTTCACATACGGAGTCCGTTGGAGGTCCACGAGTACTTGATGGAAAGTTTATTTCGTCCTCTTTCCAACGGATATGGCCTCACCTCCAAATTCGTTCTGTACGGACAGAAATCATCAAAACAAGATGTCGTATCACTTGTTTGGGCCAAATTGGACCTTGTAATTGTACTCAACTTGGCCCATATTCAGAATCCCAACTCAATTCAAATATTTCAATTCCTATTTACAATTTCAGATTGCTTTATCTTGTTCTTGCGTGCTTCTTCGGTGTATGCAGGAATCGACCTTCGTGGTCAGGTCATCCGGGTATTCGTGCATGGTTGATAACGACTTGTCGAGCAGTTCAGCAATTGTGTGGTTTTGAGCCTTGCGCGTTCATAGCCAGGATCGTGAGAGTTGAGCGACTACTACCGAACTTACCGTCTCATCGAAAGATCGGGCCAAAACAAGATCTTCGTGGTTCATCACACCCCGATACCAAATTCCTCTGCCACTGATGACCTCCTCTCTGCTGCCGGCGACATGATGCGATTGCCACCGACGTTGGCCACGCAGGTAAGTTATTCACGATAGCTTGTCTGTTTGCATGGGGCCCACTTGAGGATAGGCCTACCGGGCTCTAACATCACTACCTTGCTAGGATTCGGCGGCAGCGGGTCGTGGTGCTCGTCTAGGGGCGCCTCTACGTTCTCCGAGGAGGAAGCACTGGCGGAACCACCGTAGGGGCAAGCCGGGCCGGCTGCCCCGGTCTCTGGCAGTGGACCCCCCCCCCTCTCTCTCGATCCGACTTGCTAAATATATCCATCTCTCACGATGAATGGCCTTTATCTAGGCAAAACAACAAACAAAAGACCAAGATAATAAAGTAAGTAAATCGGCATTAAGCGTTGTGATCCATTTAGTTGTCGAGAGTAGGGCGCCCTAGACGGCTTGTAAATAAAGGTCTTGTCTCTATGCTTACGGATGGATGGGGTCAAAGTGTTGTATGTTTGCTTGGATGCAATGTATATGCAATGTGATTCTTTAATTATGTTGATATCTTGGGCGTGGCGAGCATCGAGGCGTGGGCGCAGGGTCATGCGGCATGAGGCGATGAGGCGCCGACTAGTCGATCGCCAATGCTCGACATAGGTGATCTTGGCCTGATCTTGACACAGCCGCACTGCAACGGCGCGGCAGCGCAGGTCAGGGCTGGACAACGATGGCGCCGACTAGTCGACTCTCGAGACTTCAGAGGTCATGCGAGGAGAGCGCTAAGGCACTGCAGTCTTGGCGGAGGCTAAGCGGCGGCCTTGACGGTAGGGTGAGACTCGGCACCCTCGCCAGGTCTTTAAAATTCTGGTTCCGCCATCGGGAGGAAGCCATGGGCGGCAAGCGTCTCTCGGCCATTGGAAGTAGGGAGTGGAGAGGAGAGGAGAAGGAAAGGAAATGGGGAAATTTTGGTGGAGACAAGCGCGGGTTGGTATGTAGGGATTCTTGCCGCCAAGGGTTTTCGCGTCTGCGATATTTTGGGCCCATTTGGGCTTGTGCAGTGTACGTATGGGCTTTCTTGGGCTTTTGGTCTTGGCCAAAAAATATTTTTTCTGTCATTTCACCTTTTATTTTGTGCTTGAGGTTTTTCTTTTAGGAATTTTTTTTCGAGCTGCAAGCAAGTTGCCAAAATCAGCTATGGAAATGAATTACTAGTGATGAATTGGACCGAGACAAATTTGTATATATCTCTATCAAAGTCAACGCAACAAAGCGCTCAAAATCGTAGTAGAGGAGGAGCCAACGCATGCCAATCAGAGAAAGAGCCAAAATCATACTCGTGTATTGAGGCTCCCAAATATCTCATGCATGCATGTGTATACATCTCGTTGGCTCTATTGTAGCGATACATACATAGACAGACATGTATAAATATTGCCATTTGTACTCCAGGAATGGATGGAGTGCGACGCATTCCACCTTGAGCATGATACATTCCCTGACCCGCGTTTGTACTCAACAATGGATGATAGTATGTTTGGGCTGCAGTGGGTTGACTAGTAGGTTGCCAAGTCCACGGTGGTACTGCAGGTATACCCTGCCCATAGTTGAATCCTTAAGTGGCCATAGGAGTAAGTGGTATAGGATTGTTCTGAAGCCCCATCATACTGTTGCCTGGTCTAGCACCCATGTCTACTTGCGTTGTGGTTCTAATTGCAAGTGAGAAAACAGAGTCAGGTTAGGTACTATCGTGTTTGGCTCTAAGAAGAATGATGTTGGTACTCCACTTCCCCCTCTCTACTCATGATTCAAATTTGTGTTCATCACCATCGTAGCTGGACTGGTACTAGGAATCACTTGAGAAACCATATTGTTGGGTAACTCTACTAGTTTCGGCTGGAAATGAGGAATCATACCTGCTTCAGATGCAGCCAGCCGCTCACCCTGTTCTCATATGTTTCAGCTTTAGTATTAAATGTGATCGCTGGAGGAAACTTGACAAACAATAGAGCCTTAATCTCTACCACATCTGACTTCAGAGTGTCCAACTCTGTCAACTTCTCCTGGATCTTGACAATTTCCGCACGATTTTCCATTTCTTACTCCTCTTCTTCAATCGATCCGGGCGAGCGAGTTCTCACCCCCATCAACTTAGATATGCAAGATCAACTCGAGGGATTTTACCACCAGCCCGCTGCCAACCTCTCCCCCTTTTCCCTTGAACAGATATCACCGCCAACCACCTGAAAACTACAGATCTAGGGATTTTACAGCAGTCCTTGCCAACCCACACCGGTAGAAATCAGTAATTGCCACTGAGCTTACGATCTGACCAAGCTAAGGAATTTTACGAAAACAAATCTTCCGATCGCCCCAACCCTTACTCGTGCAAATCTCCACTCCAAGGATCGTATGTGGTCTGATACCAATGTCAGGCCCTAAAGGTTTAGAGACCTGATATGGTCGATTTGGTGGAAAAATGATGAGGTAAGCGAAGAGAAGAGCGAGCACTAGGGTTCTAACTTCTAACCAGTACTAACTACGAGACACTAATATGTCGTTCTTTCTTTCCTTTCATTAACGACATCGCTGGGTTATAAAGCCCCAGGGTCAAATTGAAGTTCACATTACATTAATGAAGTTAAAACAGTAAATACTGGATTCATCTCACTGAAATCACTCGGCGACAATATAGATGACCCCGCCATAATTACTGAACCAAAAGTGCACCGTCGGATATCCCGTCTAGCGTATGTCATCGATCTCTGCCTTCCATCCTGTCTTAACTGAATGCATCAAACGTTACGCAGGCTGCCGACTTCAGCCGAGCACCCAGAGTCTGAATCTTGCTACGAAAATAGCCATTTCAGAGTCTGACAAGCATGTGTCTGTCAGTCTTAATTCCCTCACTGCCGCAACGCCTCGTCCTCGCGCTCCCACACTGCCGGCACGAACACACGCACGACCGGCTCCCTCGATCCCGGTCCGTCGCCGCGGTTGCACTGATGTGCGACTTCACCATCTATTTTTGGTTTCCCCGCATACAGAGAGAGAGGGAGAGAGCGCTTCACCATTTGGTCCATTTATTTGGGCTTTTGGTCTGGGCTCGATCTCGTATACAGTAAAACATTACGCGTAGAGTTGGGCCGCTTCTCTATGGACAGGGCCTCGTGTTTACCTGTCCATGCATGTGATTGTCAAGTTGCGTTTGGTTCGTTGAATGGAGTAGTCCTGAACCATTCGGTACGAAAAATGAGCTCGTTCAGGTGTTTGGTGGTTGAATAGAACAAAACCATTCTGGATGAGATGGTTCAAGAAATAGGAATATTCCATGTTTATGCTGTATCATCCCGTTCAGGAAAAAAATCCCGAACCACACCGTTCACTCGAATTCCAAGGCACTTGGTGACGTGACGGCTTGATTTACGAGCTTTAAATGACCATATTTCCTAAACCAAGTATCCAATTTGCGATCCGATTGAACCATTGTGTTCCTTGTCATTTAATCAACAAAACAAGACCACTCTTGGCATATTTTAGTGCAAAAATTATCATACGGGCCCCACATGTCATAACATCCCAAAGTTTAGTGCAATCCAAATGCAACCTCATTCATCAAACCAAACACCATCTTGAACCATTCAGGACCATCCTATCCCACCCACCAAACAAAATCATGTATCATCCTATCTCACCAACCAAACAGCATACTTGTATCATCTCATCCAGGACGATCTCATCCTACATGTACCATCCCATCCCATTCAACCTCATCCCACCAACCAAACGCACCCTTAGTAGGCACTCCTCTTTCTCTTGTTGTAATTAGCTCGGACCCCAGACAAGTAGGTGTCATGTTCCTCGGAAGGGAATCGGGTGAAAGTACAGCTCCACTCAAGCTTGGCATGCTCTACATAGCGGTACAACATTTTAAGACCAAAATAAATCACATTAATTTGCGAGTTTTGTGAACAGTGTGAAACTCAGAGATGCGATTGGTAGATATAAAACATACCCTCCTTTATATCTAGTAATTTTCTAGAATCTATCTATTATATTATTAAAACAAAGTAAAAAAACCATCATGCTTAGGCTCCTAGGGCTAGAAATTACCATGTTAATCGAAAAAGAGAGAAAGATCTACACCACTTAGTTTGGTAGGTTCATATTATAACAGTTCAGATTAATCAAATATACATAACTTATAATTGTTACAATCATATAAGAAATACAACTCTATTTTCAACCATAAGCATTAGAGTTGTTTAGCAAATACAAGTTTATTTTCAAATAAAAGCATATATATTGTACTGTCAAGCCAAACACTATTACGTGGGAAATTCAGCTAGTTTTTTAAAGAGAAAATTGCACTGTAGGTCCCTGAAACTTGTGACGTTGTGTCATTTAGCTCTCCGAACTTATATTTTACTTTCGCGGCCCTCTAAACTTGCGAGGTTGTGCCAATTAGCTCCTTAAACTTATATTTTACTTTCTCAGCCCCCTGAACTTGCGAGATTGTGTCACTTAGCTCCCTGAACTTGTGTTGAAGCGAAGTTCGTCAAATGCGATGCCGGCGACTTCGTCCCCTCTGAGTCCGGTGCACTCATCTCCGCCCCGTTCCAGCTGTGTTCATCGTCCCCGTCACCTCACGTTGACAAAAATGGATTCTTCAGGCCCAGGAATGCACCGTGCTCGTATCTTCGCCGGAGTTCCACTGTCGCAACTTACCGCCGCCCTCACCCTTGCCTCCTCTGAGTCGGTCATGAGAGAGAGAGAGAGAGAAGTACATTCCCCTTGCCTCCTCTGAATCGGCCGAAGTACATTCTGAGTCGGTGGTTTGAGTGATCAATACTATCTCTTGATTTTTCTTCCATAATCGCTAAAAATTGCATGAACACAACAAAAATAGCTAAGCGAAATTAACCAGCATGAGTGCATTTGACACCTATAGAAATGTTTCATCCCTAAATCATACATGTTCTTAGAAGAGAATGTAAAAGGTTACAACTAGGCTGTACTCAACTAGTCAAGACTAGCTGAAATTTTTTGCAAGGTACCATTTACATTCATACATGCAGCATAAAAGATTGTATGTTGAAATATTCCAAAATTGTATTTGCCCTAATAATTGGGTGAAAGTACAGCTCCACTCAAGCTTGGCACCAAGCGAAATGATCCAAGAATCAAGTAGTAGTCGAGCAGAAGGTTCATTCATGTTTGGGCATATTTATCAAGTAAGTTATAGCCATTGGCTAGGAAAAAAATTATGTTTAATATTCTTAATCAACAGACATCCAAATGAAGTAAGAACATCTAGAATGCATGTTAACTTAAGGTATAGCCATGTAAAAAGATTTTTTTTGAGCAAAGGTTTGCCCCCCATAAAGGAAAACAATCATATGTGGATATAAGCAACAAAGTATGTACACATTCAACTACCATTGCGTACTAATACTATCCAATTCACTCCGACGTGTAAAGATTCAAACCAATTCCTCTCAAACATGTAATTCGGCCAAAACCCTAAATCCACAAATCTAACCGATTTTATCCAAAATAAATAGAGGGAATGGGTGAGATTACCTTGGGGGATGATCTCCACGGGTTTATGAACTTCGGATCGGTTCCAAATCGACGGATTTGGGAGGTTGGGGGTGGGGAGGAGAGAGGACGCACGGGAGGAAGAGAGGGAGTTTGGGGGGAAAATGAAGAACTGGGTGGGCGGGTAGCAACTAAGTCACCTCTGTCGTGTCACATGCGTTGGCATGATAAGACAGGCTTATCACACCATGAGTACTGCGTGACAACGGTCACGCATGCCCTCCACGCTGGCACAACATGCACACAACGGCTTACGTGGCAGGTTTGGTTAGGCCGAGGAAAGTGGAGTGACAGAGTGGTTTGGCCACGCCTCGAGTTATGGTGTAATCAAGGGGATCAGAATTGAAAATAAAGCTATCGAGAAGTTAACTTTACAATATTATTGAAAAAGGTTTAAATAAAAAAAATCGGTGCTTGTGCACTGCACACACGCTGCCAGTAAGTCAAGTCGCCCTGCCACTTTCCTCGTTGCTTCTGCTTCGCCTCATGGCAATTATATACATTTGATGGACTATGTTTTAGTCTTTTACACGGTCCAATTGACTAGTCCCCAAGAGTTTCACCAAGTTTGTATAATTCATTTGATGGACTTTTCCACGGACGAAGACTTGATTAGTTCCATACATGACATATGTACTGAGTACTAACAAGTAGATGAAAGACTTAAGTCGTCTTGTTCTCCCTATCGCATTTATTCTACGATGTTCTGATGTCTAGCTACTTTGATCACATCGCTCTCCAGTTGATTTGTCACGCAACTGATCTCCCCTCTTCAGCTGTTCACCATTTTCAGCAAGACGCCGCAGGTTTCTTCTCCTCGCCACAGCATCAGTTTCAACCTGTTGTGCAAGGTGAGTATCTATTTTACTAACCTTAACCTCTACATCTCTTGATCTGTCTCCCCCCCCCCCCCCCCTTTTGACGGGCAGGGCAATTTGACAAGTGTATCGGCGAGTCCTGATGGCTGAGATGGTTGCATCTGCGGCCGTCGGCGAGACGCTTAGCAGAATCTCCACCTTCCTTATCGACAAGCATGACCAGAAATCAAGTGAGAGAGACGTCCTGGAGAGGCTGGAGATGGCACACATCAGAATGGAGGCCGCGCTCGAGACGTCCAGCAATTGGCCGGCGGTCACAGACATCTCGCTGCTGCGTTGGCGGAACAAGCTGAAGCGTGCTGCCGAGGAGTGCGACGTTGTTCTGCACAGATGCAAACGCCGTGCCATGGAAGATCAAGAGACAGAACAGAAGGTAAGGCAGTCTCCGTTCCCCAAGAGGATTGCTCATGCCACCAAATCGTTCTTCTCTTCTTTTGCCGGCCACAAGAGCAACGAGTTGATCAGCAGCTTGACAGTTCAAAGGTTCGAAAGGTTCGCAGATGGCGCGGGCGAGTTTCTGAAGTTTATGGAATTCGGTAGTATACGCCGGATGAATTACATGCCCATTGATCCTCTTCTTGAGCACCTTCTTGCAGGCAAAGCTTTGCAGTATGAAAGGTCTCAAGGAAGCCAGTACTACTTCGCGGCGCGGCCCATGCATTTCGCAGACCGAGGATTGGAAGCTGGGGTGATGCTTCGCTACCAAGACCACGAGATGCCCGAGAAGAATTTCGCTTTGGGGATTCTGCTACGTGTTTCAGAAAGCATGGACTTAACTGGGATTGTGGCCAAGTGCTTGGAATCGTTTACTCCTCATTTCAAGCCCATCGTTGAAAGCGCGAAGCAGGAGCTAACTCGAATAAAGACTCGGGGTTTATATTGCTTCCCGTTTGTTGATTCTACGACCGATCCAGAGTACTGGCAGATTCACTCTTCAGGGACTCGCCGGGCTCGCCCAAACCCATTGTGCTGCAAAGGACACGAGCACAAAGATTACAGTAGAAGCACTGACATACTGAAACTGTCAGGTGCACTTCCAGAACCAGTGATCAAATTGTTCGTGCAGCGCTATGTCTCGGTGAGTGAGCAGAGAAGGCAGAAGCCATCATTATCTGTTCATGGAGATGGAAATAGTTCTGAAGATTTGAGACCCCTGCAGCTTACAGCCGTCTTCGCGCCACATGCATCGCCACAAGAGTTGCCCTCTGTAGTTGAGAGCTCTGCAGTCGAGGCCATTGATGGGAAGGAAGAGCAGGTCATGCATACAAACGTTGGATTCCACGAACTGGACGAGGTGCTGCTGCCAGGTGTGATTAGTCGTCTGTGCGATGGGGCTGCAGAAGGATCGGCGCATGAGGTGTTCTGGAGGTCTGGACATGGCGTCGCGTACCTTTGTGTGGAGAAGGCGGGTACGAAGATGGAAAGGTGCAGGCCAACCCAATGGCAGGTTTGAAGCTTCGAGAACAACATTAGGGCTTGAAGGATTTTTCTCTCTCAAAACAATGTTTAGTATAGTGGTGGTGTTCTTCATCGTCTTTTTGATCTGGAGAAAAGCTATTTTTCTGTTACTAGCAGATGATGAGATTAACCGTATTGTATCTGAAACTCTGGATCAAATAGTAAGGCGTCATTTCAAGTATTATGCCATGGATAGTCAAATCAATGATACTAATGCTCACACAACTTCATTGCTGTGTACTTGGATGTAACGGGACGAAATCGATCTCATAAGTCACACAATTTCAAGTATTACTGCGCTCTCTCTCTCTCTCTCTCTCTGGCCATTGAAGAAGAGGACGACGACTAGGACAACACGAACAACCGGATGGTGCAAAATCTCCGAGAATTCGGCGGCCGGTCGATCATGCGTAGAGCTGGAGCAGTGCGGCTATGGGCTCGATCTAGCGTGTCTCAGAGGTGGGGCTTCACCCCTTTGTGGTTTGTGCAGATACTGGAGCCCAGAAGAACACATCTAACCTAGTCATGTTAGAGCCCGGTAGGCCTATCCGCAAGTGGGCCCCATGCGAACAGACGAGCTAACGTCGGCGGCAATCGCATCATGTCGCCGGCCGCAGAGAGGAGGTCATCGGACTCCGAGGCCGGCGGTGGCTCCGGCTCGCCGGGTCTGGACGCCGACACGGCTCTGTCCATCCTCGTGGACTGCTTCGGCCACTAGCTAGATCATCTTCACGATCTAATTTCTTCGAGTGCAATATTTATAAATGTATATGTATGTATCGCTACAATAGAGCCAACGAGATGTATACACATGCATGCATGACATATTTGGGAGCCTCAATACACGAGTATGATTTTGGCTCTCTCTCTGATTGGCATGCGTTAGCTCCTCCTCTACTACGATTTTGAGCTCTTTGTTGCGTTGACATTGATAGAGATATATACAAATTTGTCTCGGTCCAATTCATCACTAGTAATTCATTTACATAGCTGATTTTGGCAACTTGCTTGCAGCTCGAAAAAAAATTCCTCAAAAAAAAAAAACCTCAAGCACAAAATAAAAGGTGAAATGACAGAAAAAAAAAACATTTTGGCCAAGACCAAAAGCCCACACGTACACTGCACAAGCCCAAATGGGCCCAAAATATCGCAGACGCGAAAACCCTTGGCGGCAAGAATCCCCACATAACCCCGAGAATTCGCGCTTCGTCTCCCCCAAAATTTCCCCATTTCCTTTCCCTTCTCCTTCTCCCTCTCCCTCTCCACTCCCTGCTTCCAGCGCTGAGAGACGCCGCCGCCGCCCATGGCTTCCTCCTCGGAGAACGTAGAGGCGCCCCGAGACGAGCACCACGACCCGCCGCCGCCGAATCCTAGCAAGGAGGCGGGCGGCGAGGAGGTGGGTGAGGGGGAGGACGAGAAAACCCTAGAGCGGGCGCAGGAGCTGTTCGACAAGGGGTCCAAGGCCATCGAGGAGGGAGACTTCGTCGACGCCGTTGACTGCCTCAGTCGCGCCCTCGAGATCAGGTTAGGGTTCCTCCCTTCCACCCGCCGATCCTACTCCCACTCTGCCTGTTTCAAAGCGCTTCCACATATAGACGGGTTGTAGGGAATAGAAACTTCTAATTAGTTCAGTCCACTTTTGAATTTGCTGGTGGTTTCATGTGTATGTTGGAAGATGAGTTTAGTAGGGTTTAAGACTTAAGAGGTTCTACAGCAAGGTGGTTACCAAGTGTAATGTTCAGGTTTCTTTTGTTTACTGGCGAGCGCAATGGAGTGGGTTGGTGTTTTGAGGGATTAGTTAGTTTTCCGATTAGCCTAGTGTTATTCGATAGCAATAATTGGGAGTTGCGATATTTTGTTATGATGCGTGGATTGTGATGATCATCGAATCAACGTGCAATTTCTTCAGGGAAGGTGTTAGCCTTTTTTGAGAAATATGTATATGTGCCACTGGCTAGTTGTAAATATCTCATCACTGTGCAGTTTATTTATATGCTACTTCATAATTGTACTTCATGTTCTGTACAAGCACTAGTGAATTGTTAATTGTAATGAGAGTAAATCAACAGTGAACATAGTTAGGACCTTGGATTACCAACACTGTTGATGAAATTTGTGTAGCAGTCAGTTTTGAATGTGATGTTCTATCTCTTGTTACTTTTTCTCTCATTGAACTTATGCTATAACATTAACGCCTTTGTTGGCTGGCTGACAAATTCATGCCTTTGCTGTCACCTAGGGTTGCACATTATGGAGAACTTGCTCCGGAGTGTGCTAGCACGTATTACAAATATGGATGTGCCTTGCTATACAAAGCTCAGGAGGAGACCGATCCTTTGGGCAATGTTCCCAAGAGTGCACCAAATGAAGAATCAGTGAAGAGTACAAGCAGCAAAGATGATAGTGGAAGCTCAAAGGCCTCTGGTAGCAATGTTGAGGATGCTCCATCTTCGGAGAAAGGTGATACTGAAGAAGGTATATTGTTATTCCATTACCCCATACAGTCATATACACTGAAAGACGTTATTATTCTCTGTATTTATATAGTTGATAACATTCTGCTGATTGTGACCCTTTTTCTCTGCCTCTGTTCATACCTGCTAAAGAGTACACAGAATAAACTGCTAATCAGTAATGCACTCCTGCATTTGCAAAGTAATAGTCTTGTTTGGAACTTGGAAGTGTTCGGACTTTATCTATTTAAGTCTCATTGTCATTCCATATGATACCATTTCAACAAAGTAGTTTTGTTAATTGTTCTCAAGGTGCAATGAAATTTTGTGCTATAGATAATTGATGATTTCTGGGACAGCAGAAAAAGGCTTTGATTGCTCATACAAAAGCTTGTTTATGGACTGACCATATTTTGAACAGGTGTCTGGTGCCATATGGCAGCTATTTGCCTTCTAGGCTTGTATTTTTATTTCTGCTATTCTTACTTGTACACTTGGAATGCCAATGCCAGATCATGTGGATCTCTGAAGCACTGACTTCATTTTTGTATCTTGCAATTAGCTGTCTAACCAGTGTACATGCATGGGCTAACTTTTACAAACATACAAGGTCCTCCTTTTTTGCAATTATGTGTTATAAAAACTATGCAATGATGTAAATAGTTGTTGTCTCACATCATAGTTACCGGATTCGCTATAAAACCCTGCGAATCGCGAACCGGATTCGTCGAACTCGAACCGGTTTATGATACGGGGTTCGTGTTCGCAATGGAAATTGGAAGAAAAAGTGGTGAACTACGAACCCAAATTCCGTACCGTGATTCGGACGAACCGCGTTTGTGGTAACTATGTCTCACATTTCCATCAGAATTCTAACTAATTTTCTTTTGCATGCATCAACCTATTGATCAACGCTCACCTTATATTGATTGAGTTGGATCATTTACGCATTTATATGCATCTAATTGCTTTCTGTTGTTGATTGCTAAATTTTTTCGATGAATAGTTCAATACTTTAAATATTTGATGGTCATGTTCCATGTCTTTCTGCCACGGTAAATACTGATATAGTCATTGATTAGGGCAAAACTCAAATGGCAAAGATCAGGAGGATGGGGATGGTGACAGTGACAAGGATGATGATGAGACGGGAGGAGATGAAGATGATTCTGATTTGGATCTGGCCTGGAAAATGTTGGATATTGCAAGGGCAATAGTTGAGAAGAGCTCAGACAACACTATGGAGAAAGTAAAAATCTTTTCTGCTCTGGCTGAAGTCTCCATGGAAAGAGGTAGTCTCAGTTATCTTAATTACTCTCCTGCATTTAATTGTTGAATGGTAATCCTGCTACTCATGATCCCACATTTGATTTGCAGAGGACATAGACAACTCACTCGGTGACTACTTCAAAGCTTTAGCCATCTTGGAGCATTTGGTTGAGCCTGACCATCGTCGGATTGTCGAACTGTATCCTCCTTGTGTAGTAATAATAGTGTCAATTGTCTGCCATATAACAGTATAGAGAAGCATGTTAGTGGCCCAAGTGCTGCGGTGCTTGCATCCTTCTCGGGGTGTATCTCTGAGGTTTTAGGGGCACATTTTAGTCAGTTAAACTGGAGACTTAGTTGGCTAAAGGTCTGCTTTTCATATTATTATTTATGCATGATTTCAAAAAATAATAATGTGTTGACTCAACTTGCGTGGGTACCTTTGGTTACGTAAATGCACATCCTAGTGTACATGTGGGGATGAACTGTGATCGCCGTAGAAAAATTCAGATAATGCTGGTATCTTGTATATTTCAGTTGCTCTTCCTTTGTTAATTGCCTTAATTCAGTCCTAGAAACTTCCGCATATGCTTGGTCTTTGAGCTGGCATCCAAAATTGGAGATGCTATCCCATATTGTGCAAAGGCTATTTCATTATGCAAGTCACGTATAGATAGCCTAAAAAATGCCAAGGATGTGTTGTTGGCTGGTAAAGATGACAATGCATCTGCTGTTGAAGGAGGCTCAGAAAAATCTGCTCTAGAAGATGAGATAGAGTTGCTTACTGGCATATTGACTGAACTTGAGAAGAAGGTAAATAATCTCGATTTTGTTCATGCGAATGCACTGTTCGTGTTGGCAATTTGTTTTTCTTCATGAACCTACCTAGTACTGTATGAACGAAGAAGAAGATTTTTCTTGCATTTAAGGAACAATGACATCTCTGAATTGTTTGGATTCAGCTTGAAGACCTGGAGCAAGCAATGTCAACCCCAAGCTCTGCTATAGATGAGATTATGAAGAGGATTGCCTCAAAGGCAAGTGGTGAGCAGAATGTTGCCAATGCCGTGCCAAGAGCTGCATCTTTGACTTCTTCACAGATGGCTGGATCAAGCAACGGCTTTGATTCCTCAACAATGTCTACAGCAGCAACAACCGGAAGTACTGGAAGCACTGTAACCGACCTTGGGGTTGTAGGCAGGGGCATCAAACGAGCTAATATCAAGCCGATCTCAGCTGAACCTTCCCCCAAGAGACTTGCAGAGGATTCACAATCTATAAAAGGTGATAGCAGCAGCCACTCGGATATTCATCTCACAGCACAAGATGGCGATGATTCTGTATCAAAGTAGACCTCGTGTTAGTAACTTGCTGGAACCTGTTTGCCGCTTATTTGGTCCAGTTTTTCTTAATGTAAACTGCCGCGTGCCTATTTTATGAGTTTTGCTACCAAGTTTTTAAGACCTACTATTATTGTGCTTTCTTGTATTTGTGTATTTGGGTGGTGTTCTAGCTTTCATCCATCCTTTCTAAAATCAGGAGAGATGAATCTTGTTATGAAAAGCATAAACAAAAAAGAGAACGAAGAGCTCATTTTAAGGGCTAATTCTAAAGGGGAAAAAAATATTATTTTCTATTTTAGTAATTGAATTTTTTAAACCGTGGTACCTAATTTTAAATTTGGCACAGGATCCAAAATCTCAAGTATTGCTGGGAGAGAATCTCCCTATCAACGGTTGGGGCGAGACCATCCCGTCGCATTTTCTTCCCCTGAAATTGGAATTTTTGGCATATACAGCTGATTTTGAAATCGTATTTACAGAAATGATCACGTCGTGCATGTATTTGCGCCAACGGCTTCTGCATCGCCACGTGTCCTGCCTCGCCACGCTAGCCCGTCAATCGCCGCCACGTCGCCCCGCTGGCGCAAGGTGGCCATGCGTCAGCCGTGGGCGCATGGCCACCATGCGCCATACGCTAGTAGCTAGGATTAGAGCTGTTAGGGTTAATTAGTTAGGTAGGTTAGTTAGGTTAGGCTGAAATTTGGAGCAATTTAAAAATATAGCAAACGAGTCCAACAAATTATGATTTTTTTTTGTGGCACCTTCTGATACTGTGTACTTATTTGTGTAAATTTTTCATAATTTTATTCGTTCAGAATTTGTATTGCTATTTCGTGTAAGTGTCCTGTTTGTACGAATTTGTAAATATAGAAAATGAGCTAAAAAATTATGAATTTTATTTTGAAGACTCCTCGCGCAGTGGACTTGATTGTGTAATGTTTCGGCAATTTTATATGTGTTCTGGTATTGTCTAAAAAATTTAAATTTAGGTTACGAAAATTTCGATTAGATTTCGGAAATTAGGGTTTCATGATTTCATGTGACTTGGAATGTATATAAAAAAAAGCTGCATTGCAACTCCATTGGAGATGCCGATATACAATATGGCAACACGCATAACAACCAAAATACGCTGCATTGCAACTCCATTGGAGATGCCTGAAGAAAGGAAGAAAAATTGTCACTCTCGTAGAACATCCCAGCGGCAATCCAATATCATCACTGCGCATGAAACATGAAAACTTTTTGCAATGCTCATAATAACAACCAATAATATAAAGTCCAATACAGATGTAATTAGAACATGCTAGGACACTCTTTGTTTATCTATCGGTTGGAGGGGGTATTATCACATGTAACCCGATCAAATAGGACACTCTTTATTTATTTATTGGTTTAATTTGGATGATATTCTTTAATACTGTGTTTTACTACAGGCTAGATAAGCTTGTACATGAACCAACTGAGAGAAATGCATGGCATGCAGATTATATAACGATGTACCGTAACCTCCGACTCGTGTGCGTTTCGAAAGTTACGATACATCATTATATGATCCGCACGCCACACATTTCCCCCATTTGGTTCATGTACACACCTTCTTGCGTGCGGCCATCTTGTGGGGTATGTCTCTAAGACGTGTGGCTGGTTGCGGGACTGGAGTCGCTCCACGATAAGGTAAATAATCCTGAGTTGGTGGAGGTTGATGTTGAGCTGTCTTAAGTTGGGCGAGCTCTCTCTCTCTCTCTCTGCAGCATCCAGTCTCTCGTACACTCGCTCCATCTCATTGGCCATGAACACATAGGTCTCGTCCTGCACCTTGATCAAGGACGCCATGTGGGTGATGGTGGTGTCCTGCTCCCCTCAGTGGATCTGAACTTGCTAAAGACCTCCCCCTTCTTGCGGTAGGAAAAGTAGCGGAAGGCGGTACGTCTAGTGCACTGCGGTAGTGAAACCCCATACGGATGATGGCCTCCCTGGCAGCATCTTGCATCCCGAGCTTGTCTGTCTCCCTCTCTACCGTGAAACAGCAGGGTCTATCTCCTCGTAGATGGCTCTTTGAGTAGATGGTGACCTTGACGCGCCACATTTCCTTGCCGTACTTGTTGATAGTGAAGCTATGATACTCCGGTTGGTGGACGTAGCCCAAACCCTGAAGTATACACCACAACTCTGCACAGAAACCTCCCTCCTCAGCACAGGTGTTTATGAAACACATCTAAATTTTTTTGAAATTAGGAGAAGATAAATATCCAATTTAAGCCATGACATTTTCCTACATGCGACTAACAACGTTAAATTAAGTAAATACTTGCAAAATTACAACTATGTAAGTACGCAAAATTACAAAATTATGACCAAACTACCTACGAACGACGACAATTAATAACGCTGAAATATCCCCAAAAATATAATCGACAGAGCAAGAGAGCGGGCGACTGCGAAATGAAATGAACGAGCGGAAGAGCGAGCGAGCAACTGTGAAATAAAATCGAGCTCGCTCCCTCTAATTTATAGCCGCTGCTTGAAGGGAATTCTTATCCTGCGCATGCTAATTATGCCATGCATTTCGGGGACAAAGATTTGATGGATGAGACAAGAAGGTGACGGGATGACGAGTGATTGATACTTTCGGTGGAAAAGTAAGACAAATGGAGGGAGGACCTCATTCAGATGTTTGGGCAATCAACACATGCCTCATTTTATACATTCGAAGTCACATGAAATCATGAAACCCTAATTTCTGAAACATAAAATCAAAATTTTCATGACCTAAATTCTAAATTTTTGAGACAATACCAGAACACATATAAAATTGCCGAAACATTACACAATCAAGTCCACTTCGTGAGGAGCCTTCAAAAATAAAATTCATAATTTTTTTAGCTCATTTTCTATATTTAAAAATTCGTACAAACATGACACTTACATGAAAGAGCGATAAAAATTCTGAACGGATAAAATTATGAAAAATTTACACACGGTATCAGGAGGCTCCACAAAAAAATCATAATTTTTTAGACTTATTTACTATATTTTTAAATTCCTTCAAATTTCAGCCTAACCTAATTAACTTACCTAACTAATTAACCCTAAGAGCTCTAACCCTAGCTACTAGCGCATGGCACATGGTGGCCATACATCCACAGTTAGTACATGGCCACCGTAAGCCAGCAGGGCGACGTGACGGTGATTGGCGGGCTGGCGCGGCGAGACGGGGCATGTGGCGGCGCGGGAGCCGCTGGCGTACGGTGACCGTACGTTAGCGGTGATATTTATACAAATACGTTGGCTGAAACTGGGCTACAGGTAGAAGCAGAGCAGTACACGCCATGAGTCGGCTGAAACGTGGAAAGGAGTACAGGACAGAGGTAAAAGAATCGCGGGCTTGTGTTACGTGTCGAGTCGAGTGCCACTTTCACTGCCTCATGGGCCCCACCTGGCAGTGGAACCACACACACACCAAAGCTGGTTGAACCCAACCAAGTGGAGCAGCAGCAAGCGGAGAGACTGAGAGTCCAAACCCCAATGGTCCAACCCTTCTTCGGCTTGCACCCACTCCGCCACTCGCGTCCCGAGTCGCTCGCCCCCCAGGCCCCACCCAAACCCCAACGAACCGCCCAGGCATTCACCAAGCGAAGCAACACGATCGATGGCGACGCAGCCTCCGCCGCAAGGCCGCCGCCACTCACCGCCAGCACTGGTCGACGACATCATCGCCGAGATCCTCCTCCGCCTCCCGCCTGACGACCCCGCGCGCCTCGTCCGCTTCTCCCTCGTCTGCAAGCCCTGGCGCCGCCTCCTAACCGACCCCGCCTTCCTCCACCGCTTCCGCACGTTCCACCGGACGCCTCCCATGCTGGGATTCCTCTGCAACCTTCACGATCCAGTCATCGCCCGCTTCCTCCCCACCACAGCCTTCCGTCCGCCCAATCGCGACCACCGCGGCTTGTTCGCGCTCGACGCCCGCCACGGCCGCGTCCTCTTCCACACTCTCCTCTCGGGCTCCGACGAACTCATGGACCTCATCGTATGGGATCCCATCACCGGCGGCCAGTGGGGACTGCACATGCCGGGGATCTGGCTCCGCGTGCTCAACTGCCGCGAATGGAACGCGGCAGTGCTCTGCGCCGCTGGCGGCTGCGACCACCTCGACTGCCACGGCGGCCCCTTCCGCGTGGTATTCGTGTGCACCGACGACGAGGGGGTCACCTTCGCCCGCGTCTACTCATCGGAGGCTGCTGCGTGGAGCGGCCAGACCTCCATCGAGCACCACGATGCCACCGTCGGCGTCGACACGGGTACCAGCGTGGTATTCGTGTGCACCGACGACGTGGGGGTCACCTTCGCCCGCGTCTACTCATTGGAGGCTACTGCGTGGAGCGGCCAGACCTCCATCGAGCACCACGATGCCACCGTCGGCGTCGACACGGGTACCAGCGTCCTCGTGGGAAAAACACTCTACTTCCCCTGTAATTCGGGCACCAGAATCGTGGAGTACGACTTGGACAAGCGGGGGCTGTCAATAATAGACCCGCCGTTCGCGTACGGGATGGGCAAAGTCCTCATGGCGGCGGAGGGCGGCGGGCTGGGGCTCGCCGGCGTGCGAGGTTCCAGACTCTACCTGTTGTCGAGGGAGGCCACCGGTCCCAAGGGAGCTGTGGCATGGGCACAGCGCAGGGTCATCGAGCTCGAGCCTCTGCTCCCCGTTCGTGCCCTCTGGACCAGTCCTTTTGTGATTGGCTTTGCGGATGGCGTCGGTGTCATTTTCCTTGGGACAGGTGATGGCATCTTCACGATTGAACTCAAGTCAGGCCGAGTCAAGAAGGTATACAGGGGGGGAAGAAGCTTCGAAAAAGTCATTCCCTACATGAGCTTCTACACTCCAGGTAGTAATTTAAGTAGCCTCGTGCCTACCTTTAACCATGTACAGCTTTTATATGCTGTTTGCCTAGTTGTGATTTGCGAATAATTAGTCAGGCTGTAAGTAATGGTTCAGTTAGACACATTAAAGTGTGGATGATGGTATCTGTGCTCAACTGCTCAAGAATGAGTTTGTTAAATTGGAAGATTGCAATCTCATATGCACCGATTTTGAGTCACTCCTCCAAATTTTGGTTTGGTTCAACTTGTTAATGACCATTCTTGAAATTGGCTAGATATAACTAGAACTTGTTGATCCACTGTTCTGCTATCTCCTCTGTGACCAATCTGAAGGACAAGTCCCAAACCCGATCTTGTAAATGTTTGAAATTTCATACCTCGTAGGTTTGAATGTTGAGCTATAGCATGGTTATAATATTTATCTATTGTATCTTTTCAGATCACGCTACGGGCATATTGTCACCGCCATGAGGACACAGTGATCCATCCATTAACACGAACCTGCTGCTGTTGGCTTCTTACAGAGCTGATACTTCAAGTGTTTTGTTTTCAGTTGGTCAGTTTAAACAAGAAACGAGTTAAGTAATCATGGTAATTAGTAAGTTGTTTTTCCAGTTGGGAAGTTTAAGTAAGAAAAGAGTAAATACATCATGGCTTACTAGTATTGTCTCGTCTCGTTGAAATTGTTTGCGATCGTGGTCCCAGATCTATGTGTGAGATTTACATTTATGCTTTTTTTGAGTGAAGGACTATTTCATGCTTGGCAAACCCACATGGATTTGATATATGAATCTGCGTGGTTTAGTTTCAGTTTGATTTCTTGAACGAGATTGTGTGTACATAGTAGTTTCAGCCTATTCATGCATACACTTGGAACTGAAAATATTTGAGATGCAGTTCAATTTCAGTACACTAGGTTGCTCATATAGTGAATAAACTGGATAATATCCTAAACAAACATGGAAGTGAAATCTGAACCTAAAAGCTTTCGGGAATTTTTTTTTTTTGACGGGCAACAACAATATGGTGGTGAGTTGCATTAAGGTTTAACAGATATCATGTGGATCTCATATTCCTGCAGAAGTTCTATAAGATTGTGAGAGTGAACCCTGGGCACTTGTTTGCCGGACAAAGAGGCTCCATATAATGTATTATGGAACAGCTAGTGGGAACCTGGAATATCTGCATTCTTTATTCTGAAATATTGTTGTTCCTTTTCAACTATATCCACTGCATTTTAGTTGATGGAGCAGCCACTAAGTTACGGTAGTTACCATGGCTATATATCTGACCGTGAGCAGTCGTAGCTAGTTAGGGTGCGTTTGGTTGGTGGGATGAGATTGAATAGGGATGGGATGGTACAGGTAGGATGGGATCGTCCTGTATGAGATGGTACAGTCGGTTTATTTGGTTGGTTGTATGGGATGATACATAGTTTTGTTTGATTGGTTGTATAGGATGATTCTAGATAGTTCAAAATGTTGTTTGGTTTGGTGGATGAAGTTGGATATGATAACCCTCGCACTAGAGGTGGCGAGTTCACCTTCTATAATTGTGAGAATTGAGTTTAGAAATCAATTTGAATTTAAATTCAAGTTTGAAATTTGTTTTGCAAACAATTAACTGTTATATTTTTTGCCATTGACGATAATTGACGACATTTGACGATAATTGACGACAATTGATGATATTTAATGACATTTGATGATAACTGATGATATTTAACGACATTTGACAATAATTGACGATATTTGACGATAATTGACGACAATTGACGATATTTAACAACATTTGACGACGACTAACAATATTTAATGACATTTAACAACATTTAACGATAATTGACGACGACTAACGCAATTGAGGCATTGACAATAAGAGGAACATGCATTAATGGATATAATTACAATAAGAGTAACCGAACAAATTTCTATAGATGTTGAGGCATCCAGAGTTACTTCATAGTCATTGTAAACTACTTCTGAGCAAGTTTCACTAATCCTCTAGATATCAAGTACACCTTACCAAATCATAAAACTGATCAAGCACCGAATTGAAGCATGTTGCACGAATTTCTCCACCATGTGAATCAAGGATTAGTGTATTAATGACAGTTATTGCAATAAACATTTATTACAACAAATAATTATTATAAACAATTATTACATAAATAATTGTTACAACAAATAATTATTACAAACAATTAATGCTTCCTCCACTTTTTTCCGGACTTGGGACCAACATCGGCAGTGTTAGGCACTTTATTTAAGTCTGTTAATATCTTAATGAAACAACATCAAGTACTTACAAAGATAATCAATGTCATAAATAAATGAGTACGTGTCATCATCAAAATCAAGTATTCGATTATGCAAACTAGAAGCAAGAGAATCCAGAATTTCATGGACAAGCAGACAAGTCAACATTTTCATGGATTCATGGATAAATATCCTACATCACAACTAAGACTGCATTATAATTTGCAATTAGAAATGATACTCTGACATTGTACTATCATAATGATTTGTCATGAACAGATGATATGTATCTTATCTATGCATCTATGCATATACAGCAAGGACTACCAATTTGATTTCTCAAAACAAACCTGGACTACAATCTTTCCAGCATATTGCAAATGACAAATGATCAGAATTTCTAGCACAATATACAAGCCAAAAAATTAATTTGCTACCAGATACAAGAAAGAAATGCAGAGTATGTTGATATCCGAATGATAATCAATATATATTGACTAGAAAAAGGAATTCAGTATACACTAAATGAACAATATATAAACACCAGGCATAATTCTGTCAAGTGCTCAATCAACACTATGCATCCCACGGGCCTGATGTAACTATTTTTTACAACCTTGGAGAACTAATCTGAATCTTTGTGACATGCCCTTAACAAAAACCACAAGTCACAATGGATTGATGGCAGCAAGCAGCACAAGTATCATCAAACCAAATATTGCACCAGGTGCTGCTAGCTAAACAAGCTTAAGGAATTTTGATAGAAGCACACAATGCAAAATTTCATCATGACATTTGACAAAAGTACAATTTGAACCATTCAGAATTGTAGCACATACTGAATGCCACAATGAGCAATAATTCGATCAAAACAAGTTGCCATTGTAGGGCTCCATGATGAATTTCACTGGTCTTGCAATGGCATGATGTGTAAATCAATGAGTAGAAGTATAGAACACACAACAGAGGTTCAGGTAGGAAGTAGGAACTGCAGCCTGCAGCAAGCTAGAGATGGAGGGTGGTGCGCCGGGGAAGAAGAAGGCGGAGGAGGGCGCCGAGGGTGGAGGAGAAGGGGACCGGCGTCGGGGAGGAGGAGGAGGGAGGTCACAAGGGTCGAGGATGGAGGTCAAGGTGGGGAGGAGCCGGGGAGAAGCGCCAGGGGGAGCCCGAGGAGGGGGCGCTGCCACATCGGGGGAGGTAGCCAGAGGAGAAGGTGCCGGGGGAGGTAGCCGGAGGAGGGAGGATGGCGCAAGAGGAGGCGGAGGCTGGCCTGGCCGTGGAGCCAGATCAAGGCGGAGGAAGAGGCCAGTGGCTCAAGGTTGGGAGCAAACCAGATCCGGTCAGCCGGAGGCGACCGGACGCGCGGGGGAGAGGGAGGAGGCCGCCGGTGAGTGGGGAGGAGGAGGGGCGACAACGGCGCAGGAGGAGTTAGGGGCCGGCGGGTAGGAGGAGGAGGAGGGGCGCGGAGGGAAGAGGAGAGGCGGCGACACGTGGGGAGGAGGAGGGGGCTGGTGCAGGAGGAGGAAGGGCGTGGGGACGAGGAGAGGCGGCGGAGCGTAGGGAGGAGGAGGGGGTCGGGCCAGCCAGCGCGGGAGGAGGAAGGGCGTCGGGAGGAAAGGGGGAGATAGTAAGCGCAGCGGGGGAGAGGAGAGAGTGAACCGTGTGGTTCGGCAAATTTGATCGCACTGCACGATACATAATCTTTATCGAATATGCTTCGCGATGGAACCAGTTGGTCCTGAATCAAACGATTCCATCCACTGAACCAAACAGCTGAATCTGCATATTTCCCGAACCATTTAATATAGGACCATTCCATCCCCATCCAAACGGACCCTTAGTTACCCATTACTGGAACACGTAATCAGGAATTAAAATATGCACCATGTGGCAAAGAAGAAGAAGAAGAAGCAACACTCTGATCAATAGTTGGCATATTTACTTACAGTTCTTTTCTGCACTCTTACCCGATACATCACATTTCAGCAGCTCCTACCTGAAAACGTTCCAGCAAAAAAAAACGTCCTGTGTAAAGAGAAAAAACCAACCTAGCTCACTCTCGCTGCCTCCTTGGCCCCACCTCGCAGAGCCTCACTGCAACCTGGTTGAACCGAGCCGAGCAGCCACTCAACCCTCTCGCCATCCCCTCACTCGCCTCCAGCGTTGATGGGCGACCTCGTCGCCGAGATCCTTCTCCGCCTCCCGCCGGATGACCCCGCGTGCCTCGTCCGCACTTTCCTCGTCTGCGAGCTCTGGTGTCGCCTCTCCGCCGACCCCAGCTTCCTCCGCCGCTACTGTTGAATAATCATGTGCGCTAACGTCAAGCAAATTAGTGTCATTATTGAATCTTGCAATTAGTTTCTGTTTCTTTTGACGCTAGTGAGTAGCAGTAGTGGGCATTGAGGCTGCATTTCTGGCTTTGATGTGCACGTCACTCTTCAGTTACTAGTGGGCACAATTAGTAGTAGTGTATTTAGTGCGTGTGTTTAGTGCTTTGCATGAAACCATTTGTAATCACTTGGTCAGAATAAAAGGAGGAGAAAACAACCAGAAAAGCTATGCAGTTTGGCAGCACCAAAATCTGTCTTGCAAGTTCTTTGTGTTCCAGAGTGCGTGTGTGTTTGTGTCTAGGTGTTTCGCGTGCGTAGACACCGAGTGGGCTAACAATTGGTATCAGAGCTTCGTGCTCTCTTGCATGTGAAGATGTCACGCGACGGTTCGCGTTCTCCTACCAGGTCGCCTTCGGTGCTAGGCGACGACAGCACTACTCACACGATCAATCTCGGCGGCAATGGCGCTCGTGAGATTGGATCCGGCAGCAACGGCGGCCAAGAGCGTGTGGTGCAGCGGGTGGTATGGGAGACGACGGGATCGGTGGTCTACCCCACGTTGACGCGGACGAACTACACCAACTGGGCCCTCGTGATGAGGGTGAACCTGCAGGCACAAGGCCTGTGGGAGGCGATCGAACGTAGCAACACCGACTACCGCGACGACAGACTGGCGCTGTCCGCCATTCTTCATGTGGTGTCACCGGACATGCTGTCCACGCTGGCGGTGAAGGGCACGGCAAAGCAGGCGTGGGACGCTGTGAAGATGATGCAGATGGGCGTCGAGCGCATTCGCGAGGCGAATACACAGAAGCTTCGCAAGGAATTCGAGGATATCGAATTCATGGATGGTGAGCTGGTGGACGACTTCTCCATGAGGATCACGGGACTTGTCAACAATCTCCGGATCCTAGGCAACACGTTGGAAGAAGAAAAGGTAGTCAAGAAATTCCTTCGTGTTGTGCCACCCAGGTATACACAAGTGGCAATCTCGGTCGAGACACTGCTTGACTTGAGCACGTTGTCGATCGAAGAGCTCACCGGTCGGCTTCGATCGGTGAAGCAGCGCTACGCGCGCGACGACTCAGGCGGCTCTAGTGGGCGTCTTCTCCTCACTGAAGAGGAGTGGCTCGCACGCGCCAAGAAGAGGGAGCAAGGCGACAGCCCCTTCGACGGTGATAACCGTTATCGCGGCAAGCCACATGGCCATGGGTGTGGCAAAGGCGGGCATGACGGCAAGGACGATGGCTCGTCCATTGTGCATCATGACATGTCGCAGGTTCAGTGCTACAACTGCGATAAGTACGGACATTACTCCAGGAACTGCCGCAAGCCTAAGCACGCCGACCAAGTTAATCTGACGCAAGTTGACGACGACGACGAACCTACGCTTCTCATGGCGCAGGTGTGCACACTCACCGAGGCTTCCGTGGGCGCAGGCACTGACATGGTGCTCAGCGAGGTGCACGCGTAGGTGCATCTAGGGCACGATAAGGACGCCCATGACGACGCTTGGTACCTAGACACCGGCGCCAGCAATCACATGTCCGGGTGCCAGGCAAGCTTCGCGGAGATTGACGAGGGCGTCATCGGCTCCGTCAAGTTCGGCGACGGCTCTGTGGTGGATATACACAGGCGTGGCACCGTCCTGCTCACCAGCTGGAACGGGGAGCACCTTGCGTTGACGGGGGGTGTACTACATCCCACCATTGCGCAGCAACATAGTGAGCCTCAGGCAGCTCGACGGGAACGGCTACCAGACGCTCATCCAGGACGGCGTGCTCACTATTCGTGACCGGCAGCGTCACATACTTGCTTGGGTAAACCGCACTCGCAACCGACTCTATGTGCTCGCCCTCAACATTGCACAGCCGGTCTGCCTACCCGCGCGATGCGGTGACGACACGTGGCGACTGGCGCAACCTGGCTGGCGGTTCATGGGACGGCGAGGCCGCTCGAACGCGGGCGGCGACGGCGGTCACGACGCAAGACGGGCGTGAAGCGGCGGCGTCTTGGGCGGCGCCGCAGCGATATGGCGAGTGCAAGTGGCCAAGGCATCTGCGCGAGGTGGCACGCAACGGCGCGACGCGATGGTTCGGCGCGACGTGTGGAGGCGACGCGACGAGCACGCAATGTGATGGCGTGGAGGGTGACGACGGCTCGGCGCGCTTTGGCCGGCGGCGCGGGCGGCGGCACTAGGCAACCAGCGAGGTCGGCGGCGCCGCTGGAGGTACACACGAGGCCCAGCGAGCGGCAGCCGATGGGGCCGACGACGCGCGCTTCGCCTTGCGACGACGACGGCGGCGGCTTCGGCCCAAAGGCTCGTGTGGCGAGGCTCCAAGCAGCAACGCGTTAGCATCGCCTCGAGCGCACGAGCACAAGGCACGATGGTGCGTGAACACATGGCACGACGCCCGGCGGCGGCGGCCGCACAGACGCGGCGTGAAGAAGCGCGACAAGCGGCGCAATGAGCGGCGCGGAGGCCTCGCGATAAGCGCGGTGGCGTGGGCGGCTTTGTAGGAAAAGCACGGCGGCGTGGTGGCGCCGCGTCGGCAGTTGGGCAGCGCGACGGAGCACACGCATGACACGGCTTCGATGGCGGTGACACGACGCGGCCGACGCACGGTCCCGCCACGATTGGGGTGCAACACTAGGTGGCGTGCGGCAGTCAAGCATATACTCCAGTACACTGCTGGTACGTGGAGCTATAGCTGTCATTACGCGAAGAAGTTGGAGGTGCCACGATTTGTCGGCTATAGTGATAGAGACATAGCCGGCGGCGTCGAGATCAAGAAGGCGCAACAAGGATTAGGGGGTGTTTGTTGAATAATCCTGTGCGCTAACGTCAAGCAAATTAGTGTCATTATTAAGTCTTGCAATTAGTTTCCGTTTCTTTTGACGCTAGTGAGTAGCGATAGTGGGCATTGAGGTCATTTATTGCTTTGATGTGCACGTCACTCTTCGCCACTAGTGGGCACAATTAGTAGTCGTGTATTTAGTGCGTGTGTTTAGTGCTTTGTATGAAACCGCTGTTTGTAGTCACTTGGTCGTAATAAAAGGAAGAAAACAACCGAAAAGTTGTGCGGTTTAGCGGCACAAAATCATCTTGTAAGTTCTTTGCGTTCCAGAGTGCGCGTGTGTTTATGTCTAGATGTTTCACGTGCGTAGACAGTAGACACCGAGCGGGCTAACAGCTACCGCACGTTCCACCGAACACCTCCGGTGCTGGGCTTCCTCCGCAACCATCAAGTACCCGACATCGCCCGCTTCTTCCCCACCACAGCATTCCACCCGCGCGAGGCCGTCCACCGTGACTGCCTTGCGCTGGACTGCCGCCACGGCCGCGTCCTCCTCTACAAGTACGCGAGCGCGGTGATACACACGAACCTCGTCGTCTGGGACCCCATGAGGGGCGGCCAGCGCCTCTTGCCCGCGCCCGGCATCTCTTACAACATGTGTGACGGGGCGGTGCTCTCCGCGGGCGGCGGCTGCGACCACCGCGACTGCCACGGTGGGCCGTTCCTCGTGCCCTTCGTGGGCACCAACATTCAGAATGGGATCACGTCAGCGTGCATGTACTCGTCGGAGACTGGCGCGTGGAGCGCGCCGACCACAGTTCGGATGGACGCCGGCGTCGAGATCAAGCGCGGCCTCCTTGTGGGAGGTGCGCTCTACTTCCTCTGTCAGGTGGGCACCAGAATTCTGCGGTACGACTTTGGCGGCGAGTGGGGCCTATCGGTGATCTACTCACGGCCTCTGCACGGCCGGGCTCGATCCTCATTCCGCCGAGGACGGCGGCGGTGGGCTTCGCCAACGTCTTAACATAAGCCTCTTCCTTTGGTCGTTGGAGACGGATCTCGACGGAGTTGCGGGATGGGCGCAACGCAGGGTCATCGATCTCAGGACGCTGCTCCCCAATGTTGCTGATCCCTCGACACCACTGTATGTGTATCTGAATGGCTTTGCGGAGGGCGCCGATGTCATGTTCGTGAATCGTGAGCACATGTGATGGCGTCTTCACCATCGAGCTAAGGGTTATCGTTACCGGTTGCTAATTTTTACTAGGGGCCAAAAATCGGAAAAATTTCGGTCAATTTTGGCCAAAATTTTTATTTTTTTTGGGAAAAAGTCCGGTTTACTCTCTTGAACTATTAGAAAAGTCTGGTTTACCCCCTGAACTACAAAACCGGTTATTTAACCCTCCCGAATTTGCGAAATCCGGTCAAATAACACCCCGTAGCGGTTTGGAGCGGTGGTTTTGCTAATGTGGCCGGTTTTGTCCAAGTCAGCAGGTGTTTGTCATCCAAGTCAACATCCAAGTCAGCATGTATTTGTCCAAGTCAGCTTTCTTCTTCTCCACCTCTCTCTATTTCCTCACTACCGAATGCTAATCACATACCGCCTCCATTGCTTTCGTCCTTAGTCTGGTGCCGCCGGCTCCCTCATGCGCCCGGCTTCATGGCTCACGCACCGCCACTTGACCTCGTCGAGGAGGCGAGGAAGGTGTCGATGACCGAGGACGCGTCGCGGATGGCGTCGTACATATCGAGCACCTTGAAGAGCTTCTCGGTGGCTCGTTTGGTCATGGCCACGGCCTTCGTGAAGTTGAGCATGTGGAGCATGATGCAGCGCGCGAGATCGGCGAAGATGCCGCGGCCGACGGTGGCTTGGCGATCGGCGAAGATGCGGGTGCAGAGGTCGTGCTCGGTGGAGAGGCCAACGTTGATGGTGTGCTGGAACGCCTTGATCCACGTGGTGATCTCCACCTCCCTCCGACGCCGCTGCCACAGCCGTCGCCTTGGTGCCCACGCCATGGCCGCCGTCTCGCTCGCCATGGCCTCCACTCACCGGCGGCGGCAAATCTGGCGGCGGGCGCTCAAGCTGGCGGGCGTGGAGAAGTTGTGGGTGCGAGGCCCTACCGAGGAGATCCAGTGGCATCTGCGGCGCCGAGGCCGCCGTCCGCTTTGATCCGCGCCCATGGCCGAGCCGAGCTTCGCCGTCGGCAGCGACATCGACCGCACCGCCGGCCGTAGGAGGCGCAGAGGAGCTAGGACATCTGGCGCAAGGAGAACTAGGGGCACGCGTGCACGACCGAGCGGCCGAAGTCCGAGGCGGAGGTGAGTGGCGGCGCCGCCTGCCGAGAGCCGAGGCCGGCGTGGGAGGAGGAGGAGCCGAACCAAGGAGCAACTTCATCGAGAAGAATGGAGATTGGGAGGAGATAGAATGGGAACGGGATAAAGGAAGGGAGATTCAAGGCTCGTGGGCTCGGTCCACCTCATCAGGCCGTGAGCCAAGCCACTGTCCAGCGGGACCCACTTGCTGACCGGGACAAATGAGAGGCCACGTCAGCAAAATCACCGCTCCAAACCGCTACGGGGTGTTATTTGATCGGATTTCGCAAATTCAGGGGGTTAAATAACCAGTTTTGACTTTTCTAATAGTTCGAGGGAGTAAACCGAACTTTTTCCTTTATTTTTTTTAAAAATCAATTTCAAGTAAATTCAAACAAATTCATTTTGTAGGACAAAATTCAAAAAAACCGAAATTTTTGAACCCGGTTTGAATTCTTACCGATAATTTTCGGTGATAATCAACCGATATTTTTTTCCCCGAGCTCGACTCATGGCGGGTGAGGAAGGTGTGGTGACATGGAAACCGAAAGCTTCTATGCTGATGCCTTCCCCTATATGAGCTTCTGCACTCCAGTACTTCCAGGTACTATGTTTCAGTTTACTGTTTCGACTTATTAGAATTATTGTTCAGGTCATGCTTGACACAGCCACTTGGAAGTTGGAACTGACTGAATATATTAATTCTGTGTCATTTCTTTATGAAAAAAGTGCCCTGAGATTCAGTGTAGGATTGCCCAAGTAGTGGTTTCAGACCTTTCAGGCATGCACTAGGAAATGAAAATATTCGAGTCGCAACTCAGTTTCTGTACTGAAGGTTTCAGTACAGTGAATAAAGTGAAGAATATTTGTAACAGATATATAGCTCAAATCTTTTTTTTCCTGCCGTGCTTAGTGTATTCCCATTAATCAGAAACCGTATTACCTAGAGTGGTCCATATGATACCAAACTTCACACATTCTGAGTCATACTAAACTTCACACATTCTAAGTCATATGAAATCAAGAAGCCCTAATTTCCGAAACGTAAAACCCTAATTTTCGAGACCTAAACTATTAATTTTCGAGACATTTTCAGAACATATGAAATTCTAAAAAAACATTACACAATCAAGTCCACTGTGTAAGAAGCCTTTAAAAAGTTATAATGTTTAGACCTCATTTTCTATATTAAACAATTCCTACAAACAATATACTTAAATGAATTTTTGAGAAAAATTCAGAATGGATAAAATTTTAAAAACTTACACAAGCAAGTACACTATGCTAGAAGACTCCACAAAAATTTCATAATTTTTGGAGCTCATTTTCTTATTTAAAATACATACAAAAATATATTTAAATGATTTTTTTAAAAAATGAAAAAAAATGCTACTATCGGCAGCGGTTTCTTTAAAATAAAAAATAAAAAAATAATCACCTCGCAGGCTTTTTTCTTAAAAAAAACCCACCACACGACCGCCATGCGGCAGCGGACCGACGTGGCAACTGTCGTATGGCTGCCGTGCGGCAAAGGCTATTTCTTTTTTCGGAGACGTCTAATTGTGCAAATGCGGACTCAAAAAATCGGTCGTGCGGCAGCAGGCCATTTCTTTTTCGGAGACATCCAATATACGGACTCAAAAAGTGACAATACCAGCAAAAGCTCCATGTGTTCATGACTCTTCACGTTCAGATCACCGATTTCAATCGATTCAGCAGTGTCGGTATGGTGCACCAAGCCAACCTTCCGACAGACCAAAACAATTTGCACTACTACTACGATTATTTTTTAAATAATATTATTTTTAAAGATAATTACAAAAATAAATAGTCGTCAAAAAAATACAAAATAAGATCTATGTTGCATTTGGGAGTCAACAGGGTTCCTTCGCCAGTTTAACTAGCGACATAAAGTAAACAGTGTTCTGTTGTCAATTCAAGTAGCGCTTTCCACTATAAAAGACCTTTGAAACCCTAAAATTTGGCACAAGACTCACTTTTATTCGGAAAAAAGAGAAGGATGGAATGGAGAGAAGTAGAGGAGAGGAGAGAAGTTAGCGAAACGCTGCTTGTTCGGTTGTCCACCAATCAGGTAATTTTTTAACCGAATAGATTACATAGTTTTAGATATACGGTTACGTAGTGCAGTATATTGTACGTAATACTTTTCAATGGATAGTCTGGTTTTAGATATGTAGTTAATCGTGAAAATATTCCTTATGAAGCAATACGTCAAATATGTTGGACGTCAAATATGTAGGATAGTCTTCCGCGTGGTCTTCGTCTTCACCGACGACGAGGAGTGGGTCACGTCGGCGTGCGTGTACTCGTCGGAGACCGGCGCGTGGGGCGAGCTGACCTCGGTTGGCCTCGACTCCTTCGTCGAGATGAAGCCCAGCGCCCTCGTGGGGAAGTCTCTGTACTTCCTGTGCGACCAGGGTAACATCCTCGAGTACGACTTGGCCGGGCGAGGCCTCTGGCGGTGATCGACCCGTCGGATGAGTTCGCCGCCTGCGAGGGGAGGATTGTCCTCATGCCGGCGGAGGACGGTGGACTCGGAGTTGCCGGAGTCGAGGAGTCGTGTCTCTACCTGTTGTCGTGTGAGGCGAGTGGCGGCAATGATGCAGGTGTTGGGATTTGTAACTCAAGAAGCAATGGGACAGGGAAATAAGAAACAGAGGACTCAAACTTTCATATTACATTGATCATCTGAGATTTTATTACAAAAGAGGTACATGTCTATTTATAGACTCCATGAACCGACGTATCTCAACCGACTTATACACACGAATATTGTGTACAACACATGCTAAGCTAACCACTATCTGTAGTCTGACTCTTGGCTCATCTAAGTAATCAACTTGAGTTTTGCTATCTAGGCTACAACTCAAAGCTACCAAACATCTAGTAAGCAAACAGCTTTGCATGTTCTGTGACCAAGTCTACCACCGCCATGCAAGTATCTTGGCCATGCATCTTGACATCGACTCAAAACTACTTTCTTGTTTCAACTAGAGTCTTCAGCCAAAATATCTTAGCTTCAACCGACATTAGTTCATTATCAACAAGAAAATGAATGAGTGCCAACAAACTCCTCCTTAATTCATTTTCTTGAAACACCAATTAGTTCTCTGTTACGAATAAATTTTTCTTTGGACAAAGCCTTTGTAAACATGTCCGCCATTTGTTGATCTATACGACAAAATTCCAGTTTAACTTCTTGGTGCTCAACTGCTTCTCGAATGTAGTGATATTTAATTGCAATATGCTTGGTTCTATCATGACTGACTGGATTCTCACTTATTGCAATGGCCAATTTGCTATCACAATAAACTGTAATTGGTTGATGTTGTTTTTCACCGATATCTTCAATTATTCTCCTCAACCAGACTGCTTGTGAGACAGCTCGGGCTGCTGCCATATACTCTACTTCAGCTGAAGACAAAGCTACTATATTTTGCTTCTTTGTTGACCAAGAGCATATACCTGAACCAAGCGAAAAAGCATATCCTGACGTATTTTCATGTCATCAAGGCATCCTGCCCAATCACTATATGTATATCCGATTAGTTTTGAATCTTCAACTGGCTTAAACCAAATGCTATAACCTAATGTTCCTTTGACATATCACAAAACTCTTTTTGCAGCGGAAAATTTTAATTGACTTGGGCTACTCATGTACCTTGATAACAAACTGGCGGCAAGCATAATATATGGTCGTGTCGTAGTCAAGTATAACAAGCTTCCAACTATACTTCTATAAACTGTCGAATCTGCTTTATTTGCTCCATCTTCTAATTTCTGTTTCTCATTCAGCATCAAGGGGGTTGTAACTGATTTGCAGTCATGCATTTTGAATTTCTTCAAAATACTTTATGCGTACTTTTTCTGAGATATGAAAATGCCATTATCATTTTGGCATATTTCTATACCTAGGAAATAATGTAGCAAGCCGAGATCACTCATTTCATACGTCTCCATCATATCCTTTTTGAATTCTTGTATCATCTTTTCATAATTACCTGTATATATTAAGTCATCAACATATAATGAGATAACTAATATATCCGTACCTCTTTCCTTGATATATAAGGTAGGCTCGCTCTTGCTTTTCTTAAATTCTTTCTGCATGAAGTACTTGTCGATTTGACTGTACCACGCTCTCGGTGCCTGCTTGAGGCCATACAATGCCTTCTTAAGCTTGAACACCTTATTTTCTCCCCCTTCAACCGAAAATCCTTCTGGCTGCTCGACATAAATCTCTTCTTCGAGATAGCCAAAAAATGCCGATTTAACATCAAGTTGATATAACTTCCACTTCTTTTGAGCTGCTAGAGCAATAACTATTCGTATTGTCTCTAGCTTTGCAACTGGAGCATATGTCTCATAGTAGTCAACACCAGGCTTTTGCTTAAAGCCTTTTGCCACAAGTCTTGCTTTATATTTTTGAATTGAGCCATCTGGATTTAACTTTGACTTATAAACCCATTTGACTCCAATAATGTTTGACTCCAATAATTTCTCGATTCTTGGGTCGATCAACTATCTCCCAAGTGTTGTTCTTCTCAATCATATGAATCTCATCTTCCATGGCTTTTACCCAATTTTGGTGCTTTTCTGCTTCTTTGAAGCTTTGTGGTTCAACAACAGAGTAACCACATGACTAATATATTTTTGCCAGACTCCTCACTCATCGTGGAGCTGATTTTGGCGTACTCAACTGCTCATTAGCACTCGGGCTTGAGCTAGAACTTGAACTTGATTTATCTTGACTTCGAGCATCACCTTGCTCCTGTTGCTCAACCGAAACTTGCGGTTGGCCTAGTGAGATAACCGTTGTCGGTATTATCTGATTCTTTTGAATCTTAGTTGCTTCCCAATCCCAGGAAGCCTTCTCATCAAAGATCACATCTCTACTGATTATGATCTTCTTCTTTTCCAAGTGATAAAGTCGATATCCTTTAGTGCCATCAGCATAGCCGACAAATATACAACGAATACTCTTATCATCAAATTTAACTCGCCTTTGAGTTGGTACTTGGGCATAACAAATAGAACCAAATACCTTCATATGACTAATTACTGGCTTCTAACTATCCATGCTTCAAATGGTGTGCGATTTAGAACTGCCTTTGTTGGGCTTCTATTCAAAATATAAACTGTTGTATTCACAGCTTCTGTCCAAAATGATTTAGGCATACCTTTCTCTTTTAACATAGAATTTGCCATATCATCGATTGTTCGATTTTTCCTTTCGGCTACACCATTTCTTTGAGGATTTGAGGCTCTTTATTAATTGCCTTGAATACCGATATTTTCACAATATTTCTTGAATTCTTTTGAGATATACTCACCACCTTGATCACTACGAAGTACTTTAATTTTTCGATTGCTTTGGTTTTCCACCATAGCCTTGAATTTCTTAAACACTTCTAGTGCTTCTAACTTTTCTCTTAGAAAATAAACCCATGTTATCCTTGTATAATCATCAATAAAAGTGATAAAATACCAATTCTTGCCTTCTGACATAGTTGGTATTTTTTCGACAATATCACTGTGCACTAACTCCAAAGGTGCACGTGCTCGCCAAGCTCCTTCGTATGGAAAAGATGCCCGAATTTGTTTGCCAAAAATACAAACTTCACATGGATCAGATTTCAAATTAATAAATGGTAAACCTTGTACCATACCTTTGGTTCTGAGCAGTTTCAAGACTTTGTAGTTGAGATGGCCAAACCTCTTATGCTATAATTCAGAGTTATCACCAACCTCACTATGTAAAGCCAATTGAGTGGGATAACTCATTTTTAGAGAAAAAATTCCTATTTTTCTCCATATTCGCCTTTGCTATAAGGCGGTTCCCTTTCTTGCAATCTAGGATCTTGCAAGAGAAATCTTCAAAGTGAACAGTGTACCCGTGTTCTAGCAGTTGCCCAATACTTAGCAAATTCTGCTTCAAATCGGGTACCAATAAAACTTCTTGAATAAATTTTGACCATCTTCCATTTGGATGACTATCTTGCCCTTACCTTGATTGGGCTAAAGAACCATTTCCCAGCGAATCTTACTTTGATATGATGAGTCAACATCTTGAAATATATCTGATTGGAAGACATATGGTTTGTGCAACCACTGTCCACAATCCAAGTATCCTCTTTTTCATCTTGGGCAATTTGGCAAGAATAAACTGCCCCTTCTGAATTTTCCTCTTCTTCTGAAAAATTTGCCCGAGTGTTCTCTTAGGATCTACAATATTTGGCAATTTGACCTTGCCTTTTTCATTTATTGCAAGTTAGCTTCTTCTAGCACCTATCTGTAGTGTGACTGGACTTTTTACAAATATCACACCAGAATTTAGAACTAGTCATACATTTTTCTCTTTTATCTTCGGCTGGCTTCTTCTGCATATCTTTATTTGGATCACCTCTTCTAATTTCCACCATTTCTTGAATTGTAGGATTTAAAACTCAGCTTTGAGTGGAAGGCGCTTTCAACTGAACTCCCTGCTCGCTGTAGCTTCCTTTCTTCGTGAGATTCTAATGAACTCATTAATTGTTGCACAGTAAGGGTCACCAAATCCTTCAACTCCTCAATTGCAGCAACAATATACTCAAACTTTTCTGGTAAACTGATCAAATTTTCTCAACAATCTTTTGATCAGAAACCACTTCACCGTAGGTGTGCATCTGATTCACCACCTCGATGACCCTCGAGAAGTAATCCTTTATCTTCTCGGACTCCTTCATCTGCAGATTTTGAAACTGCCTTCACAAAGTTTGTAGCTTCACGGCTAAAACTTTTGCGAAACCTTGAAACTCCTCCTTTAGCTTGTCCCAAGCTTCCTTTGACTTCTTGGCGTCGATAATTTGCGAAAACAAACTTTTCGCAACTCCTTGTTGAATCAGAAACAAGGCCTTGGCGTCTGTCATCTGGTTCTCTACCTGAGTTTTCTTTTGCTCTTGTGAAAGAACATCTTCAGCAGCATACTCTTTGTAGCCATTCTCCACAATATCCCACAATCCTTGCGATAGTAGCAGCTGTTAGATATATATATTGTGTAGGGTGTTATTTGCATTTGTACATTTTATATATTGGCATTTGGCCCATTGGAATAGACAAGTGGCTATATTCGAACATGGTATCAGAGCTAGGGTTTTGAAACCCTACTTCTTAGCCACCAGCCGCCGCCGCCGCCACTGTAGCCGCTGCCGCCGCTCTCCCCACGCCACCTCCACGCCTTCCTCCCCTTTCGGCCATTGCCGCGCTCCGTGGCCGCCGCTCCGTTGTCCGTGCTCCTCTTTCCCTCTAGATCCGCCAAGGTCGAAGCCGCCTCCATCGTCTCGCGACGCCGCCCTCCTGCCGGGTCGACGTCGCCCTCGCGCCAGTCGACGCCCTCCGTGCAGATCCCACGGTAAGCCTTCTTGCCCTCATGGCGGGTCGGCAGCGCCTCCATCGCCGAGATCGTTGGCGCTCTCCATGCCGGATCTCGGCTAGCTAACGCCCTTCCGCCAGCATCGGATCTCGGTACTTGCCACCGCCGCCGCCGCTCGAAGGAACCCTAAAATCCCGCGGTTGTGTTTTTTCAAATTGGCCGAGGAGTGCCCACCGAGAAGAAGAGAAGAAAAGAAAAAGAAAAAAAAAAAGAAAAAAAAAGATGGCTTCTACTAGGTTTCTCCATCCCATCTCCCCTCGATTCGTTTTGATGGGGCGAACTTAGGGAGTGGGATGTTCACTGAGATCCACCTCAGCGGCCAGGCGTCTCTGGGTGTTGGGTCACGAGTAGGCTACGATAGCTACAAACAAAAATTCTACCACGCAAACCAGAAGCCATGCAAGTAGATGATCATAGATCGTTACCACCGAACCTTGCCAGCAGCGGAAGAAGGGTTGGGCGACTGGTCCAACAAAGGGCGTCGATGTAGTGGTCGTGGTCGGTCGTCAATGTCCAAGAAGTCGATGTCGTGGTCGTAGTCGATCGTCTCCTCCAAAGCGTCTGTGGTTCCTTGTGAAGATCGCGGATCGTCCTCAAAGCGCAACAATCGTAGTAGCGCCTCTACGGTATCCACACGTCCGGGGAAGGAACAACCGAACGTCGGTGTGCGGCGCCAAGTCGCCGCGGTGGAGCTCTCAGGAAGATGGCGGCTAGGGTTTTGGTGGTGTTTTCACGCTTCCATCCCAACAGCCTCATGCACCTCCTTATATAGTGCTTGTGACGGATCCTATCCGAACACGTTTTCGAATCGTATTCGTCTTGGTTTGTTCAACCCGTTAAGTGTGTGACCACAGAGGTTCATGTGTAGTTTGGTTGTGACTCGAAACCGTTTAGATCACGGTAGAGCGACTCCTAGCGAAACATATCGATTCCCTAATACACACGAATTATATCGGACGAACCTTAATGCAATATGATCTCGACTAGGTCCTCATCACTTACGACTAGGTCCTATCTTTATACGACCAGTTCGTATTTGGTCACGACCATTTCGTAATTGAATTACGACCGATTACGACCACTCTGTGACTCGTTAAACCGATCTCGACCGGCTTATATCTGTATATCAGATAATGACCGGTCAGAATCTGCTCGAACTAAGCGACCTACTCGTGTATACTCTCTTTGCCTCACGATGTCCGGTTGAACTCCGGTGAGATGTTATGTCATCCATGGACTTCAATACTTTCTCGATCGAGTGTCAAATAACTTTACGTGGTCGAACACTTCGACTACTAGTGGCATGGCCATGCACTTTTTTATCCGATCTGTGAGGGCCCAGAGACATCTCTCTGTTATGTTAGGAGGGCAAATCCCATATCCCACCGGTCACATTCCTCTCCATGTTTGAGCATGCAAAGCTACCTTTATAACTACCTGAGTTACGGTGTAGCGTTTGGCAACCCCTAAGAGTGCTCTTACACATGTAGGAAACCATCTTGATCTCGTGTCTAAGGATTATACATCATCATTGCTTGAGACCAACTAACGACACATAGATTCATAACAATCTCAATAGTGTCTCAATGTGGGTCTTATCCAACATCATGTTCTCTAACATGTGTCCATATTATTGGTTTGATATCTCCATATCTATGACTTGTGAAACATAGTCATCAACCAATATATATGCTAGTCTATTCATATGTGTCCACATATGTTTACGACCGAGGATCGTGTAAGAATAATTATCGCAGAATATAGAGTTTCACAACCAAGTCACATACTTGATAATAAATATTAACAATATTATTCTAGGAACAAGATAACACATTATCCAATGTCATGAACATAATGAAATATAATCATCTCTATGATTGCCTCTAGGGCATATTTCCAACATGGGGTCATCTCATCGGTGGCGGCCATGTCGCCTCGTCCTACACTTGACCTTGCCAAGCTCTCTCTGGTTGGTGCGGGGCGGGCGGCTCAGAGGTTGACAATCTTTGCCTTTGGGAGGCGCTAGTGCTCTACCGATCCCGGCTACACGCCTCGGCCGGCAAGAGGTCGAGGCTCGTGCTCTTGCCATCCTAGTGGGTAGCATGCCCGTGACCATCTCTATGGATGTGGCGAGTGCTGCGACACAGCTCATGTGGGAGCGTCTCCGAGCTCACTACCAGCCGACGAGCGATGCTATGTATCTCTCAGTTGTGCACGAGGCACATTCTCTTCAGCAGCTCGATGCCACCGTTGATGACTTCTACCAGAAGTTGTCAGAGGTGTGGCGTCAGCTTGACTCTCTGGGGCCGGATGTCTGCGGACCTGTCCCTGCTGTATGTCGGCTCACGCTCACGGAGACTCCACCGTCTCACGACTTCGATCGTCTCGGCACGAGTTCGAGGCTGTGCGCGCGCTTCTCTGACTTCGCCACCCACGCCCGAGCTTGGTGGAGGCCCTCACGAGTGTCGCGTCTTGGAGACTCACATCGTGGCATGGCTCGACGCGATCTGTCTTATCTGCCAAAGATCTGCTCCTTTGCCGCTTTCTTGACCGCGCCAGTGACCCCTCCTCCGATGGTTCTTTGCTTCTCTGCGGGTCTCCATCGCACCCTCTTGTCGTCGTCATGCCCACAGTGTCGATTGTTACAAGCGGAGGAGGACCAGAGTCGTCGGGGCGGACGTCCCCCGAAGGGCTCTGGAGGTTCCTCTCCCTCAGGGGATGGCCCCTCTCGCCAGGGCTCCTCTGGTGACGCCACACAGCAGCTTCTCTCACTGCTTCAGCGCCTCGGTGTCGGCTCATCCTCGGACTCCTCGGGTTCTGCTCGTCTGGCTCTTGCTTCTCAGCAGTCTTCCTCGCCTCCGCCTCCTCCCTCGTCAGGTATCTTGTCTCCGTGGATCTTAGACTCTGGTGCTTCTTTTCACATGACACCAGATTCTACCCACCTTACTTCTATCAAATCCAATCGATTTTTCTTTCACTTATTGATCGCAGATGGTACCTCCCTTCCTGTTACAGGCCGAGGCACCCTTTTCACTTCTTCTTTTCATGTTCCTGCAGTCTCTCATGTTCCTCAGCTTACTATGTAGCTTATGTCGGCTGGTCGATCTTTGATCACGGCTGTCGTGTTGTTCTTGAGTCTGACTCTTGTTGTGTTGAGAACCACCGCATGGGGACTCTGCTTGCATCGCCCCTCGGCCGTGATTCGCAGGCGTCTTTGGGAGCTCGGTGGTTTCATCTTCCTTCCATTGTCTCCACCACCCGATCGGCCCTACCACTACCTCTGCTCTTCTTTGCGTCCTCCACTACATCTTTTGCTCGATGGCACCATCGTCTCGGTCATCTCTATGGCTCGCGTCTATCGTCTTTAGTCTGGTCCGTGGTGTTCTTGGAGTGCATTTTCGGGGACACCTCTTTACATTGTATGGGTTGCAAGCTTGGCAAGCGTACCGCAGCTCCCCTATCCCACTAGTGATTCTATTTCTACTTGTTCTTTTGATCTTGTTCACTCTGATGTTTGGGGTCCGGCTCCCTTCGTTTCGAAAGGGGGTCATCGCTATTATGTGATCTTTATTGATGATTATTCTCGTTATACTTGGATCTACTTCATGTCCGAGCGCAGCCAGGTTCTTTCTATTTATCAGATGTTTGCCACCATGGTTCGCACTCAGTTTGATTCAGTCATTCGTGTTTTTCGTGCTGACTCTGCTGGCGAGTATCTCTCTGCTGCTTTGCATCGCTTTCTCGAAAGGGGGCACTCTTCCTCGATACTCTTGTCTGGTGCTCACGCTTTCGAATGGTGTCTCGAGCATAAACATCGCCACTTGCTTGAGACCGCTCGCTCTCATGCTTGCCTCTCTGCTTCCCCTCACTTCTACCGAGGTTTGTTTCTCTTCTTGCTTTTCTCATCAACCTCTGACCTTCTCTTCGCTCTTGAGGTTCTACTCTGTTGGCGTCTCTTTAGTCGAGCTCGAGTGCATCATCTTCACAGCTTTTGGGCGTATCTGTTTAAATCCTTCTTCCACCTCGTGGCGCACAAAGTATCGCTCGACCGATTAAGTGTGTTTTTCTTAGCTACTGATCTTAAGCATAAGGGTTATCGTTGTTATGACCTGTTGCTTTCGAAGATGAGATTTCTCGAGATGTCACTTTTGACGAGTCCCGCCCTTACTACCCTCATTCCCCCACTTCGTCATTTCAGATTCTCTTGTTGAGTCGATCTCCTTCGATTTTTCCTGACTCTCAGCTTTCGACCACTGTTTCGCCTCATCCTCCATCTACTCCTCCTCCGGCTCCATCTGTTTCGCCTCCACCAGATTTTTCTTCCCGCTCTTTTGATGAGGTTCCATCTTTACCCTTGCACTACTCTCGCCGTCCTCGGCCTCCTACTTCCTCTCTTGAGCCTTTGTCTCTTGGGCCTGTTCGATCCTCCTCTCCATCATTCTTTGGGTCGGCTCGTCTTCTCCTCCCAGATATGCTCTTTGTGATCGTCACACCATCAGTCGCTTGTTGCTTCTGCCCGCCGCTTGCTCTTTCTGAGCCTCGACCTCCGTGAGGCATTGCTCACCCCGAGTGGCAGCTCGCGATGTCTGAGGAGATTCTTTGCTGGGCGCACTAGCACTTGGGATCTTGTGCCCTTGCTGCAGCGTGTTACTCCTATCACGTGTAAATGGGTGTACAAGATCAAGACCCGCTTCGGATGGTTCCTTGGCGCTATAAGGCTCGTCTTGCGTAGCGTGGTTTTCAGCGAGAGCATGGTCGCGACTACGATGAGACTTTCGCCCTGTCGCTCACATGACCACTTATTCGTACTCTCCTTCTTTGTGGCCTCGACGCCAATGGCCCATCTCTCAGTTGGATGTTAAGAATGCCTTTCTCAATGGCGAGTTGCGTGAGGAGGTCTACATGCAGCCGCCCCTTGGGTATTCTGTCCCTGATGGTATGGTTTGTCGCATTCGTCATTCTCTCTATGGGCTCAAACAAGCCTCGCGTGCTTGGTTTGACTGCTTCTCCTCTGTTGTCACTGCTACCGGCTTCTCTGCCAGTGATCATGACCCAGCTCTCTTTGTTCACACCTCTCCACGGGGTCGGACGCTCCTCCTTCTATATGTGGATGACATGATCATTACTGGAGATGACTCTCAGTACATTGCCTTTGTGAAGGAGCGTCTCAGTAAGCAGTTCTTGATGTCTGATTTGGGTCCTCTTCATTACTTCCTTGTGATTGAGATCACTTCTACGCCTAAGGGCTACTATCTCTCCCAGGAGAAGTTGTAACATCCCAATTTTCTGAGCTTTAAAAATCCTTGGAATAGTTAATAGAGAGAAAATTAACCACTTGGATTTATTTGAATTTTAATTCAAAAGCTTAATATTGGACTTTGAGTAACAAAACAATTTAATATGATTAAAGTCAACATGAACAATGGTCAAAACTATTTTATTGGATTCTATGTGCTTGGATATATTTTCTAGATTTTTCTGGAATTTTTCCAAGTTCATTTGCTAATTTCTATTGCTTATTTGAATTCTCAGTATTTTCTAAAATGGAAAAGCTATTTAAAATCTCCAAAACAGTCTTTGGGCCTAAACCCACTCTTTCTCACATCCGCCCAAAGATTTGTAAATACCTTGCAGCCCGCTCGTGACAGTGGACCCCACCGTCGACCTCTCTCTCCCTCCCGCGTGTTTTCGTTGTCGGACAATGGCAGCCGTTGGATCGCAAATGGACGTCCCGATCTTGATGGCCGATTGGAGCGGTCCAAACGTCACATTGTTTGTGGCCGTCCGTCTGAGTTGACGGCTAGATCCTCGCCCGACTTTCTGCCTCACCGTGCCTTTCTCGCTCGCGCTTCGCTGAGCCCCAAATGACAAGCGCCCCACCCGTTCGTTTTTCTTCGTCTCCGATTTTGTCGCGGAGGTTGTTCTTGCCGCCATGCTTGCGTTGGGCGTCCGTGCTCTGGACTCTCTGCGCCCATACTTAAGGGGAGGCCAACCCTCGACGCCTCACCGCTGACCCTAGCCGCCTCGTCGCTGCCTTGCCCTAGCCACCACTAGAGCTCGGAGATTCAATCTCGCCGCCGCCTACTCCGACGAGCAATTCCGACGAGCCCGGCGCCGGAGACTCAACGCCTACACGTCGACATCAGCATGCGGCGAGGAACCTGAGGACACCGCCGTTACCGAGCACCGCTTAGCCGTCGCTGTCGAGCCCGGCCCACGGCGCTTCTACCTCTCCGCCGGTCGCCACGCTTGTCCTCAAGCACCCGTGAGCACCTCGTTGTGATCCCTTCGCACCCTCTACCTCCTGTACCACCCGCCGGTGAGACCGCCGTTCGCGTCGCGGTTGGTTCCTATGAGCCGCCGCCGCCGGCCCACGTCGGCATCCACCTCGGCGCCTAGCCTCCATGGCACGCGTGTAGTCGACCCACGTGGCGCCGCGTCGGCGCCACGTCGCAAGTCGCCATGCCGACCCGTTCGAGATCGAGCCTCGGTGGACTTGGTCCACGTGAGTCAGTATCAACATGTGGGTCCCACATGTTAGGATTTTCTTTTTATTTATATTTTTCTGGAAATTCCTTCGCTGACGCCAGCATTGCGCAATATTCTGATTTTCTTTTAAGAAATAATTCGGGAAATTCGTGTAATTCTGATTTTATGGTTTTTCTTTAGATTCAAACTTCCAAAGGCCATAACTTTTGCATCCTAACTCCAAATCAGTCCATTCAAATTTCTAAATTCCTATAAAAATCAAGATCTATTTAATGGAGATTTTTATTTATTTTTTTTGGAGTTGTTTTGCCTCTGTTATTTATTTATTTTGTTTGTTTGCTTCGTTTGCGAGTAGACTTCGACGCTTCGGGAAGATTTGAAGAAGAAGGAACACATCAAGACCAAGACCAATTCCTAGATCTATTCCAAGGCAAGTCATGCTTTGACCATGTTGGAATCCTAGTTTTCTAAATGTTATTTTAATTCAAAGTATTGCATTTTATTTCAAGTAATTATTTAAACGCTTTTGGGATTAGCTATTAAGTCCAATCTGTTATGCCTTCCTTGTGTAACTTGTTATGCCTCGATCCTTTGTCACCCTAGTTGATATTTAGTTGGTACATATTATAGCACCAACGTGGGTTGGTTAGTACGATTAGATTGCTTAGCCATGCCACGAATCACCTATTCATGTAAAGTGCAATTATTAACTTGACTAAGTGACTATGTAATTTTGTAATAATCTATGTGCACTATGTGTCTTTGTGGCATGTGTTGCACTTAATTCAACTGGGTGGGAAAAAGGTTTAGACTGAGGCAAGTGGAAGGAACTGTGTGACATGGTGGCTATGTGATATGGGCTTGTGAATCTGTGTGTCAAATTAATCTGTGTGCCTTAGTTAGAACAATGGAAGTCTTGCCTCACCACTTAAGGACCGAACTTTGTGCGCCATTGAACCGAGCCCTCATGTCGACCACATGCTGTTATGGGGCTGGCCTAGCATAGTAAGATACTGAATTCTTGGCATTATTTGCTCAGGTGGTAGGTTAGGCTATGTGAATAGGGTGGAGGTGTGTGCTACCGTGTAGTCGCATCGCGGGGCGGTTCGCCGCTTCCTTGTCCAACGGTGTGTGTTGTACCATACACTGTGTATGGTTTGGTATGACGTAGGCACATCGGGAGCATCTATGTTAAGATGAAGTTTCTGAAATGCTTTGTTACGATTAGTGCTTGCAACACTAGTTGTATCTTGTGGGTAAAGTGTACAAACTCTGCAGAGTGTAAACAATCTATTCGAATAGCGGCGTCATGGTCATGGACAATGCTCGGGATTTCACACGAGGGTAGATCTTTAAAAGCTGTGTGGGAAGGGAGCCGTGTGACCTAAATCATATGGCTATGTGAATAATCTGCTTAGGTCATGTGTGTCTTTGTGAAATCAAATTGTTAAATTATTATTGTCTATTTGTTTTACTTGCTTTCAATCTATTATTTGTATTTAATCGCAAATGTCGCATTTCATAAAAGAACCACAAAATGTCATTCCCTTGTAATAAGCCTGTATGTATATTTGCATTTCTGTGGTGTGACTTGCGAGTACGGTGTGTACTCACGTTTGCTTTAAAATAAATCAAGTAGAAGAGGAGGAGTCTTCACCAGCATTCGAGGAGGAGTTTATCAAAGGTGCCTGATCGTGGGGTCTAGATCCCAGTCGGTTGCCTGTGGTGAATCGATGGGACACCGCTGCCGTTTTTTTTTCCGCTGCTTTATTTCTCTGTTAGCCCTGCGTGGCTTAATAATTGTAAACTCGACCATAAGGTCAAACCATTATTTATTAATCAAACTATTCGCTTATGTTACTATTCGCTTGTGTGGATCGACACTCATCTTTGTTGATCTTGTGTGCACTAGCGTGATCCTCGACTAGTGCATGAAACACGAGGGTCCGAATTGTAATTTTGGGTCTCGATGTACATTCAGGATATCCTTACTCGCTCTTGTCTCATTTGATCGGTACAGAGTGGATACTCCTATGGAGTTAGGTGTTCACCTTCGGCCTACTGATGGTGAGCCTCTTGAGGATCCCACTCGCTATCGCCATATTGTCGGGAGCCTCGTCTACCTTGGGATTACTCGACCTGACATTTCTCACCCAGTTCACATCCTGAGTCAGTTTGTCTCTGCTCCCACTCAGCTCCACTACAGTCACCTTCTTCGTGTTCTTCGATATCTTCGTGGAACCCTCACTCGACGTCTTTTCTTTCCTCGTTCCAGCTTCTTCTGACAGACGTACTCGACATTTACACAGGCTAGCGATCATTCCGATCACGGCCTCTTCTGCCTATTGTGTTTTCCTTGGTTTCTCCTTGATTGCCCGAAGACTAAGAAGCAGATCGCAGCTTTCGTTACCGAGGTGAGTTGAGAGCCATGGCATGTGGATACCGAGATCACCGGCCGGTGGCTCCTTGCGGATTTTGGCGTTTCATTTACTTGCGACTCGCTTTTATCGATATAATCTTGGTGCGATCAACATTGCTCGTGATCCCGTGAAGCATGAGCTTACCAAGCACATTGGAGTGGATGCTTCATACATGCGATCGCAGGTGCAAGACCAAGTTATTGCTCTTCAATATGTGCCTTCGGAGGTTCAGTTAGCAGATTTCTTCACTAAGGCACAGACTCGAGCTCAGCATAACTTCTACCTCTCCAAACTCAGTATTGTTGACCCACCATGAGTTTGAGGGGGGGTGTTAGATATATATATTGTGTAGGGTGTTATTTGTATTTGTACATGTTATATATTGGCCTTTGGCCCATTGGAATAGACAAGTGGCTATATTCAAACAGCAGCGTCCGCATCTTGATGTTCCACATATCGTAATTCTCTTCTGAGAATACGGGAATCATCGACTGCGCCATTCCGACAGATAACATGAACACGCCGCGCTACTCCGCTACACCCGACTCGAACCTGAGGCTTTGATACCAGTTGTTGGGATTTGTAACTCAAGAAGCAATGGGACAGGGGAATAAGAAACAGAGGACTCAAACTTTCATATTACATTGATCATCTGAGGTTTTATTACAAAAGAGGTATATGTCTATTTATAGACTCCATGAACCGACCTATCTCAACCGACTTATAAACACAAATATTGTGTACAACACATGCTAAGCTGACCACTATCTGTAGTCTGACTCTTGGCTCATCTAAGTAATCAACTTGAGTTTTGCTATCTAGGCTACAACTCAAAGCTACCGAAACATCTAGTAAGCAAACAGCTTTGCATGTTCTGCCGACCAAGTCTACCACCGCCATGCAAGTATACTGGCCATGCATGCTAACATCCAGCTCAAAACTACTTCTTGTTTCAACTAGAGTCTTCAGCCAAAATATCTTAGCTTCAACCGACATTAGTTCGTTATCAACAAGAAAATGAATTAGTGCCAACAGCAGGATGGGTACAGAGGAGGGTCATCGACCTGGGCAATCTGCTCCCAATTGCTTCTCTCTCGGCCTCACCAACAGCAGCAGTGGTGATTGGCTTCGCCGAGGGAGCGAATATCATTTTCCTGAGCACAGGTGCTGGCGTCTTCACAATTGAACTCAAGTCAGGCCGGGTGAGGAAGGTGTGCGAGAGCGGGGCCTTCTACACTTTGCTTCCATTCATCAGCTTCTACACTCCAGGTACTATGCATTCCCTTTCCTGCGACTGCTAGTAACATTTCAACTAGCATCACAAGAATTATGGGATGATGTTATCTGTTGTAGTTACAAAAATTGCATGTAATGAAATTGAAAGATGTCAATCTTATATGTGTGATTCTGTGCTTCGTAGTTAGGTAAATTTGGTGAAGTTGAACTTGCTAGGACCGTTGTGGAATTGCCAAGGCATACCTAGGAAGTAGAGATTAAATGTTTATATTCTCTCTGCCCTCAATACTCGTATGCATAGCTAGATAAATGCCAGTGTGGTATTCTATTTGCCGTTAGTGCAAAGGTATCTGATCGCTAGATATTTGTAGCAGCCAATTTTTTGCTGTTAGTGCAAGTTTTTCTAGTCGCTCAGTCCAGTGGATGGCTCTGCAGCGAGAACCAAGCAAAGCATAAGCAGCGAGTTAGTTGCCATTAGTGCAAAGGCCATGTTTGTATTATAAGAATATCACTGTGAATGAAATGTTCAAAGTTGGTTGGCAAAGGCCCAGGTTTAGGAGGGTGCTGTGGGGGGATACTTTGACAATGTGAATAGGTAGGTCAGCTCAGTGATGGGAATGATTGTGTGGAAACTAGGAGCCTCTAGTGCGTTTACTGCAAAGTTGCCATACGAGGCTTTTGAGTACCACTCTGGTGCCTCTGGTTCTAGAAATTTAATGTTTCTATTATCTGTGTCCTACTGCCTTTGGTACTCATTTGTAGCATTCAGTTAGTTGATGTTAGCGCAAAGTTATTTAATTACTCAATTCAGTTGATCAACAGTGACTCCTGCAGCATGAATCAAGTAAAGCATAAGTAGCCAGTTACTGGTTATTTTCCAAACTGCCGTGAGTACGAACCAAAGAAAATCTTAAGTAAAGAAACTGGAAAGGAAATTGTACGTATGCATTTTGTTCATGAAAGCATGGACCGCTTGTTCTTTGATTGCCCTCTGGTTTGTTATATTTGTCAAGTTATCTGTGCAGTATTTAGTTTTACTGCTGCTCCTCACAACCTGCACCGTATATTGGGAGCTCGGTTAGAGGGGTTTAGTAAGAATGACCAAAAAATGGTAATGGTTAGACTAGCTGCTGCGTGCTAGTCAAGGCCAGAAACAAGGCATGTTTTCAGAAATTGTTACCAGCTGATCCTAAGAGTGTTCGTTTACTCCATTTGCCACTTGACAACCTATTGGCAACTGATTTAACCACAGGTAAACAAGCTGCTGCTGGAGGATGGGGTGAGGGGACTGTCAGTTGCTGCACCTAAAATCTTTTGGCGAGCGAGGGGGTGGAATCCCTTGGCGCATGGACTCTGCTGAAGCCGTATCAGAGAAAAGCACTGCAAAAACAAAGAAAATGATGCTGCTTTCTTTCAAGTTATGGTGTCTATATCCCCAGTTCTTCGTAGTCTACTGTTGCTAAATGATTCTTTTTTTGTTTTTACGTTTTCGATACTACGTTGGTCTGGGAAAAGTTGATGATGCTATTGTCTCTGGCTGTTGCCTTTGCGCCAGGTTTTCACAATGCGATAACTCAAAACTCGCGGTTTCTGCAAGAATTGAATGACCACTATCTACGATGTGTGATTTTATATAATTTTGGTTTGAGTTCCAACTTGTAAAGGACCGTTTTGAAATTGCCAATATATTCCTGGAAAGTCGACACAAGATGTTTCTATACCCTGTTCCATCAAGATTCATCTGTTGATCTGTATAAAGTATAGATAAAAGTCTGTGTCATTTGCTATTTGCCATTAGTAGAAATTTATGTGATTACTAGGTGTTTGCAGCATTGGCTTACAGTTAGTTGCCGTTATCTACTACTATCTATTCGTCCGGCAGATCACCAGTGGCTCCCTGCCTCCCTGAAGAGAGAACTTAGCGGCAAAAAGGTATCTGTTTTACTAGTGCATTTTTTATGTGCCTTCCCAACATTCTATATCCAATTCCATTGTCTGCTGTAATGTGAGAGTCGTATTTGCAGCATTTTGCCGCGAATCTGGAGGTTGGTATGAACCATTTTGCAGGTTCTTGTGCGCGTGTAAACTCGCTGCTTTTTTAGCAAGACTCATCTGCATTGCGAGGGACACATTTTGCCACACCCAATACATTCAGTGGTCGCATTCAGCTAGCATTCCATTCCTCTTAATAAGTGACTCACAGCCTTCGATGCTTGTCAGATTACTGAAATCTTAAGCCCTCGACCGGTCGCTGCATGCGGCTACTTTTGAGCTGCTGCTCAGGCCTCATGTTCCATCAGTCATCAGCGCCTTCTCAGAAAACCTGCGCATGGATTTCTCATTCCTGTGACTGTTCAGCAAAGTAACAAGCCAACATTTGTGCTACTCCTTAAGCTTAAGCATGCAGGAACGCATTTCCATGAGACCCATTTACAGTTAGGCTATGACACTGACAACTATGCCTGATGCTAATGTTCAATATTCAGTATCTATATTGCCAGCTTTGGAGGAGCTTTTTGCTGTACAGTCAATTTGTCGATGATCTAGTATCGATTTTATGAATAAATATTTGGAGTTTTTTTAGAATTAGAACCACGCAGAGAAAGGCACATGTATTTAGACTGGAGAAGGCCAATAATAACCCTACTCCTGTGTTGTTGTATTGACTATATTTACAAGCCAAAAGGAATTAATGGAACAAAGATGCAATGACTTCTATCTCTTATCTCCAATTGCCTTCCTCCTGCCCCTCTCGTTTACTGATGTTTAGCCTTTTATATAGCGCATGATAGGGCGACAGTTACTTCAGATCAAGAGGCGCTTAACGCTTGATGAAATGTGTATGTTGATGGAGGTTACTATCAGGGAGATAACACCTCACGTCGTCTAACATTTATCGTCAGAGACGGAGACGTATTATCCCGGAGAATAACAGCATATGCTAACGGTTATGTCTTAAACACAGCGTATAAGATTCTCTAGTCAATTTGGTCCACATGTCTATAGACTTTGTTGACTGTAGGGTAGTCGTAATTGGTATGGTCATAAAAAGGCTTACGATCATCAGATGGTCGTAGAACATCTCACGACTATACAGGGTGGCTGTTAGATGGTTTACGAATAATTAAAATTTTCCCTTATGATTGATATTGAGTATACTTAAGACTATCATGGGGATATTGCTATATATAATAACAATTATAGATAAATAATTTAATCAATTGAGGATTATTATATCCTCGTCACAATTTAATCTGACTGTTGTTCATTCTTTTTTATCCAATAGTTCAGATTAGTTAGGATTTAGTTATACCCGGTGATATGAGTAGTAGAATTCCAAATTAAGTGAGATTGTAATTGCCTATGTGGGGATCACATGGCCCAATGTTAATATTTTGAACCATAGTTGAAAAATTCTATAATACCATCACAAAAAAATTATAAATATAAAGAAAAATATATTATATCATTAACAAATCAATGATCAAATTTAATTTATACTATCATTATATACTTACCCGTAGTAAAATGTACGACAAAATTTGGAAAGCCCTACCCTACAGCCACGGATTCTCTAGTAGCTCCCCTTATCTTTTTGCACCATGTGCATACCACAGGAACAAGAAATACAACACGTGGTTTTTCCCCTTCCATTTCCTTTACGTAAAGAGATCTATGGCTAGTATGATAGCATGTAACAACTCTATTTTGGTTGCATTCATTCATGCATTGTGCTCCCTTTTATTTATGGGCAGCGTCAGCTTTCCAGGCTGGGTGTGGTGCCCCTCGACTCGATCGATGCACCCGAAAAAACCAAAATAATGCAAGTTGCAGTGCACCTGCGCACCACCCCATGGGCCCTAGCTGGGCCCCATGGGCCAGGCCAGTGTCTCTCCCTTGGACCCATCGATCGCTCCAAATCCAAGCAAAGCACAGTGCCTGAGTTAGACCATGCTTTTGCTCAATGATTAGGAGCACCAAATCCTAATCTTATCAGCTGATCTGCTTCATCAATGAGCTAGTGCTTTTTTTTAAAAAAAAAAAGTCCGTAAATGAGCTGGTGCTTCATTTATGGCTTAATTGGTTTGCTTGAGATTTCACACGGCTGATCTAAGTAAAATGTTAGACATATACAATAATATATATAACTATTATCTATAGTGTTCTCCATATTATCTATAGACATCACTAAAGACAACTTCTATAATAGATTGTTTATTTACATATCTCTATAAACAACTTTTTCATGTATAATGATCTTGCTTCGCATACATACGATCATTCTTTGCGGGCAGACGATTTAATTATACACCCTCCTCTCTACTCCACATCATCTTATGTGATACGTGTTGAGACTTACAAACCGATGACGTCACGTTATTTTACATACTCTAACATTAAAACTGAAATTTATGGACGGTCGTTTACTCACTCGGGATCGGTGTATATATTTATTCTCAGACATTGGGGCGGCATGAAACACGTTTGTACTCACAGGGACAGAACTGGACGGGCATGGTTATTTTAACGGCGCATGCAAGCTCTTCAGGTACAGTGGGTGTGCAAAATAACAGAATGCAGGTGGGCAAACTCGAGTGCGTGCGATGCATGCGTCCTCGGGAATAGTGGTGCTTTGCGATCGAGCTAACTTGCCTGTGGAGTGTGTTGCTCCACCAGCATTTGTTGGATCGGATCTGTACTGCTATTTGATTGCAAAACGGGGGAAAAGGTGTACCAGGTTAGCCAGCAATTAGGCAAATCTACAACAAAAAACGGTGTACCAGATGAACCAGTTTCGCCAACTAATTAGGAAGAGGGTCCTTTAATTGTGCTTTGTAGTAATACTTTTTGGTTCAGCTTATCCCGTTCGATTCTTCTCCGACACACAAAAAAAAAAGAAAAAGAAAAAAGCTAGAGCCTTCGATTATTGATGGCATATCCTTATGGGCAACCATCCGTACGTTTTTTTTCCCCCAAAGGCAGGAAGAATCTCGACTGCTCGCCCTAGAGAGCTGTACGTGTCACAAATGATGTACCAGCAAGTCCATTAGTTACACGCATCTGGTCACGGTGCTGTTCTTTCGGATTTGGTTGGTGCAGTGCGCGAATGTACAAGCAGCTAGTGCAGTAGTACGCGTGCGAGTACAATATGCTGTACGTTGTAACATGAGTCGTCGTTGAGCGAATGATTAGGCGGGCATAGGAAGGACAGGAACAGATATATTAACGGAGGGGAATTGGCTATTTATCACGGCTTTGAGGCAACATAGCATATACCTTCCTTACGGAGGTAATTGATAATTGTACGTCACTATGTCGATTCGTCTCCTCTCCCTCACCATCTATCTCTCTCATCCTCCCTGATGTCATCTTTCTCTTTCCCGTCGCCACTCTCTCCCTCCCTATCGCCCTCTCCCCCGCCGCTTCCGGCCCCCGCCCTCTCTGGGCCCGTTGCCGACCGGTCAACCGCCTCGCCGCGTTCGATCCGGCTAGATCGACGACTTAGCGGCGAGATCCAAACGGATCTAGCGGGTCTTCCCCACGCTTAAATCCATCGCCGAAGCGCCTGCTGCGTCGTCGTGTCCAACTGGCTTCGCCCTTGCGTCCTCTGGTCGCTGTCGCCGAAGAAGGAGAGGCAGGAAGGGCATCGACGCGTGGTAGCCCCGACGGGTCCCCCACGGAAGTGGGCGTGGCCGGTGCGGTCGAGGATGTCGATGACGTGGTGGAACCTGGAGACAGACTGGTCGACGATGGGCGGACGGCGCCGAGGAGGAGGGAGCGAGGAGCTTGAGGCTGCGGAGCCCTGTGGCGACGACCTCCTGGAAAACGATCCACTCCTCATTGCCAGCGAGGCCACGTGGGGCGTACCCACAGCCCATTAGGTCCACAACCATGATCGCTTGCCGACGTTGGAGAAGAATAGGGAAAGGTGCACCGAAGAAGAACTGCGAGGTGAGGGAGAATAGGAGGATTTGGGGGGAAGAAGGGAAGGGGTAAGATGGTCAATTCAATCATAATAGTGACATATTCTTAAACATCTTCTCAATTAAAGAGGGACGAATTACCAATTCCATTAGGAATAAGGGTATATACTAGATTGCCATATAAAGACAGGGTAAATAATCAATTCCACCTCCATGGACGGCCAGAGATCCCACTACCCGGCTCTGGTCGATGAACCAAGCGACAGGATCCACCTGCACTATGCACGCTTCTCCCAGCACATGGAACGTTCTATCGATTGGATCATATATTGGTCGCTTGGTGTTAGTGTTACAATCTGTTGAGGAACCGTTGCTGGTGAGTCCACTCCAATCGATCACCTCGTAAATAAGCGTGAAATCACATCAAACAATGTAAGAACAAATAGTAGATTGAACACACAGATAGACAAAGGTGAGGGGGGTATTCTTCTCCCTTATTCATTCATCGAGCGATCAGCCTTTTACAATGACTAGCACCCCTTACTTATAGTCTAGAGACCCTTCTAGAGTTTTAGATAGGGCACCCACCCATGGGCCGTCTACTGGGCCAAACCCATGGTTTCCTAACACTCCTCCTTGGGCACCCATCCTCACATGTTCATGCCTCATCAAAACTCCATAAAAATCCAATGGGAAAAATTTGGAGAAATAGTAGATGACACACGTTCTGCTGCGTCGCACGAATTGCCTCGTTAAAAACCTTAGCTAAGAAACTTAAGGAAAACTACTCAAGGGAAAAAGAGTACAATCCACCCAATTTTATTTAATCTCCAGGATTTATTCTTTTGGTACTCGATCTTCGTGATCAAGTTTCAATATTGAGTTCGTGAAGATTCTCCCCCTGAATTCTGCACTTCTCTAAGTCTCATAATTCCAATTCCACGTATGCACCTTTCAAAGCTAGATGCTGGAAGTGACTTAGTAAATAAATCTGCAAGATTTTCACATGACTTAGTATGCAGTACTTTAATTTCATCCATCTTTTGCAATTCATGAGCATAGAAGAACTTGGGATTGATATGTTTTGTGAGTTGACTCTTCACATAACTCATTTGCACTTGTGCAACCCAAGCTGCATTATCTTTATAGATAATAGTGGGGGTTTGCGCGGTATTCAATCTACATGACTACTGAATGTGGTGATGTCATTTGGGTTGACAAATGCACCAGCTTATTTCATGAATATGATGAACAAAGTATTCATGGACTTCCTGGATAAGTTTGTAGTTGTATTTATTAATGATATCCTTGTCTACTCCAAGAACAAGGAAGAGCATGAAGACCACCTTAGGGCTGTTTTGGGAAGGCTTAGAGAGCAACAGCTCTATGCCGAGTTTAGTAAGTGTGAGTTTTGGTTAAGACAAGTAGCTTTCCTTGGTCATATTGTGTCGGCCAAGGGAGTAGCTGTGGACCCCTCAAAAGTGGAAGCTGTGTTGGAGTGGAGATCACCCAAGACAAAACGGAAGTGAGGAGTTTTCTTGGCCTGGCCGGCTACTACAGAAGATTTATTAAAGGTTTTTTTTCCAAAATTGCAATACCTCTAATTCAGCTCTTGAAACAGGAGAAGAAATTTGAGTGGACTGAAACCTGTGAGCAAGGCTTCCAAGAATTGAAGGAAAGGCTTGTGACAGCTCCTGTTCTAGTCCTGCCAGACATACATAAAGATTTTGAGGTATTTTGAGATGCCTCTCATCAAGGTCTTGGATTTGTGTTAATGCAAGAAGGAATGGTAGTGGCATATGCATCTCGACAGTTGAGACCTCATGAAGAGAACTACCCAACACATGATCTGGAATTGGCTGCAATTGTGCATGCTTTGAAAATTTCGCGACATTACCTCATTAGTAACCGCTGTGAGATATACACAGACCACAAAAGTTTGAAGTACATCTTCACCCAATTAGAACTTAACCTTAGACAAAGGAGATGGTTAGAGTTGATTAAGGACTATGACCTTTGAATTCATTATTACCCAGGCAAGGCCAATGTGATGGCAGATGCTTTGAGCCGAAAAGGATATTGCAATACTCTGTTGGTTCAAGAACAACAACCAACACTATATGAAGAGCTGAAGCATCTCAACTTAGATATTGTAGACCAAGGTTCTGTAAACACCTTGGAGGTGCACCCAAATATTCTGGACCAGATCAAAGAGCATCAAGAAGAAGATGAAGACATCCAAGAGATCAAGAAGAATATGAGAAGAGGTAAAGCCCCAGGTTTCTTCGAAGATGAACAAGGGGTAGTGTTGTTTGGCAGCCATATTTGTGTGCCAAATCACCAAGAAATCAAGCAACTTATCTTGGAGGAAGCTCACGGATCACCATATTCCATTCATCCAGGCAGCACCAAAATGTATCAAGACCTCAAAGAAAGGTATTGGTGGATCAGTATGAAGCAAGAGATTGCTAGATATGTTGCTCAATGTGATGTATGCCAGAGAGTTAAAGCTGAGCACCAAAGATCAGCCGGTTTATTGCAACCATTGCCAATCCCCGAATGGAAGTGGGAGCAAGTGGGTATGGACTTCGTTACTGGACTACCTAGGACCCAATCGGGATATGACTCTATATGGGTGGTGGTTGACCGCTTGACTAAGGTAGCACACTTTATACCAGTCAAAACCACCTACCAAATTAGCAAATTGGTAGAATTGTATATTGCCAGAGTGGTCTACTTGCATGGAGTGCCTAAGAGAATAGTGTCAGACAGAGGGTCTCAGTTCACCTCAAGGTTTTGGGAGAGCTTACATGAAGCCTTCGGAACTAAACTCAACTTTAGTACTGCTTACCATCCTCAAATAGATGGGCAGACAGAGAGGGTGAACCAAGTCCTTGAAGACATGCTCCGGGCATGTGCACTAGATTTTGGGCAGAGCTGGGATACAAATTTGTCTTATGCTGAGTTCTCTTACAACAATAGCTACCAAGCTAGCTTGCAGATGTCCCCTTTTGAGGCTTTGTATGGCAGACCTTGTAGGACACCTCTCTTATGGGATCAAGTAGGAGAACATCAGTTTTTTGGACCGGACTTGATCAAGGATGCTAAAAGCAAGGTGAAGTTGATAAGAGAGCGATTGAGAGTAGCTCAGTCTCGCCAAAAGAGCTACGCTGATAATTGGCGAAGAGACCTATCCTTTGAGGTTGGAGATTTTGTATACCTTAGGGTAACTCCACTCAGAGGAGTGAGAAGGTTTCAGATTAGAGGGAAGCTTGCACCAAGGTTTATTGGACCATATAAGGTAGTTGATAGAAAAGGTGAAGTGGCCTATCAATTAGAGCTACCAGAGTCTCTGTCTGCTGTCAACAATGTCTTCCATGTATCACAACTAAGGAATTGTCTTCGGGTACCAGAAGATCAAACCATCTTAGAGAGCATTGATCTCCAAGAAGACCTCACTTATATGGAGCAGCCAATCAAAATCCTTGACACTGCAGAGCGTGTTACTAGGAACAAGACCATTCGATCATACAAAGTCCAGTGGAGCCATCATCCAGAAAGTGAAGCCACATGGGAGAAAGAAGAAGATCTCAAGACCAACTATCCCTATCTTTTTGCTGACTAAGCTTGAATCTCGGGGTCGAGACTCCCTTAAGGGGGTAGGTTTGTAACACCCTGGTTTTGAAGCCTGTTTGAAAATTTCAAAAATAAAAAGAACTATTTGGTTTTGATGAGAGTTCAAAGCTTAACTTGAGAATTTCAGTATGGATTTCAATTGACTAAATCAAACTTCAACTAAAACTCTCTTTTGGTTTGTTGGGTTTGTTGGAGCTTTGGTGATCCCTCCCCTTCTGTGCTTGTTTTGTCCTTCTCTGGTCCAGACCTCCTTAGGTCTAGACCTCCCAAGTGCTTGGACCTCCCCGTCCGCACCTTCCTCTTGATGCATCTCGGCTTAGACCTCCCCAGGCCTAAGTCTCCTCTCATATTCATTTGAGCTCCTTCTGTGTTCTTTGGAACCCTTCGATGTTTACTTGAACTCCCTTTTCGCCTTGATCTTTGTAACCTTCTCTTTGAAAATTCCTTCTTGTGCCAATCCGGTATTGCCGCCATCCAACTCGCGGTATTACCGTTTCTCGAGATCTCTCAAAACTGTGATTTAACCTCCCTGAGCTCCTTAAACATCTATGAGTTCATTTGGACTCCCCCCATGCCCTCTACGACCTCTTCTACGTTCACTTGGACCTCCCTCGCGTCCGTTCAAGCCTCCCGCTTGGTCCAGACCTCTCCTTTGTTAGATCTAAGGGTCCAGACCTCCCCTGTGAGGATCTGACCGTCAGAACCTCCCTTTTGTGGATCTGACCGTCAGGACCTCCCTGTCCCTTGGACCTCTTAGTCCTTTGGACCTCCTTATAAGACCTCCCTAATGGGGTCACGACCTCCTTTGCCCGGCCATGACCTCCCTTTGGCCGTGATCACTTCCTTTTGACCAAGCCGTTCCCAAGTTTGACAGGTCCCACTTGCCAGCCTTGTTATTCTTTGTCATCTCCGCCACATAAGTACCTTGTGCATTTAATGCATGTCATGTCGCATTAAATGCAGCCATATACGTGGTTCTTACACTCAATGTGGTCACTTAGTGACACCATTGTTATCTTTCCTTGTTCTCTCCCTTAGCAGCATACATTGTCCTCTTCTGTTGTCCTTAACCAAACTGGTGGTGAAACCTGCCTTGTCACTCACCTACTTTTGACCTATTCTTCACACTCATCTTGACACGTATGCTTCTAGTGTTTTCTTTCTCTACTTTGGCTATAATTAGCCTAGGTAGCCTTTCTTCCATATCTTTTTTTCCACACTTAGTATTTTGTTTCTTGCTCAGTTGCTTCGTGGTAGAACTTCGCTGTCAAGAACTTTGCCAAGGACCTCCATTGCCGTGTTTCCACCATTGAAGGCTCCATAGGAGCTTTGGCGCCGGCCTCAACTGCCATTGTTGTCCCACGACCTCCCCTTCATCCATCATTTCTTCCTTGTTCCTGGTAAGTCTCTCGGTGTACTGCTCTATTCTTGTTCTTACCGCCACAATGAGTGATTGTATCCTTCCAGGACCTCCTCTCCTGGATTTCCTCCGGACCGCTATGACTTTTAGGTGAAGATCATTCCTCTGGTCCCTGCGCATAGAGCATCCCCTTGGCTCCTTTTTGCTAAAAATCACCTCTCTGGTCGTTTGTAAGAATAACTCTCGTTGGACCTCCTCCCAGTGAGTTGGAACCTCTCAAGAAGAACCTATTCTAAGTATAATATTCTTTTGTAGGTTGAGTTTTGAGGTTCCTTTGGAGTCCTTTTGGTGCTTTATTTGAGCTTTGTTTGAATTTGTTTTTTTACCCGTGTAGATTGCAAAGACTCCAAGGAGTTTGGGTGCACTGAAGAGGGAGACTATCAAGTCAGTGAACAAGGCAAGTCATGCCCTTGATCATGTTGAATCTAGTAATTTAAGTTTATTATGTTGGTTTCAACTAAATATTACATGCATATTTCACTTCATGTAATTTAATCCCTGTTTCTAAACTCTTTAGTTATTCCCATTATCTCTTGCACAGCCAGGCTTGTCATTGTTTTGTCTCCTTTGTCACCATAGATGAAAACCTAGTCGATACCATAGTATGGACTAGGGATGTTGCAAACTATATGCTTAGCCATGCTCAGAACAAGTCTTGTTTTGGGAGATCTTACTGCCAAAGTCCAATGTGACAAATGTTTTAAGCTATGGCATTGAGTTGTCACGGAGTTTTGCAAAATGGTTTATGAAAGGAAAATAAATGGAAAATTGGTTTAGACTGGGGCGAATTGGTTGCTTGGTGGGTGCATGTCCATGCACGATCTCAACTTGGGTAGAGTTGAGGCTCAGGGGTCCTGTGGCAGTCGCCCTAGTTAATTAAGGACCGGTCTTTGAATGTATTTTGCCATGCCTCACCATGCAACCACATGTCCTGTATGGGCAGGACCTGGCTGATTAATTTGCAAAGTTCCACTATAGTTGTCCATTTGGTTGAGTTGGGTGGTCCTTTATGACCTACGTACATGCATTCCCACTGGCGCAAGAGGGGGCCATGAACTCTGTGGGTTTCTATCCACAAGGGGCAAAACCTTAGCGATAGGGGACTGCGGTGGAACAATGTATTGTAAAGGCCTTGTCATGAGCTCTAGACCTCTCACCAAAGGAAGTGTGAGGTGGCATTGACGAATGCCAAACAAACTAGAGAAATCATGTCATGTGTGTAAAGCTGTACACCTCTGCAGAGCGAAAATCTATTCGAATAGCCGAGTCCGCGGTCAAGGACATGCTGGCAGAGCTGCTCTTAGTTAGATGTTGTTTTTGTTTTAAAAAGATTTGACAAACTGATTTTTATTGGGATTTCTATCCTGTGGGTTTTGGCGGGGAGCCATGTGATAGGAGGGTATCCTTCACCACTTGATGATGAATGTTATCCAACTGTAAAATTGATTTTAGAAAATGAATTTTAATTATAAGATTACCTGTCTTGGAACTTAGTATATGTAATTGAAAGAAACTTGGAGGTCCAATCACGGTTTTGAGAGATCTCGAGAAACGGTAATACCGCGAGTTGGATGGCGGCGATACCGGGTTGGCACAAGAAGGAATTTTCAAAGAGAAGGTTACAAAGATCAAGACGAAAAAGGAGTCCAAGTGAACACCGAAGGGTTCTAAAGAACACAAAAGGGGCTCAAATGAATATGAGGGGAGACTTAGGCCTGACGAGGTCTAAGCCAGAGATGCATCAAAGAGGGAAGGTCTCGACCAGGGGAGGTCCAAGCACCTGGGAGGTCTAGACCTAAGGAGGTCTGAACCAGAGAAGGACAAAACAAGCATAGAAGGGGAGGGATCGCCAAAGCTCCAACAAACCAAAAGAGAGTTTTAGTTGAAGTTTGATTTAGTCAATTGAAATCCATACTAAAATTCTCAAGTTAAGCTTTGAACTCTCATCAAAACCAAATGATTCTTTTTTATTTTTGAAATTTTCAAACAGGCTTCAAAACCAGGGTGTTACATATTTCTTCATGGGGTGATTGTTCTAATGCTTCTACTTGCCCACCACTGCTTTTAATTATGGGGGCAAGTCCCTTTAGTTTTTCAGCCCTAATGTATGCGCACACATCCATGCTAATATCTCTCTTCGTGGGGATGTTCAAATCCGGTATACCTCTTTCTGAAGATTCCATACTGGTGCTAGGTCTCAACTGGCTCCCATTCTAATTCTGGGGAACTTCAGTGATCGGTTGTGTCAAGGCCTTCTTATCCTTTTTTTCACAAGGCGTCTCCGGTTACTTGGGATTCGAGAAGGCCAGAGTTCTCGTCATTTTCTAAGGCCTTAGGACGGGATTAGGGATACCTTCAATTTTTTTCAGTATTTAAACCCTCTCTGATGCATTGCATGCAGGCACATGTGACTTGGTCATGCTCTTCAAATCACTAAAGTGGTCATGCAATTGATTCGCTATTGCTTGCAAATCAATTATCTTATGAACTTCAATTGTTTTCTGGACTTCAATTACCTTCTAGACTTCAATTGTCTTCTAGACTTCTCTGTTTGCTTCATTAGTGCGCAGGTCATGTGCATGGATTCTCATGACTTGCCACGTTATTTCCTGACATTTTTCATCAAGGTGTTTATTTCCTTCCCCTAATGACGGAAAACTATCCTCATCTAATATACTATCAGTGAATCTGGCAGTATGCAAATCTTCTGTCATAGGATCAAAATACCTGATTATGGATGATGTTTCATAACCAATGTATATCCCATATTTACGGAGAGGGCCCATTGCAGTTCGCTGTGATGGTGGTATAGGTATATAAATCTTGCAACCAAATCTGCGAAGATGAGAAATTTACGGTGCTGACCCTTGCACTAGTTGCATAGGTGAATAGATGTTATATGCTGACGGTCTAAAATTGATGAGAGTTGCTGCGTATAGGACTGCGTGTCCCCAACATGTAGTTCGTAAATTACAATTCTGCAAAAAAAATCTGCTAGTCTATTCTGGGTGTGCATATGCGGTATGGAATGCTCAACATTAATTCCCATTGCCATGCAATAATCATCAAATGCCTTCGAAATAAATTCTCTAGCGTTGTCCATTCTGATAAACTTCACATGATGATCAGGAAAATTAATTTTAATTTTAATTATCTACGAGATTAGCTTTGCGAAAGCATGGTTTCTCGTAGACAATAAACATACGTGCAACCATTTCGGGGAAGCATCGATGAGCACCATAAAATATCTAAATGGCCCTGACAGGGGCTGTGTAGGACCGCAAAAGTCTTTCTGGATACGATCCAGGAATGCCGGGACTTCATCCTTCTGATACTTCAAATACCAGAACACAACTTGCTATTATAAATACGGGAAGTATAAGCCTTGCAGGACTTATCATAAGAATTTAATGCTCTGCTCTCCTAGAGCTTGCAACCATTATTCAAAAGATAAAATAATTCAATGTTCTGCTTTAATCACAAATTGCAAGTTACTATAAAAAGATCTAAGTGCAATGCGTGCACTAGATCGAATCAACGAAGTATTCAGAAACTTTTGCCTCAATCTGCTCCATGGCGATCTTCTCCTCTTGGGCAACTATGGCTGCGGCCGCTGCAATATCCAAAGGAGGGGTGATGGGGGCTACTACTAGGCTGTTCACATCCATGAGTGCAACTAATGGTTGTGGATCCTTCGTGCCTGCAATGGCGAGATGTGCTTCATGATGTTCTTTGCCCTTCTTCTTAGACATGAAAGCATCAATAACATGCAACCCACAACCTTACCCTTGTCGCCCCTCTCCTTTGTGTGAGGCTTTGTCAACTTGTAGCTGCTAGCATTGGCTTCATGACTAACATTGCTACTAGGCGTCTGTGAGATGTAGTTCTTCCTCAGAACATCATCTTGAGCTTCTGCAACTTACATGATGTCAATCCATTCGGCATACTCTTTGTAACCGTCTGGACGATAGTTGCGTGCGGATTGCACCGCATTCGGGTGGAAAGTAGAGAGAGTCTTCTCAATCTTTCAGACAAATTAAGCCATGGTGGGCTACTTCAACTCCTTGGTTCGTGATGCCAGTCATCTCCATATTTATGCAAAGAGTTCATAAGATTACTACTGGTAATTTACATAAAATGGTTGCAAAATTCTCATAATGATCTTCGAACTCCTAGTTCGTGATCTCGTATTTTTATATGCATTTTTTCATGGTTTACTGCTATTTTCAGTGATTAAAAGTAATATAAACAATCACAGATAATCAAAACAGTAAATAAAATAAATAAATTACATAGAAATAATAATAACAAGTTAAACATGCTTCAAATGCTCAAAATGATTCAAAATTTGAATTCTCGAGGCCCTTTTCTGCTAGAATATGAATTTTCAGTGAATTCCACAATTTTCAGGGGCTAAACCGCAAAATTTCAATTCAGAGCAATTTTCGCGCAATTTTTCAATTTCGGAGGGGTTATTCTGCTAGAATTTCTTTCTCGAAATATTACCTCGTAATTTTTTGAACTTCGAGGTTTTATTTGCAAATTTTCGGGATTTTCTTTTTTATTTTCCTTTCCCAGTTTTACTTGGGCCGGGCCCATTTGGCCTATTTCGGTTTCGGCTGGGCCATTTCAATGGCCCATCATGCTGGACAAAAGGGCTGCACATGGGTGGGATGAGGTTTTCCCTGCCCCTGTGTTGAGAAGAGGCGTATATCGGCGCGAAGCGCAAGAATAGGCGGCTTCTGAGGTCGACCAAGACATGCGCGCGCAAGCAGCGCAGAGGCGAAGCGGGTCGATAATGGCGCATGCGGGCGGAACACGACAGCTGATACGCGTGGAACAGGGCATCTGCGCTTCTGAAGACGATCATGATTCGCACGGAGGCGCGGCGGAGAGCGGTGGCGCGCCTCGAGGCGACCATGTCTTTGGGCGGCCGTCTACGGGTGGCAACCGTCGCGACGCTGCGGCGTCTGACGGGCCCATCACGAGGTAAGCCCATGCAGGGGCGGTGCCGCGCAGATTTGCGGCCAAGACGGCGATCACAAGTACAAGATGCGGCCGACACTTCTGGCGTGTAAGCGCATAAGGCGTAGGGCGATGGTGCGGCAGGCGCGACGGCGCGGCGCCATGCGGGCGGCGAGAGGCGGCCGGGCGAGTCGCGACGGCAAGACCGTAGCTAGGTCAAGGCGTCGCGGTAGGGGCCGTCGCGGGTGGCAATGGTCGCAGGAGTGTCGCGAGGCGGTCGCGCATGCGGAGCACGGCGGTGTGGCTCTGTGTCGGCTTTAAGCGCTGTGTAGCGGTGGTGGTCTTGATGCGCGTCGCGGTGGCCGGCGGTGGCACTGGCCGACGGGCTCGCCGACCAATTTTTTCTTCCTTTTTTTGTTGTCCATCTATGAATTGTGCAATCATCATCTACTCTTTTCATGTAGTCTACCGATCGGCTTAGCCGGTGACTTCAAGTCGGCTCGCGGTAGATTAGAGCGGATTTGCAATATACAATCCACAGTGCAATCGACATCTACTCCTTCATGCAGCCTACCGATCGGCATTGTGTCGGCGACTTCAAGTCGACTCGTGGTAGATTGGATTGGATTTGCATCATAGGATTTAATCTAGAAAGTCAAATTTGCAGAACTGAAAGCGATCTAGAATATGCGATTCGATCTACGAGCGTCGTGCTACGACGGTTACCTTTCGATCCGAGTAGAGTAAGTCTAGAGGTAGGTCGGAGTCGATTGTGCTGATAACGTGTTGAGAAACCGTCGCTGACGAGTCCAGTCCGATCGATCACCTCGTAGACAAACGTGAAATCATATCAAACAATATAAGAACAAATAGTAGATTATACACACATAGAGATAAATGTGTAGGAGGTATTCTTTTCCTTTATTTTTTCATCAGATGATCAATCTTTATAATGACTAACACCCTCTATTTATAGTCTAAAGACTCTATTAGAACGTCTGTCATAGACCGACTGCTGAGCCAGCCCATGTTTCCCTAACACAATCATCGATCGCGCACGCATTGTCCTTGTACGTGGCGAAACATTGTGCGTGCATCATGCTTGCATGTCCATCGCCTCCCCTGGAAAGAAGGGGAAAAAAAGATGCATGCATGGCCAATTAATGGATCAGAGTCCGACCAACATTATTGGCTGGGTCTGGGTGCGTGCAGTGGGTCGGAGTCGGACCCAGAGTCCCACGCACATAGCGCACCCCGAGAAAGGAGGAGCCATGTGAGTCTCGGGGTCCCACCAACCCCAGCCTGCCCTGCCTCCTCCCGTCCCGTCCCGTGGTAAGGTTCCCCCCACCGACGTGGCGAAATACAGTCGACGCGCGCTCCCTCGTGCAGGTGGGCCCGGGTGGGTTGGGGGTGCATGCACACGGCCACGTACGTACCTCCCGTGCAGAGTGCCCACTGATGTGTCACGGCCCACACTGCTCCACCTAGCTATCAACGCAATCAAATGCAATGCTCTCGGTTTTGTTTTTTTGTTTTTACACAAGTCAATTTTGGCATATACTACTCTTTGTACTCCCTCCGTTTGTGAGTGGTACGTGTAGCCAACCTTTAAGGGTATATATAATAGTATAGATAATTACTGTCTATAACAATTTTTTATGTTATCTATAAACAACATTAAAAATAGTTTATACAATGGGTTATGGTGATACAGTCAGCTACAGAATTATAGACAACACATAATCTTTTAATATTTTTCTTGGTTACGGTCATACAATGGCCATGCGATTATAAACAACACATTTCTCTCTCTTTATTCTCTTTCATCCACATTAACTTAAATCTTACGTGACAGAAGTTATAAACATCTAATATAAACTCATTGTACGTGATCTAAGAGCGCACATTTTCGTCTTGTCCATTAGAGTTCGAGTTTCAGACTCGGCGGTGGCATCCACCGGTTTTAGGATTAATGTTGTACTTTTACAAAAAGAAATTAAATGTATGATAAGAGAATTTTAGTGACCCAAGTAGCGTCTTTATGATTTTGAAAAGTGAAAAAACATTAATATTTTATGACTTGAGGGGATGTTTTACTATTCATTTATTCACATGGCAATATGGCATGCATAATGCAGCGCATCGCTGGCCCAAGGGAACAGTGATTTGGTTCTTGTGCAGTGTTTGTACTGCAATTATTGGCACACGTCTTTCATTCTCCTGGCCTCACGCAGATTCTTTCTTCTCGGTGTTTGGGTCAAGTCCTACACGTAGATGCTGGTGATGGAGTATTTTTATCAGCAAGTCTCCTGCTATAGTACTGCAGTATCATCTTGTGATTCGGGCAGAAGCACGTTCCTCTGTACTGTGTTACTAGGGTAGAATAGGGCACGGTCACAGATCATTGCATGGGATGGCGTATGTGAGCAAGTTTTATTTCATATCCAAATATCCAATTGAAGGCCATCTAAGGGAACTCGTCTTCTTTCTTTTTTGATTATCTTCCTCGTGTATGTATAAGAGCCAATCTATTATTTTTCAAAATTGATTTCAAAAAAGAACTACTGATCATTAACTTTTCGAGTAATCCTTCATAAGTGGTTGTGAATGACTGACTTCTTCAATCCTTTCTACTTTGGTTCCATAGGAGCAAGTCAAAATTGATTTTCGACGGAATCAAAAAGACATATCTGGTAGAATCGTAACCATAGAATACGATCCTAATCGAAATGCATATATTTGTCTCATACACTATGGGGATGGTGAGAAGAGATATATTTTACATCCCAGAGGGGCTATAATATTCGGGGGATCCCTTTCCTAAGCCTATACGTGTTTCCGTGAGTCTTAGTGTAACCGGTTTGTCGGGAAATATACGTACCCATATTTTCCACCACGACATGCATATCGTGTCATTGCTCTTCGTCCTGCTTCTATCTGTCTCGATGTGATCCAAGCGGGTTCAAGTGCTTGAAAAGAACTTACTATCTTTGGGATTTGATACTACACCGCTGCTTAATTCCTTAGGGGATTGGCTCTATTACATTAGCAGATTCCGAAATTTTGCCCCATATCATGGGATAAGCAGGTAGTTTTTTTTAGTTGTATCGACCTAGTCGCTCACTAATGGATCTTTACGGTGCTTTCTCTATCAATTTGGGAACTTTATCCATAGAGTAGTAGTATAGGCCATACTTTCTTCCCATTTTGATTCTGGTGACGTGTCCTTCCTTCCTATAGCTGATAAGGCAAGATTACACCTATTCCTAATCCTAAATAGAATGTAATGGCGTAGGGATTTCTATGTAAACAGAGTATCCTATTTCCATAGGCTCGAATGACCCCTTCTCATAATAAGAATGTGCACAGTCTAGTCCAATATGGAATGAACTTATAATCTGATGATCGAGTCGATTCCATGATTATAAGTTCATAACCCTAGTGCCCATTCCCATTTTGAATAATTGTTGGAGACTCAAATAATGGATATGCAAGCATGATAACTTATATGCTGTTCTATATCTCCATGAATCTAGGAACTTCTGCTTTCATCGTATTATTTGGTCTACGTACCGGAACTGATAACATTCGAGATTATGCCCCTCTCGAGATAAAAGGTTGTAACACCCAGCTTAGCAAAAGCCAAGATATAACCACCATTAACAACTAGACCTCAAGACCATACGTTTGCAATCACTAGGTTAATATAAATTTCAATAAGGAAATAATACTATAATCAAAATCATCTCAATCCTAACAATTGCTATAGCATCCTGAATAATACTCAACTAGTAAAGACTAACCACCAGCATTGATAAAATCCATAGGGAACTAATAGAACACAAAGTAACCAATTATTATAATCGGAGTTTCTATCATGACAAAAGTGGTATTTAGGCGATGTGAAGTGCGTAGGTGTGAAATCCTCCCATGAGGTACTTGCACTCGATGCATGCCGGTCTCAACGATCACCTAAAACAACAAAAGGCAAGAGTAAGTCCAAGACTCAACAAGTACATACAAGGTTAATAAAAAACAGCACTATAACATCAACAATTCTTCCTCAGTATAAAAACATACATCTTTTGATCCGTGAATGCAATGCAATGCAGTTCATGCATATGCCAAAATCTTTTCTCTTCTGCTTATACCGGTATAGCCGAGTGTAACACCCGTCGGTGTTCACTCATGTTCGCATTATCAAATGCGGAGATCCAAGCCCATCCTTTTCAGAAAGGGACCCTTTGCCTATATCTTAACTATGGGGATCTCAAGCCCACTCCTGTGGGTACATCATGCCAACATGTATGCATAATATGAAATGACATGAACAATCTGCAATCTCTTATCATAGGCATTCTTAACTAATGAACAACGTATAAGCAATATGACATAAACATTCTCATCATGATTAATCATATTCAGCTTGCATCACATCAAAGGTGTTGCCATACACAACATCGCATTGGAATTGTACTTGCCTCAACCGTGATATGGATAACGATGAGTAGAGTGCTCTAACCCCAGATTCACACCACCACCTTGCATTTGTAAAACATATGAAGAATACCATCCAAAAGCACACAACATTGCTATAAAGCTAAATAGTCGTATCCGCTCCTAATCGCAACCCAAATTAACACCATTCCTTCCCGAACACCGTTCTGTCGAAAACAGAGTAGTCACCTTAGAAAAAAAACATAACTTTTAGTCTATAGCTCCAAAAATTATGAACTCAGACTTTCTGGAATCTACACAGATATACCCACAATTTCTCAAGTGATCAATAGTTTAGATTATTTCGTCTAAACCCTTGTTTTTAACTCCGAAGATAGATATGTCATCTTCGGTAATACCGACTTAGAAATTCCATATCTTTTAAACCATTCATTCCAAAATAGTGATCTAAGACATTCTGGAATCCACAGGGAATTAGCTACCAAAATAAATTTAATCTAATTTTTTTTACTCTGCAACAAACTTCGCTAACTTAACATTTTTCCCTGACTATCCCCAACAGAAAGACAGAAATGAATCGCATAGATCAAAATTTCATAACTCCTATTAAACTTGTCCAAAAAAATGTGACCTTGGACTTTATGGAATCATTATAAAGTCATCTAGACCAAAAGTCCAAATTCGTCTATTTTTCAATTTTAATTTTCATAACCATGTTTGCTGCCCGTAACCTAGGAACTGAACAGACACTCAGATTGAAAAAATCATAACTAATTATCTACTCGTCCAAATAATGCAAACAAAGACTTTCCAAAAATCTATTGAAATTATCTACTTATCTCTAGGAGACACAAATCCCTAATTTCGCACTGAACTAATCCAAAACTATAGATTAACGGAACTGCAGATTACCAATTCACTAACAGCAGGGAAACCGATCTGCTACTCGACAACATTCGCATAGAAAAAGAAATAAACTAACTAATGGTGAACCGAAAATCACCCTTGAAGACCACAACGATGCAGCGAAGAACACGAAGAAATACCCACAAGAATCCCCTTTCTTCCTTCCTCCTTCCCATCTTCTTCTTCCGCCTTCTTTCTTCTGTTGGCCGAGCAAGGAGGTAGCAGCAGCACCTGGGAGGGGAGGCGCTATAGTGGCGGCGCTACAATAACAGGGCTAGGGTTTGCTGGGAGACTGCCTCCTTTCATCTCCTTTGTATGGCCGGCTCCCCTTGGGCCCAAAAGCCGGGGACCGAAGGCCCAAAATCCAATTCTCTCACAAAAAAACCTGAATTTCCTCTTTTAATTCCTTTAATTCTCCCTCTCTAATTTGATCGCACTCTCTACTGATATTCGGGATATTACAAAGGTCCATATTTTGAAAGGCCTTGTTGGTAAATACTTCATCTGTTTTGCCATATTTGTCAATAGTCTCGGAGAAACCACTACAAGGGAAACATAATATTGCAATGGCTCAAATCGTTGCATTAGGTCCAAACTCATTGCAATAGGAATTTGTTGCAACGAATTAAATCGTGGTAAAATTGCCAGTGAATCATTGCAGTAGATCACGTGGTAATAGGATATTGTAATGATTTTCAAAATGTGGTAATTCACCATGATATTACAACGATTTTATTGTATTTTTGCAACAGTTCATGTCGTGGCATTACGAACCAATTGCCACATTATGTTTTCGTTGCATTAGAAATATTGCAACGACTATCAATTTGTTGTAATAGTCTATCGTCATAGTTTTATTTTTGTGGCAATAATATATCACAACGCTATTCTTACCATGCAATAGCCTATAGCCACAGTTTCATATTTGTGACAATAATATATTGCAGCGCTATTATTTTCATGGCAATATCCTATCACCATAGTTTCATTTTTGTGGCAATAATATATCGCAATGCTATTATTTTCATGGGAATAGCCTATCGCCACAGTTTCATTCACTACAACAAATTTGGCATTTTGTGATAAAGCCAAATCATAAAGAAATGTCATTGTCGTCATTAGAGATATGATTTTCACAAATAGGTGTAAATAAATAATTCCAGAACATTATTCCATTTCTCACAATGAAATTCACCTGAATTATATCCAAGAGGCACCATATAAAAGTTTAAATGTGAAATTTCAATTATATTACATGTTAGCATCCACAAACCGTGTTCATATATATACTTCCATCCATGCACAAAGACACAATCTTTGACCAATACAAAATTTCTAGCATTCATAAACTAATAAGAGAAACTTGTGGACACTATGGCCAAATAAGCATCATACACGTTATAAGCACCTTGTGTATCTTCTTTCTTCACCCCTACATTAAAGAGAGAAATTTAGGAAGTCTATGAAGACTTTTGTGGAGATTATGCGGATATGATCCTAATCTTAGTGTGTTAAATAATTGGCAATAGCGTCAAGGTGTTTGGAGAAACCCTCGTTTTCGACAAAGTCCTACTGCTGTCAGGCTGTAGGCGGTCAGACCGGTGAGGGCGGCAGTCAGACCGGCCTTTGTGGCGGTCTAACCGGCCTGGGCTTTGGCCAAGAAGCTGGCGGTCAGACCGGCCAAGAGGCGGCTGTCTGATCGGCCATAAAGGACTTTCGAGTTTGGAGCTGGGCCAAAAATAGAGGGTGTAGGCAAGAGAGGGAATTCTTTTGCACTTGGTCTCATAATTTTTGGAGCTTCGAGTCAAAAGTTCTATTCATTTGAAAATTCCAGAGAGGTTTTGGATTTTCAGGGAGGAAATTTGGCTAAGTCCCTTGATGGGCGGTCAGACCGGCCAAGTGGTGGTCTAACCAGTTTTGACTTGTTCGACGGCCATCTTGGCGGCGATGATTGTAAGTTAGGTCAAGTTCATGGGTTTCATTGCATAGATGTTGCATGATGCATGTTTTGACTAACATGGGTCAAGTTGTGAAGAACTTGTGCCCAGAAATGGTTGCTTGGTCCATTATTGTGCAGGTGGCTTGGAGTCAACTATAGTCAATGACGAGGAGGACCGGGACTTAGTTAGGAGAACCAAGGTCCAGAACGGTCGTGGATGTCGGGTGAGATGGTTGGACTCAAGCAAGGCACAAGATGGACTAGAACCATAGAAGACAAAGTTTGAGCAAATGCCTTTGTGAAGGTAAGTGCTCATGCCTCATCAATTATGTGAATTGATGATTGTGCGTGTCGTGTGGTGCTACGTAACGGTTTACTTGTTTGTGATGGTTGTAGGAACCGGAGCTAGGTCATGGTGAGGCGGACTAGATTGGGAGTAGGTTAGGAAAACCGAGGTCCAGAACGATCGAGGTGATGCTGGAAGATGACTGAGGCTAGTGGAGTGCTTACAAGCCGAGAAGACAAGGAACCGGAGCGGAAGATACTGGTGATGAACATGACGGGCATTGGCAAGGTTGACCGGGACTAGACTCAGGGAGGAGCTGAGGTCCTGAACGGTCAAGGAAGCTGGGTGCAGTTATGGTGAGACATGTGGTGCGCCAAGTGACTTGGTCCCAGTTGCAAGCGAGGATGGTTCGATGGGATCCAAACGCGTGAGAGGCTTGGTGGGAAGTCATTAGGGCTACATGGATGATGACGGAGCGTGGGAGATGCTTTGAGGCGAAGGAATCGCTGAAGGTCGGTAGAGGGGCATTTTGGAAAATTGCCCTATATCAAAAAAGTGGAAAGTGGTGGTGTGCGAAACCACCTTCTTGGCGTTGGAGAAACCACGACGCAAGATGGTGCAAGGAGAGGCGATCTAGGTCAAGAGAAGATGATGACGGTGCTTTGAGAAGCGTGCGTGAGTGAAACCCGTTTGTGTGTGGGCTTAACGGATGCCCGTTTGGGATGTCTCTCTAGGACTAGCCTCCACTATAAAAGAAGAGGGTGCTGGTTGTGCACCTCCAACCCTTTGATTCTAGAAACCCTAATTTGTGATTTAGGGATAGGAGAGAAAAGTGGAGAGGCTAGGGTTCATGAGAGATGGATTGATTGAGTGCTCAAGTGTTGAGCTTTTGTCCTCCATGGTGGAGTCGCTGTAAACATACAATCTCTCTAATCAATCTATGCAAAAGGTAACCGTCGTAGCACGATGCTCGTAGATCGAATCGCATTTTCTAGATCGCTTTCAATTCCACAAATTTGGTTTTCTAGATTATTTCGTACAGTGCGAATCCACTCTAATCTACCGTGAACCGACTTGAATTCACCGGCCAAGCCGATCAGTGGGTTACATGAAAAGAGTAGATGATGATTGCACAATTTATGGATAAATAGTAAAAAGAAAGAAAAAAAACTGGTTGACGTAGCCCCGTATGGCCGCACTGCCGCCGGCCACCCACATGTGGTCGTGCCGCCACCATCGTCCACACAAAGCTTGAAGCCGGCTCGAGGCGCGCTTACGCCAAGATAAACACCCTGCAGGCGAAGCTGGCGGCGGCCCGAGCTACCACCGCCTCTGCCGGCCTAACGCCATGCACATCACCAAAACAGCACGCCAGAAGTTGCGTGCTCACCGTGCCGTCGTGCACTACGTGTTGCCCATACGTAGCTGCACGTGCACGCTGTTGGCCCGGAGTCGTCCAGCCTCACGCCACCCGGCCATGCACCGTCGCCCAAAGCAAAGAAAACTGGTCAAAGCAAGAGAAAAAAAAGGCATCGCCTCGCGACGGCGAAGCCGACGCCCTTGACCCTCATGTTGATGTTCCCGCCGTCGCACAGACCGCGACCGGTCGCTGCCGTACATGAAGACAGAGTTTCGCATACGCCATGCGCCACACTTGAAGACGGAACCCCCGCACGGGCGTTGCCAAAGCCACCGTCATTGCCTCCCACGCGCACCAAGATGCGCCACCAAATTTCGCCGCTTCACGCGCCAAGATGCACCATCTCTGGAGCTCAGACGCCTTGCGACTCGAAAGCCGCCGATACCCTTGGCCGCCACTGCCAGCACAGGGCAAGGAAACCTGTCCTCGCCACGCCTGATTGAAGACCGATTGGTGATGGGCCATAATAGGCCGGAAAGGCCGAAGGAGCCCAGCCCAAGAAAAAAAGGGGGGAAAGAAAAATTTCGAGAAAAGAAAGAAAAGGGGGAGGGAAAAGGAAAAATCCCAAAAAATTGCAAATAAACCCTCCAAATTCTGAAAATTAAGAGGAAATATTCCGGGAAGGAAATTCTTGCAAAATAACCAATCAGAAATTAAAAACTTGTGTGGAAAATTTTCTCAGAATTGAAAATTAGCGCTTTAGCCCTTGGAATTTGCAAAATTCACTGAAAGTTCATATTCCATCAGAAAAGAGCGTCAGGAATTCAAATTTTGAATCATTTTGAGCATCTGAAGCATGTTGACTCTGTTATAATTATTTCTATGCAATTTATGTATTGTATTTACTGTTTTGATTATCTGTGATTGTTTATATTGCTTTTAATAAATGAAAATAGCAATAAATCATAAAAAATGCATAGAAAAATACGGGTTCACTAACTGGGAGTTTGAAGAGCATTATGAGACTTTTGCAACCATTTTATGCAAATTATCAGTAGTAATCTTATGAACTCTTTGTATAAAAAAAGTAGATGACTGGCATCTCGAACTGGGAGTTCGAAGAGCTGGCCCAACATGGCGAGAATTTGTAACAGAATTCAATTCTGTGGTAAGGTAATCACGGATGAGCAGATGATCGAGAAGACTCTCTCTACCTTTCACCCGAATGCTGTGTAATCTGCACGTAACTATCGTCAAGATGGTTACAAGGAGTATACCGAATTGAATGACATCATGCAAGTTGCGGAAGCTCGAGATGATGTTCTAATTTAGAACTACATCTCACAGCAGCCTAGTAGCAATGTTGGCCGTGAAGCCAATGCTAGCAGCTACAAACTGAGGAAGCCTCTCACGAAGGAGATGGGCAAGAAGGGTAAGGTCATGGGTCGCAGCACGTTATTAATGCTTTCCAGTCTAAGAAGAAGGGCAAAGGACAACATGAGGCAGACCTCGCCTTTGCAAGCACAGAGGATCCACAGTCATTAGTTGCACTCATGGATGTAGATAGCCCAGTAACAGCCCCCATCACCCCTCCTTTGGACATCACAGCGGCCGCAGCCGTTGTTGCCCAAAAGGACAAGATCTCCATAGAGCAGATTCAGGCAGAAGTTTCTACATACTTCGCTGATTCGATCTAGTGCACGCATTACACTTATATCTTTTTACAGTCACTTGTAGTTTGTGATTTTGATGGAACTTTGAATGATGGTTGTAAGCTTTAGGAGTGCAAAGCATTAAATTCTCATGATGAGTCATGCAAGGCTTATTTTTCCGTATTTATAATAGCAAGTTATGTTCTAATATTTGAAGTATTAGAATGCGTGTGGTGCCCTATGGAGGAAGTGTGCTTAGCGGACAGCGGCACAACAAATACCACCTTGAGAGCAGGGGCGGATCTAGTATAGGGACATGGGTGTACAGATGTACACCCATTTTTTTGAAAAAAATCCGTATTTATTAGGTATATTAGGTATATATAGCGATAAGCATACTTAAAATACATATCTTCTCTCAGTGCATCCCGATTCACCGTCATGCTACCGAATCCTCTCAGCTCACACTCCATCCATGTGACCCACTATGTCCCAAGTCAAGACGCTACCATGGCCCACTACCCAACTCAAGCCGAGACACACCAAGACTCGGCAGAACCCAACCCTGTTCCCACTCCTCGCGATCGCTGCTGCGTGCTAACCCTATCCCTTCATCCCCATTCTATTTCTCTAACTCCTCATTTCTTCTCTCTTTTCTCCATGGATTTCTTCCTTAGTTCCTCCCGGGATTTCTTGCTCTGGTTGTAGCTCTCAAGGCGCCTCCCTTCCTCTCTATTTCTTCTCCGCTTCCTCCATGGCTTTCTCTCCTTCTCTCTCTATGGAGCTTTGCTCCTGGTTCTTGCTATGGCGGCTCCTCGGCTCTCCTCCTCCAGTGGCCGGCGCCTAGCGCCGCCTGCATCGCCCCTCCATGGCACGGCCGCCTGAGCCTGTCTTGCCACCGCCACTGGCTGCCTCGATGCAGCCAGGTGCCCACGGGTCAACCAGGAGAAGGGAGGGAGCCTCAGAGCCTGGGAGGCGAGGAGGCCGAGGACCGCAGGGCGGGGTGGAGCCGCGGAGGCGGTCAGCGCGAGGCGAGGCGCGCCATGCCTATGGTCGTCTTGGCCATGTGGCGGCGGCTTGTTCACTCCATCGCGGCCGCCTGTCGGCTATTCAATCTTATTCCAAGATTGGGGTAGGTAATGAGTTTTAGTAGTGAGCGATTGAGCACCGCAGCTTCGATGAACATGTGAATGAAGTTTGTAGCTTGGTTGACAAACCGCATAGTTGATATGGATAAGTAGTTTTGCAATGATTACCTAATTGCCGCCATCATTGTGAATAAATACATCATGTGGTGTTAGCTTCGATCGATTATGTAGATTGTAGAAGGGATGAACTGGTAATGTCACTCAAGAGCTATCTCGGTTTGGCTTTAGACTCGGCTACAAGCCTATAACTTTGTCAAAGTGAATTAACCTGTTTCATATAAAAAAAGAGAGTATGTTCTCCAATGCACCAATAAGGACTATGCCTTGCTTATGTTTTTCAATTTAATTTCTTAGATGTGAAGTGTACACTTATGTGATTGCTATTTAATTTTGTTTTGGTTTACGTTCTAATATTTGACTATGTCATATTGTTCTGTCAGATCGCAATAAGAATAGATTCTTATTCATTGAGTTGCTACTAATTGTTCAAATAGTTTTCAATTGGACAAACTACTAGAGTCCCTTAGATAATCAAGAGGATAGAGTACATTAGATGTTCTTTGCAATGTGTGACTTCTTTGTGCTTGTTATCTTCTATAGACTATCTCATAATGGTTGTTCCAGTTCTATTAAGTATTAACCCAATCTGGGACTATCTTCTATACACTCAATTATAGTTATTGCGGGAGGATGATAGATGGGAAACCTTTATGTTTTACATTGTACAACATGTTTGTAACTCCGAACACCCATTCTGGAAATCCTGGATCCGCCACTGCTTGAGAGAGACAAAAAATTTTCAGTCGATCAGCAAGAATACTAGTAGTCTTACGACAATCGCAAGCAGCGATATTTATATAATAGGCTTAGGAAAGGCCACAATTATATTCCTGATGGGCACAACTTTGGTCATTAAAAAAGCCTTGTTGTACCCAGAATCGACTAGAACTATTAAGGATATTCGCACTAACGGTTTCCACGTAGAAGCTGAAGAAGAGTATGGTAAGGAATACCTACTCATTACAAAGTGTGAAGAAAGTGGAAAAGGGTTTTAGAACAGCTTCCTTCATATGAAACTGGGCTATACTACACTAATATTAAGACACCCGCAGCCTATACTATCCTAGAAACCGTATTTAGAAACTATGAACTTTTCTATCTCTAGCATGGTAGATTATGCTACCCAGGTCTTAGAATGACGAGAAATATAATTAACAATTCACAGTGATATAATATCGAGAAACAAGCCCACCTTCTCTACTCCACATCACCTAAATGCTGATATGTCCACCCCTTAGTAACAAGTGACATAGACTATTGTAGATGCTGTAAATATTTCGTTGCAATATCTATAAATATTACTATAAAAATAAATCATGGTAATATATATTGCTTATTACAACAATATATTTTTGTTGCAATAAAAATATATTTATTACAATGATTTTTAACTACCGCAACAATTATAAATTGTAGCGATAACAAATAAATCATACTATGAAATAACTAATCATGGCAATAACATGTACTATTTGCAACAACTTATTTTTGGTTGCAATAAACTCGTTACAATATATAGGACTCCTTGTAGTGAATGTTTCAATATGTTGTCTATTGAGAGAATCTAAAGCCTAGTTATTGTAATTTTTTCACTCTCTACCCCACTTAATGCTTTGAAAGAGGTTAAGTGACTGTGATGTTATTTAATTGGGGTATGTATGGTCATTTCTCATTAACTATTTGTTAAATTTAATGCTTCCTTGGTCTTGTGCACATGGTGAGCTATGAACAAATATAGCAAAACAGAAGGAGTATAAGGCTTTCACCTAGATTTAATGAGATTTTTCCTCATATGTCCCTATTTATTTTTCTCTCTCTATCATATGCATTTATTCATTACCACCCACACAAAGTATTCTCACTAATCTTTCCAAAACAATTATTAAGTGTACCTAAGAGCATGTACAATGGGCTTATATCAGCCGTCTATAGTCACTGCCACGTAGAATTTTTGGTGACGTGGATGAAAGAGAATGACACTATTACAAAAATGCTATCTTTGGGCCTTGCGATCACGCAGACGGTTCATCAAACTCTATGCGTGTTAAAATAATCTCGAGCGGTTTTTGTTTACCGACCGCCTCGTGTTATCTTCGTGCTAAAACCGTCTATAAAAAGGTCATATCACAGACGGCTCATGTTTAAAACCGTCTGTGAAGTATCACAGACGGTGCTGACCAAAAACCGTCTGTGATATTACCACATATCACAGACGGTTTTAAACATGAACCGTCTGTGATATTACTACATATCACAGACGGTTTTTTGTCATAACCGTCTGTGATACTTCACAGATGGTTTTAAACATGAACCGTCTGTGATATTACTATAAATCACAGACGGTTTTTGTTGAAAACCATCCATGATAATTATGACGGTACAGAGCTCCCCAACAGAGTCTTCTTGATCTCCATCTCTAGCGCTACGGTAACCGCGGCAGATCTCCAAACCCGGTGAGTCCATCACCACTCCGTGCCCGGTTTGAGTATCACCTCACCTCACTGAGCCCACTCGTGTGTGGTCTATTTCAGCTATTGTCACCGAGGAGCTTGCCGCCGTTGCCTCTGTTCACCGATCGACGACCAGCCGCCTTGGACCTTCCTCGACTTCATTGACACCCTTTTATTTATTTCCAAGGTTTTCAATACGAAACGTGTAATGGACCGAAGCTGGATGTACGCTGAGAACCGTGTGAGTGAAGAGTACATTAATGGCGTGTCTGCTTTTACAAGAGCTGCCGAGGAGGATATGTTCAATAAGGGGCAGAATATATGTACTGTCCATGCATTGACTGCGAGAATATAAAGATGTTTAACAACCGAGCGCAGATCGAAGCACACTTGATTCGAAGGGGTTTCAAAAAGGGTTATACATGTTGGACCAGTCACGGTGAAGAGCATATTACACAGGAAGTCAACGATATGCATATTATACAGGAAGTCAACGATATGCCGCCGGATGATGTCGATTGTGGTTCTGATTCGGATAGGCTGCACGATGACAATCTAGATCAGATGCTTCGCGATGCAGAAGGGAACTATGATGAGAAGGAGTATGTTTAATTCCGTGGCTTGATTGAGGACTCGGAGAAACCTTTGTTCCCGGGCTGCAAGCCGGAATACACAAAGTTGTCATCCGTGCTTAAACTGCTGAAATTGAAGGCAAGCAACGGTTGGTTCGACAAGACTTTCACGGGACTGTTAGGTCTCTTAGCGGACATGCTTCCGGAGGGAAACAAGTTGCCCAAAACCACCTACAAAGCCAAGAAGGTTCTTTGTCCATTGGGAATGGAGGTAGAAAGAATACATACATGTCCGAACGACTGTATCCTCTACCGTAACGAGTATACAAACATGCATGTATGTCCGGTGTGCAACGCATCCCGATACAAGCGTAAGAATCGATCAGATGACGACGAGAGAATCGAGGTGAAGAAAGGACCTCATGCTAAGGTGGCGTGGTATCTTCCTGTAATTCCCGTTTGAAGCCTTTTTTGCGAACCCAAAGAATGCAAAAGCTAGCAGATTGGCACTTTCGAGAGGAGCGTAAGAATGACGGAAAGCTAAGACACCTTCTTGATTCCGCCCGGTGGAGAAACATCGATAGGAGATTTGCGAGACTTGATGCGGAACAAGGAATATAAGGTTTGGATTGAGTACAGATGGAATGAATCCTTTCGGTAACATGAGCAGTCAACATAGCACTTGGCCCGTGACACTCTGTATCTACAATCTTCCTCCTTGGTTGTGTATGAAGCGGAAGTATATTTTGTTGTCGATACTTATCCAAGGACTGAAGCAATCTGGGAATGATATTGATGTGTACCTAGCACCATTGATGGAAGATCTAAAAATACTATGGATTGAAGGGGTACAGGTATGGGATGCGTACAAACGAGAGAACTTCACTTTACGTTCCTTGTTGTTACGCACCATAAATGATTATCCCGCCCTTGCTAATCTGTCGGGCGAGTACAAAAGGGTCAAAGCACATACTCCTTTGCTTAGATGATACAAAGAGTGTGTGGCTGAATCACTCGCGCAAAACCGTGTACATGCATCATCGTACGTTCCTTCGGAGGGCTCACCCATACCGCAGGATGAAGAAACAATTCGACGGAGAGAAAGAAAACAGTTTAGCTCCAAGGCATTTAAGCGGAAAAGAGTTCTATGATATGGTTAAGGATTTAGATGTTGTGCTCGGAAAGGGATGTAAATCGAGGACCCATAAGAAGAACATGTGGAAGAAGAGATTAATATTTTGTGACTTACCTTATTGGGAGCACCTAGAAGTTCGTCACTGCATCGACGTCATGCACGTAAAGAAGAATGTATGTGACAGCTTGATTGGTCTCTTACTGAACATTCGTGACAAAACAAAGGATGGTGTCAACGCATGACTTGACTTGGTTGATATGAACATCAGACCTGAGTTAGCACCAACAAAGATCGATAAAGGACGAACGTACCTTCCCCCTGCTTGTTACACTCTGTCCAAGGCCGAGAGAATCGAACTGTGCCAGTGCTTGCATGGTGTGAAAGTTCCATCCGGTTACTCCGCCAACATGAAGAAACTTGTTTCGATGGAAGATTTGAAGTTAATTGGCATGAAGTCTCATGATTGTCATGTGTTTATGACACAAATGCTCCCCGTTGCAATTAGAAATATTTTGCCGATCTAGGTCTGAGAAACAATCATGAGGCTGTGTTATTCTTTAACACAATTGCTCAGAAGGTCATCGATCCTGAAGGACTAGATGCTCTGCAGGACGAGGTGGTGACGACTCTATGTGATCTTGAGATGTATTTCCCTCCGTCGTTTTTCGATATCATGGTCCATCTCATTGTTCAGATTGTGAGGAGATAAAGATGTGCGGGCGGGCCTGTTCTCGTAGCATGTACCCGTTCGAGAGGTTCATGGGAATTCTCAAGTCCTATGTACGGAATCGATCTCGGCCAGAGGGCAGCTTCGTCGAAGGTTATGCAACCGAAAAGGTCATTGAGTTCTGCGTCGATTACATGGCTTAGGTCGAACCGATATGTGTGCCTCGATCTCGCCATGAGGGGAGGCTCGAGGGTATCAAGACCATCGGAAGGAAAGCAATCACTCCAGATATGGATGCGTATGCTCAAGCCCATTTCACGGTCTTGCAACACATGACTGAAGTGTCCCCGTATATCGACTAGCACAAAGACGTGCTTCGGCAACAGAATCCGGTGCGGCCGGATGTTTGGATCACGAGACAACACAACAGACGGTTCAACCAATGGTTGAAGGAGCGACTCGCTAGGAGCTCGTCAAGTGATATGCTGATATGGTTGGCAAAAGGGCCAACATTTACAGTTGATACAAAGACAAACCATTCGTACTGGCTAACCAAGTTGTTCAAGTCTTCTATGTTACCGACCCGGCAAATAAGAAGCGCCACGTAGTTCTTCATGGAAAAAGGAGGATTGTCGGAGCTGAGAATGTAGTAGACGAGGAAGAATACAATCAATTTGACGAGTTGCCTCCTTGCGGAAACGGCATAAGGGTTGAGGAAGAAGAACGTGACGAAACTAGCTACATACGCGTCGATCATCATGAAGGTCTAATTTTTAAAGATTAATTGAACAATGTGTGTATATATATGTACGTTCTGATGAATGGTTAATTTTAGTTCATTTGAGTTAATTAATTGATTTGTACTGTGAAATGGATGTGATTGTTTCTCAAATGAATGTGAATTGGATGTATATACATGTACTTGTTGTCTTTCCTACTTATTTCAGAGGGCATGGCTAGCATTTCTTGAGGCTAGCCCATAAACAGATCTAGATTAACCAATACAAAATAATATCACGAGCGGTTTGAGCTACAAACAAATGCAGCGAATATATATCACGAGCGGTTCCTTGGTAAAACCGTGCAGTGATACAATATATCCTGAGCGGTTGTTAGTTGGAACCGTGCAGGATACATCACATATCACAGAGCGGTTCTAATTTAGAACCGTTTGTGATGTCCATCTCTATTTGCATTCGGACTCTAGGGTTTGCCACGCCCGCCACTCAAACGATTAAGTTTCTCAACTCCTCGCTCCCTCCTCCCCCAAGCCGTCGCTTGCCGTCCTCGGCCTTGCGTCCTTGAGCCCCAGCACGACTCCTCCCAGGCCCGTCAACGCCGCCTCCTCCTCCATTGCGCCCCCAGAGCCCATGCGCCTCCTCCTCTGACCCTTGGCGCCTCCTGCCCGAGCCCACCACCTCCTTCCCTCACCTAAGCCGGCGCGCCCCTCCGACGCCATTGCTCCCTGCTGTTCGTCTTGCTCCTGCTCGTCCTTCTCCTCGGCCCCTAAAGGTAACCAATCTTGCCGAGTTCTTGAGCCAGCCCCGCCTTTCCCTAACTATTTCTATCAATAATCATCATGGTCCTCATGATAATTGTACTTATTTTAGGAATTTGTATTTGTTTTAGTCAGTTATTCATATGATATTTGTTTTGATACTGCTACTGGAATACATTGCAATGTGGTGTGGTGGGCTTGAGATGAATGCTCTGTGATGATAATAGTCTTGTACTGAAATTGTTTTGATAATCATGTTTGAACTTGAGCTCTTATTGGAATGCTTACTCTACATTTGATAGCAATATCAAAATGTTAAATCTTAGCTTTATGCTGATTTCATTTGTTCACATGATGTTCTATTTCTTGTGAAGATGTCTTCCGCTCATTCTTCGCCATCGCCGCCTCATGTGTCTGATGATGCACCATCCTCTGGAATAATATCCAACTGTGGTAGAAGAAGAGAAATATCGAAAAGGTCCGGGGGCCGATTTACCATCATGGAGGTCGATCAGTCTGGGACCCCTATCAATCCTTGCCGAGCAGCGTCCGCATTCCGAAGAACGGTCAGAATAGTTGCGCGGGAACGGGTCAGCGTCACCTACGATTCATGGAAGGAGGTGCCCGAACAACTGAAAACTACTCTGCTGACGGATATTCTCAAATCGTTCGAGATCCCGGCAGAACACCTGGACTCCGTGCAACGACATGCGTTGCTACAGGCGTGCAAAACGTGGAAGAACTTCAAGAGCACGCTTGTCAAGAACTACGTGGAGAAGAATCTGAGGCCCTTCCACAAGTATCCATTTTTGGAAGAGTCCTGGGCCGAGTTTGTGGCGAAGAAGGCGACAGATGAATTTAGGAGTGAAAGTCACGGCGCCACGCCCTCCATGCAAAAACAAGCACCCCACGGACTTCGGCACGGCTGGGTATGCGAGTAAAATCGATATGGAGGATCGGGACCAAGCAAAATTTGTTGAATGTCTCCGCCATTTCGAGATGGTGATGTCTTGCGCACCCGCGGTGGTTATTTGGGAGGTTACGTATTGGGCCTCTGAAGTCTCCTTTCCAAACCCCGAGACCGGAAGTGTCCCAAATACCGGTAAGATATCAAACTACCTAGTTTGTGATTACTCCATAAGTTCGTAGGAAGTGAAAGAACATGTCGGGCTATTGCAGGTAACGCTGAGTGCACAATCTTCCCAAGGCTTATTCCAGGCAGACAGGGAGAAAGATATACTCTCCGCGGCCCTAGGAAACAATAAGCATCCGGGTCGCACGAGAGGCACTGGTGTTTATGTTACATAGCAAAAATGGTTCCAAGCGGACTCCGGATCATACCGGAGTAGGAAGAGAGCCAAAGCCGAGCGCGATGCAAAGCTACGAGAGGAGATTCACAATCCCTCGAGAGATGAGCTCATCAATCCATCGAGATGAGATCACTAAATCCATCAGAGGTGAGATCAGAGCTGCCTAGCAACGGCAGATGGAGACCTTTGAGGAAAGAATTAGGGAATTGCAACTCCCAAATCAGTTGTAAGCCCCTGCCCCTACTGTGCTAGCCAGCCCTCCCCCAAACTTCTAAGTAGCTGCGCGTCCAACCCTAACCCTACCCTAATAGGTGACGACAGATTTCCCGTCGATGACATCCAGGTAATAATTATTATCTCTGGAATGCTCGATCCATTGATAGGCCTGTTGGAGTAGCTAATTTTGTATCGTTATGTAGGTGGCTATGAAGTACAAGCTCCAAGTAAGATATGCCTCTGTTGCCCTAGATGCTGCTTGGGGCCAGGTGTATCCATCCGGTGCTGGGGCTTTGGTGCACGGTGCAATAATTACTCCTGGTTTCATAAAAGTGAATGTGGGCGGTGTTTGTGCCAATTTGGGGCCGTCTCACGCATATTCCCCCAAGCAGCGAGGTCATGACTCTAGGGCAAGCCGTTGGAACATTCATCCAGTGGCCCAAGGTGGACATCTGCCTGGAGCTACCTGCTCCGGTGTCAACTTCACAGAAATGTTCTGCATCTACACCTCGTGCTCCGTCGACTCTTGTGAAGTTGACCTATACAAAGCGAGGCAGCAAGGGCAAATCGAAGACGGTCGACTCCTGTCCTGATATCCCCTTCTTGCCATTGGCCCGGAAATTCGTGCTAGGCGAGCCATTGGTCGAGAGGTTAGACAGTCCTACCCTAGGACCGGCTTGCACGGCATTGCATACATGGTATATGGAACAGTCCAACAAGCCGGCTGATCAGCGACGCTTGGGTGTCACCGTCAAGTTCAAGAAGGATCATTTTAACCACGAGCATCAAGACTGTGTCTTCACGGTGACCTTCGATGACTTGTTCTGTCTCTTCAACCTCGACGAGCTCGACGTCTCACTCATACGATCTTTGGACCTTTGTAAGTGTGTACAATCACGATCAATGTTAGTGTATACCGATAAATGTTATATGTAACTCCTTGCTTTTGTATATAGATACATGATGTATGAAGCGGAAGAAGGAAATCACCGGTAGGTTTTCTCGACCCACACGTGGTCTCCGAGCAAAGCATCAAGCGAATGCAAGATTAAATCGAGGATTACGTTATAGAGTTTTTCTGGGCTCGTCGCAACACGGAATACATACTTTTGCCCTACATCCAGGAGTAAGTGTTGCACTACTGGCTATACTTGTTGATTTGTACTTTATAAGCAACACGAACTTAGGTTTAATGACCATGCTGACATACCTGTGTAGCTTTCACTGGATTCTAATTGTAATTATACCAAAACGGAAATAAGTAATATACCTAGATTCCCTAAAGAGGATCACCAATGATCCTCAGGTTTGTTAATCTTGCAACAATTATTTCATATATACTTACCAATTTATATAAGCACGAATTTAATCTTCCTATCGACAGGTTGCGACCATCGCTGAAACTGCGTTGGAACAGAGCGAGCTCATAAAAGTTCGATCACACCTTGCGTCATTCCTGAACAGTCAGGTCATAAATCCAGATGGGAGTTTCCATAGTGTAGATTGAACTTGGTTGGGATAGATTGAACTTAATGGTACATGTGTGTAAATTGATGTACATTAATGGTTAATTTTAGTTAATTGATTTGTGAATTGGATGTGCTTGTTTCTGAAATGAATGCAATTTTGATGTGCTTCTAAAATGAATGCGAATTGGATGTGCTTGTTTCAGAGGGCATGGCTAGCATTTCCTGAGACTAGCCAATAAACAGAAATAGATTTAGCAATGCAAAAGAATATCACAGACGGTTTGTAGATGAAACCGTCAGGATACTCGATTATCACAGACGGTTTATAGATGAAACCGCTGCGTGATAATAAAAAATCACTGAGCGGTCTATAGATGAAACCGCTGCATGATAGTCGATTTATCTGCTGCAAATGCGTGATAGTGGACTATCACGAGCGGTTTCATCTGAGCAAATGCGTGATAGTAGAAAATCACAGACGATGCAGAAATGAAACCGTCGTGATAGTTCACTATCCTGACGCTTCATCTAAAGACCGCTGCGTGGTAGTCGAGTATCACGAGCGGTTTCATCTACAAACCGCATGATAGTCGACTATCACGAGCGGTTTTGAGTTAATAACCGCTCGTGATATTATGTATTATAGGCGGTTCAAAACCGTCTGTGATGACCTCATGCATTACTACCCATAAACTCAGACGGCTCACGAAACCGTCTGTGATGACGTTTTTGAACCGTCTGTGATGACGTTTTTGAACCGTCTGTGAAGGCTTTTTCTGTAGTAGTGTGAAGAGAGAGAAGGATGTTGTCTATAATCTTGTAGCCGACTATTGCATCAGAAACAAGAAAAGCATTAAAACATTGTGTGTTTTATAAAGACAACTAAAAAACAAAGCATGGTTATGCATCTTATCGTATGAAATTGTTTTTAGTCTTTGTCTGAGATGATATAAAAAGAGTTGTTATAAGCGTATTTGTTTGTCTTATTGTATATGCCTAAGCCATTTTATCACGTACCTTTCTCAATTTCATCAACTTCTTAATTTTCGTGCAAATTCAAATTACGTCTATATTTTCCACGGAGGGAGTACTGTGCAACAGTGTGCGCCGAATGCAGTGCACCTAGAACCAGACGATCGGCTGGATCACATTTGCATGGCTACTAGTCGTAATTATTTACACCGAAATTTATGTGTGCATATACAGGAGGTCATTAACCGTTAGGCATCATCTCGAAGGGAGGGTGAGGAGGGGCCACTGGGCAGCCACGTGATCTCCATCCTACGGCCCTCACACGCGGCGCCACGCGTCTCACCCACCACCAGGTCCACCACGGGTGACCACGAGAGGCAAGACGCAATGCATGCATGACGCCATGCACTACCTTTTTTCCTTTTCTCTTTCTCTTTCATCTTTCTTCTTTTATGGTGCGAATCGCGAGGTGCACTTGCGGTTGCATTGCTTGCACCCTTCGTCTCATCCCGGCTTGTTCCCGAGGAAACAAACCGCAAGCCATCGCTAGCACGTCTAAGCTCGCATCATCTTTTGCCCTAGCTGGCTCTGGCTATCTACGACTAGGCAGAACGCCAACGAGTTTCTGCAAAAAACCATTTGATTCGTTCACTCCCCGTTTGGCTTTGCTGGCTAGATACGCGCGCGTATATGCCCACTGTTTTCCCCTTCCCCTCTCTCGAGAACACCGATCAAACTAAAGGTTGCTACGTTTCTACCTTGTCCCCGAAATATCGGGCCTGATATTTTCCTCTGCTGATGGACGAAGTCAACTGGGCAGTGTACCAAAAATATCAGTGCATGCATGGCCCATCTTACTGATCGAGCTCACTCATTTCGGGTAGAGTATTCACCTCTCTATGGACTAATAATACGTACGGCCGGGTAACTACCGCGGTTACACGACACGGCGCACGGTATGCCGAGTCGGTACGACACGGAAAAATCCGAGAGTCCACGCAGGTACGCTGGCCCCGGCGAAACGCCAGCCTGTCATGCTCCCGCTCCCTCCAGCTCGAAGCAACACGACAAATCCACCCTTCCCTTCCCCCTCTCTACATCCACTGGAGACTCCTCTCCTCTATATAAAGCCTCCCACCCCCACCTCCATCGCCATCTCGTTTTCTCTCGTCTCCTTCCCTTTCCGCCCCAAGCATACAGCAGCAACGACAACTCGAATCGAGCGAGTCGCAAGCAAACGCGACAGTACGTACGCAGCAATATACTAATGGGGCTCTGCTTGTCGAGCGGCGGCGCGGCCGAGGGGCTGGTCGCGTCTACGGCGATGGTGGTGCTGCCGACTGGGGAGCTGCGGGAGTACCCGCCCCCGCCACGGCGGCGCGGGTTCTCGAGGACTCCGTGGCCGGGGAGGCCGGGTGGTTCCTCTGCGACGCCGACGCGATGGGGTTTGAGGGGCCCGTCGCGGCCGTGGGCGGCGCCGAGGAGCTCCGCCCGGGGCAGATCTACTTCGTGCTCCCCGCGGAGGTACGGCGGCATGGGCTCCGCCGCGAGGAGGTCGCCGCGCTAGCAGTCAAGGCGTCCGCGGCGCTCGTCAAGGCCGCGGGGAACACCTCCGGCGGCGGCCGGCTGAGGCGCGGCGCGGTGGCGCCGCTCGTCTTCGCCCCGCCGGAGGAGAAGGAGGAGGAGGATACCTTTGTCTACAAGGCCACGCTGGCGTCGTCGGCGGTGGGGAAGAGGCGGCCGGTGGCGCGCGGTGGCGGCAAGGCTGGGACGAGGAGGCAGCACCCGCGGTTCGCGCCGGATTTGAGCGCCATTCCCGAATGCGACATGAGTGAGTGAGCAAATGGCATTCGCGGAATCGATCGAAACAAAACAGATTTGGGGAATTCCTAATTGCCAAGTTCGACGAATTGGAGGCATTCGATGGCTCCGAGCATTCTGGAATCAGCGGAAGGGGAACGCGAACGGTGGAGAAACTGCAAGTGGGCCCCACGCGGTGAGAGCCAGATTCCGATCGAACGGACGGCGAAACGAGGATGATTTGTTAATTTGTTTTAACAGATGGAGTTCATCGTTTGGGATCAGCGCCTGTAATTTGTAGGAGTTCTGTCCGTGTTAGTTGAGTCGGAGTTTGGAAATGAGAGAATGGAGATAAAATGTGAATAGAAAATCTCCGGCTCCTGAATTTGCCCAAACAATTGTCCACGTATCTGCGCTCGTTTGTCTTAAATCTTTGAAACTTGCAATTCGAATCAATCTACGATACTCATCTTCAGAATGCAGATCACTATGGTGGCATAGTATGTTACCGTGTCATGCATGTCATTTATTTGAGTTACGCGTGCAATGCTTCGTAAGTGGAGTATGCTACCAAAGCACTTATATTAGCCAAACAAAAAAAATGGCTAGTGATATACAAGCATTTTTTTTCCAGATAAACGGAGCATAGTTCTTTAGCTAGGGCATGACAAGCGTGCCGTACCAAAATTTGGTGCCACAACGAGCTAGGGCATGACTAGTGTGCCGTACCAAGATTTGGTGCAACAACGAGGTTTCAGACTTCCAGTCATTGTACAGAGCAGAATATTGGGCGAAACGAATATCCATTTCTTTCGGAACAGAGCGAGTGGGGAAAAAACATAACGATTAGTTGAGACGATACATGCATGATGGGAATTGCCAAGCCAAACGATAGCTAAGTGGTTCTGCTTTGCTCTCGTGCAGATAGATGCAGATTTCAGCGGTGGCCAAGCAAGGCGTTTTCGTGTCCCACCTGAACAGTGCAGCAGAGTCTTGTTCTAAGCTCTTCTCTCTCTCTCTCTGTGCTGGCCGGCTGAAACTTCAAATGAAAATGGTGTCCAGCTCAGTTGCCGCTGTGCTTCTCGTACCGTCGTCGTCTTCTAGACTCCTACTCCAAGTGCAAAGCAGCAGCGAGCGAGTAGCTGCATTTGCTTGTACACCATTACGCGTGCTAGCCTGCGCTTTTTGAAGCTGTAGCTAGTACGCACGTGGCGTTTTTACCTGTGGGCATGCTATATATGCGTCAGCGGTGAAGTCACCTCGTCACCTGTCCGTCTGCAAACTAAAAAGCGATCGATGCTACCTACATGGACTTGCTGCTTTATCGTGCTGTGCAGTTTGCACACGCACACGCACACGGGTGTGTACTTCAGACTCGAGTGTGTGTGCGCGCGCGCGCGCTCCGACGGCTCGTGTGGACTCACGGGTCGCTGTACGATGGCTAGAAAAGGGGGAAGCTAGCTTTGGGCGTTTCAAGGTCAACTTGGCCATGCAATCGCGATGTAACTTGTCAGCCCGATCGATCGGCGCGTTCAATTCAAGCAAATAAACCGCCCGTGCATGCTGTGCTACGGCTACAAGTTTAGGCGGCGCCGGCGAACAGACGATGCGCGCGTCTTCATCTGTCCCCACGCGTAGCCTCGGAAGAAACCCGGTTCGATCAACCTCGACCTTCCAATGCAGCGCAGGGCATTCAGAGGCGTCTGTAAATGAAAGCTTAACAATTCAGAGCACTTCTTAACTAATTGTAAGCGAGCATGTTGTTGAATATGGATTTGTCGATACGACATGCGACTATTTTCTCCCTTCAAAACAGTCAGATTTATTAATCGTTCGGATAGAGATCTAACGCCCCAGACCAACCCACCGTGCCCTATACATCTCCCCATCCCCAACCCTCCGCCCCGCCCCCACACCCTCCCCTGCGCGAGGCCGCTCCGACGCCGGCAAGGCCCGCCGGCTATCACCACCCGCTGCCGCATCTACCTTCCGGCAATGTCGTCGGCCCCGACGCCGCTCGTCTCCTCGTCCTGCCATTGCCCGTCTCCCTCCTTCCTCAGCTTCGGCGGTAGTGGCGCCGCCGGATCCACTGCCATCTTCCATTCCCCCTACCTCCTAATTGCTCCTCGATTCTCGGTGCCCCTGCTACCTCTGCCGCCCTCCTCCGACTCACAGACGGCGTCGCCATCGCAGCCTTTGCCACCATTGCCTGTTGAAGTATAGGTGAATTGTCCGCCTTTTCTCATCAGCTTATGCTTTTAGGTGAACTGGTTAGTGCATACAACTCAATATGGTATCAGAGCCAGATGTCTTGAGTTCAAGACTCGGTTGGCGCAATTAAATAATAATAATTGTAACCTACTTCTATTCCACGTCTTAGGCCTGAAGGAGCCTACACGTGAGGAGAATTGTTGAAGTATAGGTGAATTGTCCGTCATCAGTTTAAGCTTTTAGGTGAACTGGTTGGTGCATACAACTCTATATCGCCATCCGTCGCCCCGGCCTCCCTCTAAATCTGGGTCATGGTGAATCCTAACCCTAATCCGACGAATCACCGCACTAACTCACCACCACCGCCACCACCGGAGAGGAAGATCACCTACCCGGCCGGAGCACGAATCTTCAAGTAAAATCATAAGGTCAGAAATTCGACTCCCCACCAAAAAAAAAAACATTCAACAGTTTTATAGCAAATCCATGATTTGATTTCTATGACATTAGTGGCGCCGTTCACTAGTTGAGCAAAGTTGTCGGCTGCTAGGTGACTTGGATTTAACTAGTAATGGTAACTACTTCCTCCGGTTCACCATATTTGTCTATAGCTCACTATGTGCACAACCAAGGAAGTAGTAAATCTAATAAATGCTTAATGAGAAATGACCATACATATCTCTATTAAATAACATACTACAACCACTTAATCTCATCTAAAACATTTAAGTAGGGATATAGAGAAAAAAATACAATAGATACACTCTAGATTTCCTCAATAGACAAATATATTAAAATAAATACTCTCAATGTCATAGACAGAGATAGCAGAGAGTAGTGCTTTGCTCTGCAAACCGACCTAGCTCACTAGCTGCTGGGAGAACCAGACTACCAACTGTCCAAAATTTTAAACCTCGGAAAACTCTACTATGTTTGATGGATTCCTCAAGCTGCGTGCTGTTGCATGTAGAGGCCGAGGAAAAAAGAAACAACTGTTGCTGTACATGGCCAGCATGCATTCCTGCTACACGCAACTTAAATGGTCGCGCACAGTTGCTGTACTTCATCCACACGGCAAGTCTACCAAGAAGAATCAAAGACAGCAGCATCTGGTGCATTGTCTCTTTGTTTCAGCAGGCCGGCAACATGTGCTGGATTAAGATTCTTGCTGCACAGTTGCAGGCCGGCAACATGTGCTGTCACTGAATAACAAACCAATGCCTTCAGGTGTTAATATAAGTATACAATACTTGGAACATAAACGCATTCATTTGTGCCTTTACAAATCGGCAACGAATTGAAGACATTAAGAGAAAGCATGAACAGAGTACAGGACCTAAAGAGTGACCAACATTAGAAATGGAATAATTGATACAGTGGTATTAATTGAGCAGCAAACTGATGGAGTTCACCATAACGATAATGAACAAGAAAGGGGCAATTTAACAGAGGCATAATAACGCGGCAAGAAAGATCCAAGCAGAACATTTTACAAAAAAACGCGGTAGCCATAGTTCCTACAGAACCTCGCGGACTAGCTAGATCCTAATATTCACATAAGTCGATTTCAACTTCAACCTAAGCCATAGCTTGCATTTGGAGAGACAAGGTTGGTGTCGAAGGGTATCTCAACTCTTTCCTTCACAACACAGTGAGCCCTGCCATCTTCGAGTACCATTACTTTCCCAGGAGGGCATTGAAGAGCAGCTTGCTGTTTTCCACTGGTTGCTTCTTTACTGAACAACCCTGCAATTTCCAATTTGATTTTATTTCTTCCTATCACGGGCTCGTAACCAGCAGCCTTCATGATAGATATGGCACCTACAACCATGACTGCCGTTTTAGCCATCCATCCAATGAAAGATCTAATTCCACCCCGTGAATTATGGTTTGACGCGCTAGCATTTCTGTTTTCCAGGCCATTCGTTCTTGTATCTTGAGCCATGCCATCAGAATCCAATCTGTTGTGCCAGCACTTAGACTTGGACACGTAGTTTGGAGGATACAGATCATCAAGCACAAACGAATTGGTCACATGGCTTGAGTAAGGGGGTAGGAGGAGACCATCATCATGTTCAATCTTTTCGCCAGCAAAGGCAGCAGCCTCATGGATTACCTCGCAGTCCTGTCCCTTGTATTCTTTGAGCTTGTTAAGTAGGAATCTTCGACTACGATCAATCTGGCTCAAGATGGTTTCTCGTTCATATCTTTGTTGGTGTTGGAGGTCCTGGCAGTGGCATTAAGGTGTCAAGGCATTCAATTCGTGAAAAGAGAAATATATAACGATGATATAAACGAACTTAGAAAACAGTTCAGTTTTAACAATTTAATGTGGTAAAAGAGTAGAGAGCATATTTTAAACTCAGATGGTAACAGGTAGCAAACCAACTATACAAGCATATGGGGTAGTACAATGCCAAAATATCAAGAGAAAGCCCATATACACTTACTGGTATCCAAACACCAAAGGTAAAACTCACTCGGTGAGATAAGCAGCATTCAAACAATTACAATGGAGGCTGTTCTAGTTTCTTGAGCAATAGTTGATGCCTTTGATGTGTTTCCATCATACATATTATCATCTTAAAGTACCCATCTTGTGCAACAAAGCAAGTCAAGGGGATTCAACCAGCAACTAGTGAACCAGCATCCAGCAGAAACGAGGAAAATCTATTTTACGATCCCCCGTGTGATCTTTTCATCTCTGTAACATTATGTTATGCGATCCTAGATTTATTTATTTACTATTAATTAATACAGAACTAGACGTCTAGACCCATCATGAGATTAGAGCCCCAAGAATCGGACCTGCAGGGAGGCGAGCTGCCGCTCCAGCGACTCGAGCGCGTCGTTGATGCCGACCAGGCTCTCCACTTCCTCCTCCTCCTCCTCGTCTTCCTCCTCCCCGGCGCCCAATCGCTTCACCGCCGCCTCGCCGTCGCTCTGCGGCCGCGGCCGTGCTCCTGCCGCGGCGACGCAGGCGGAAATCTTGGAGCGGAGGTCGGAGGCGCGGGCGAGGACGAGGCCTATCTCCTCCCCTTCCATGGCCGCCGCCGCCGCCGCCGGGCAAAACCCTAGCTAAACCCCCTACTACTAGCAGCAGCGGCCAGCGGACTTCGTCCGCGCTGCTCGCGCTGTGGTGCGTGCAGTTCGTGGCTGTGGAGAGAGATCGAGATGGCGATAGGGCGACAGCCGATAGGCGTATGCGTATCCAAAGCTTTTGATTTTTTTTCCCTTTCTGGCAAGACACATTCGCCTGCAGGTGGGGCCTCACGCGATCTCAGCCGTCCGATCTGCAGTGTTCTCGCCTTCTGACTGGGCTTGGGCATGTTCAAGCCAAGCGGGCTAGTCCAGGCCACTTACAAAGGTTTAAATGGGCTGGGCCGTCTCATGATTGACCACGGCGTCTTACAACTTTCAAGTTCTAGATAGTTCCCGATAAACACTGTAGCCGCCAGGGAGAGCAATCCGCCGCCGGCCCTCTCTCCTCTTCACCGGCGTTCTTGCCGCTGTTGAGTGGATGGGACCCGTTGATTTATACAAGTAATCTTTTCTTCAGTTTCTTCTGTCTTTTTACTAGATCAAGTTATTCTAGTTTATTCTACTCCAGCAATTTCTTAGATCAAGTTATTCTAGTTTGTTCTACTCCAGCAATTTCTTAGCCGGATTTTCTTTACCTTTGATGTGTTTTATCGAATCGACTCACCTGTACAACGATGACTACGTCTACGCCCTGGTTTGAGTTGGGTATAAATAAATCTCCTCTATTTTTTTCCAACGAACAACAATGCAACCGAGGCATAGATCCCACGCACCAATGAAGATCATCAACAATCCACCACTTCTCATTATTGTGGTCATCGGTAATGATGATGCCGTTGCAAGATCCGGATTCTTCGGCAAGAAAGATAAAGAAGCCCAACGGATTCATCGACTCAAAGAACTTGATGATAACGTGTTGTTCATCTAGAATTATTAATATAAATCGGAGAATCTTTCTAAAAAATATATAGTTCCACAGAGAGAGCTTTCATGGTTCCTACGGAGAAGGAAACGGCACCCGTCAAAAGGAGGACCAGTCAACATAACCAAAGGCTCAACACCCGTTTCCCAGCGAAGGATTGGGAGTTCTCGGCCCAGCCTACAACCAAGCGCGAGGCGGACGGTGTGGCTCCTGTGTCATTACCCTGGAAGGTAATCACACTTAGGCATACGGATTGCTATTCGTCTGCCTGGCAGAACACCGCTCTGACAAATAGTAAGCCTTACCAAAGTCAACATAGCAGAACAATAAGATAGAAACTCCACTCTTTATTACAGCAGAAGCCACACAAGGCTATGGTATTTAGTACAAGTAGTAATTTACAACTGCCAAAAGGGACTAAGTCCACTCACTCGTCTACTCTGCTTCACCCGTTGCCGATTCATCCCACTCGCCGAATAAGCTGCCCATCTCGCCCTGGTCCTCATAGTCAATGCCCTCACCTCCTACGGCCTCTTCGGTACCTGTGTGTCCTTCGTCCCACCCGGGATAGTTCCCAGCCGGACTAGGATCTAACAAATGAGAATAATAGCAAGAATGAGTACTAGTGTACCCAGCAAGCATGTATTAGCAAATATGCACCGGATGACTTATCTCGGTTCGTTATTATATTTTCTAATTCATCTCTTTTTCCGAAAATAAATAACTCATTAAAACTTTAGGTGACAAGTTTTAATTCAGAAAAAACTACTTGTCACTTGGAGAGAAGATAGACCTCTAGCGGTTCCTGTAGACTTCAATTCAGGAGACGGGCATGAATTCATGATTTTGTATAGCACTACGCAGGCTTGTACCACTTTACCCATAGCTATTCGAAGCTCTCTCTAAGCTAGGTCCTTGTATTTCTTTAGATGCGGGTTCGAGATCAGAATACAGAATATTTTTCAAGTTACGTGATTAATTTCTCCACCCATTACTTTTCGTCGGTGCTGATATAGTCATTCACTGAGTTCCAGTAATGTTGGTTGGCCGGTACTCCGGTCCCAACACTCCATCGCACGGTACTATATCACCCTGGGTCCCCCACTTCTGGGTTTCTCCCCCTATTACTTACCCGATGCAGAGAGTATAATTACGTAACAGATAATATTTTCTGTCCGCCGAAACAGGAAAATTGTTGGTACTTAAATTATGGCCTCTGATCCGAGTAAGAGTTGTGTAGGTCCTCTTTCCTTATCTCTATCCTACCACGGACCCCCTTTACCATCCTAATAACTCTCTTTTCTCATTTCTTTCATCTTCTTCTTTTATTTGTCCGATTTGATTTTGAGACATAGTTTTGATGCATGTACATATATGATACAATAATATACAGTTTACATTTAATATAGAAATAAATCCAGTTTACTCCCTCCAACTATCAGAAAAGTTTGGTTTCCCCTCTAAACTTGAAAACCGGTTATTTAACCCCCTAAATTTGCGCAATTCGGTCACTTAACCCCTCACGCCGGTTTGAATGGGTGGTTTTGCACATGTGGCCGAATCTGATCCAAGTCAGCATGTATTTGTCATCCTGTGTTGCTCGCCCTCTGACGTGGTCCTAGCCACCGCGTTGCTCGCCCGCTACACCAAGCAGGGCCTCCTGGCTCCCGCCTAGAGGCTGTTCGACGAAATGCGGCGTAGGGACACGGTCGCATTCAACGCCATGTTGGTGCGCTCGGCGCCACCGGGAGCCCAAGAGGGTGCCTGACGATGTCGCTGTGGCCTGAGAGGGTGCCCAGAGCTTAATGGTTGCGTTGTGCGAGCCGGTGATGGCTTGCAGATCCATGGGCGAGCTAGCACCGAGCAGACAGTGTCGTCGTGGCTTGAGGGGGCGGAGACATGTGCCCTCGTCCGAATGTCCCACACCTTGCAGACCGAGTCCTGGCGCTGGCGAGCAAGACGTCGATTGTTGGGTGGAGAGCGAGGCAGTAGACGCCACTCAGGTAGCCGTGGTTGGTAGGACCTGATGACCTGCTTGTCGTCGCCGGCGGAGAAGAGGTACGAGTGACGCTGGCTGATGGTGAGCCCATGGACCTGCCCGACATGGCCAGTCAGTGTGAGCTTCAGAGCGCCTGATGCAAGGTGTTGTTAGATTTAATCTTGTTTGCTAAAGTTCAACCAAATCAGTGAATGAATTAACACCAAAATCTAAACTAAATAAAAAAGGGAAAAGTTCTTGAAGAAGCAATCAGCCGAAGATGGCCAAGGCGAGCCGAGGCGAGTGGCGCGAGTGTGGGTCGAGCCCGTGGGGACCAAGCCGCATGTAGGCATCTGCAGAAAGGAGGAGGCGACAAGCCAAGGCGCAAGGCAGAGCGAGTCGAGGAGGAGCTTGGGCTAGGCATCGGCGGACCCGAGCAGGGCACAAGCGAGCCAGCAGGCAAGCAATGGCGGGCCGTGAGTGCCGTGATGGCGCCCATGGAGCCAGTGGACCAGGAGGCGGGGGAGGCGCCATGCACCAGCCAAGAGAGAGAGAGAGAGATAGAGAGAGAGCCATGGGGGACTGGGGATAGGAGAGAAGCATCAGGAGGCATGAGGGAAGTAGGAGAAGAAAGAAGAAGAAAGAAGGAAAGAGAAGAGCCAATGGGGGATTTGGCTATAACAAAGAAGATAAGGTGGAGAAATAGAGAGAGATGGAGAAGAAGAAAGCTCACATTGGTCCACCACACACGACGACAAACAAATGCTGACTTGGACAAAACCGGCCACGTGTGCAAAACCACCCATTCAAATCGGCGTGAGGGGTTAAACCAGACTAGGTTGATGTTCAAGAGATAAGCTTGCCTTCGTAGTTGTAGAACAGATCGGCGTCGAAGAATTCCGGATCAGCTACTCCGGTCTGCGTTGGTTCGTCTGTTGTATTTGTATGGCAGCGCGAATAATAAATAAATAAATACATAATTGCTTTTGGTGCTATTATGCGTACATTAGTCAGTTGGTTCTTTTCATTAGCGGATTTTTAATTTAATAACATTTTTCTGACCCTCCGCTAGGTTAGCACTCCCCAACTGCAGTTATTGTACGGTCTACTAGCTCTGGAATCGTTGGTCGCCTATATTCGGGTTTTGTCGCACGATGATTAACATTACTACACGTAGTCGCTTGCGACTTGGTTTATCTATTTTTTACGCATGCAAATAAATGCCTAATCGATTTCACGTCAGTGTTTAATTTAATTAATCTATTATGAATAAATTATTTCTAATGCCTCAGAAAATTTATTTACTCTAGTGAGTTTTATCGGCGGTTAGTTTCGCTATATATCCTTAGATTAATTTTACATATTTTTCTGCTTTTATTTTCTACCGATCGATCTACTGCTATTTATCTGTACGAGGTTTAAAAATTCATACTTCAGGCGATTCGTCTAATATTTACAGGTTTGCTACGTACGTGTTTTCTCTTTTTATTAATAATTTTTATTATTTATCGGTCTGGTCTATGACTAGTTATTCTTACGCGTCTTAAACAATTATTCGGTCCGATAATTACGCAGTGCTGATATTTATTAATACGGGTATTTAATCCTACTGCTAAGCTACTACCATTTATCTGCACTAGAAATTAATTCTTTACCCCTCTTACCTAAATCCTTAATTTCCAAATCTCTCCCCACCTAATTACCTTTTCTCTCTCCTTCCCATCCACCCAACCGAAAGCTCTTCCCCTGGCTATCCTTCTTTCTTTTCCCATCTTCCTCAGACTACTTCTATCCCCTTCTTTGCCCATTCTCTTCACTCATCTCTCCATTTTTCTCTCTCCCTGGAACCAATGGCGCTGATTCTCCCTTTCCCTGGCTTGGCCTACGTCGCGTCGCTCATTCATGGCGTCATTGTCTAAATCCCTTGGTTGGCCCGCATGACCTCTCTCCTGGCTTGCTCCCGTCGTCACCTCCTCGACTTCTGGCTCGTTGCGCCTCCTTGGTAGCGTCTTCCCCCACAGCCCGCGTGGCCTCCGACCGCCTCGGCTCACCCCGCATCCCTGCTTCTCGGCCTGCCCGTAGCTCACGCCCGTGCCTGTGTAACACCCTGGCTATTCGGAAGCCAAGATGTCACCTAAATCATCTAACATACAACCATAATGCGGAAGAATTTGAATAATATCATCTAATGACATAAAGAGATCACTATTTAATAGAACCATGGCATGAAAATATTCTGAATTCAAGCAAGTATAACGAAGGGTGATCGAAGATCACAAGCAATACTTAATCAACCATAACATAGAGAGGGTTATCAACCATATCTAAATTTAATTATTACAGTTCATCATTAACGAATGAAAAATAGAACTAAATCGTAGTCTTGGACTTGATTAAGGTGAAGTGAATGAGTAGTGCGTGTCTGCTCCCTCCCAATAGAGCCAACATCAATGATCACCTAAAACAAACAAACAACACAAGAATGAGTCCAAGACTCAGCAAGTACAGAAAATAAATGAGACATACAATAACCATGATCATGACAATATTTTTGAAGAATATGAATAAACCACAGAACGAATATTTGAATGAATGGAATGAATGAAATGAAGGGACTACACACATGCATATACGGTATAGTGGTGACACACCGTCGGTGTTCACCTAAGCCCGCATTTAACAAAATCTGAGGATCCAAGTCTCGTATGAAGAACGTTTCATACGGGTGTCCCAAACTGCCCACATTGGAATGGTAGGTCTTACGTGCCCATACTGGAATTGATGGGTCTTTACATCCCATTCCCTTGGGTGAATCATGAACCATGAATGAATGAATGAATGAATATATATGAATTTGTAAGAAGAAAACTCAAGAAGCATGATTCACATACATGAAACGAAGTAGAAGTCCACGAAACCTACTCACATACCATAGTACTCAGTCATGGCATGGACTTAAAACATTATCAACAATCGACAGCAGTACATTACACAATGTACTTGCCCATATTGGAGTAATGGGACTTCACTACCCACTCCGTGGGTGAGCAGGGAAGCGAAGAGCGAATGAATATAAGGAACGTAGTCTTATTATTGAAGAATCATGGTATATCAACTATGAAGGGAAACAAGGAATACCGAAATTACCCATTTCATATTCATCAATCAAGTGGAACAAACAACAAACAAGACAAATCAATTGCATTTGCCTCAACCGTGATTCGGAAGTTAACAATAGAAAGCTCTAGCCCCGGGGTTCACCACCACCTGGCAGCCGTAAAACAATATACTAAGTACACCAACTAAAAGTGTATAGCAATGCAATGAAACAGAAAGAGAACAAGCGTCCCTAATCGCAATCCCAACAATTAATCAAAACTTTCTCAAATTCTCAAATCTGTCCAAACGAACAGCTGTTAAGAAAAAATTCTTAACTTTTGAGTCAAAACTCCAAAATCCATGAATCCAATTCTCCTAGAATCTACACAAGCCTAGCTATAACTTCTCAGGTGACCGAAAGATCAAACTAGTTCATCTAAGTCTTTGTTTTTAATCCCGAAGACCGATCTGCCATCTCCGGTACTACTAACTTGTGAATTTCATAACTTTTGTTTGGCTTAACCAAACACATTGTTCTAATACTTTCTGGAAACTACAGGAAACCAGGTATCTCAATAAAATTATCTCAAACATTTTCATTGTGCAACAAATGTTGAAAATAGTCAAGTAAAACTCTTCTGTCCACAATAGAGATGCAGATTATAGCCTGAGCTTCTAAAATTCATTACTTTTGATCTATAAATCCAAAGATCATGAAATTTAACTTTCTGGAATCACAATGAAAATACCTACAACTCTCAAGGAGACCAACTGACCCCATTCGGCCGTATCCTATATCAAATTTACAGATCTATGTTCGCTGCACAAATGCTGAGACTGATTTAGCATCCTGTCTTGCGAAATTCATAACTAATTAACCGTTTATCCAAAAATTATGAATTAGCACTTTCTGGAAAGATAACGAAAATTCCCATCTATCTCCAGGAGACACTAATCCCTGAATCTGCTCGGATCTAACCAAAAACCGCACATCAACAAAAAGACAGATTCAACCGATCTACTACAGAAATCTCAGAACAGCTAATGAATACAAATCGCATACGAATTATCTATCAAAACTAATTGGGATCATGAATTTACCCACAAGAACGACGCGAGATGCTGCTGAAATCTTCGCGAAGCCCTCGCGAAGATCAACCCCACCTTCTTCTTCTTCCTCTCCTCTCTTCTTCCCTCTCCTTCCTCTTCCTTATGGCCGGCAACAATGGAGAAGCACTGGAGGGGAGGGGTGTGCTACAGTAGCGCCGTGCTACAGTGACTGTGGTGCTACAGTACCCATGCTATAGTACTTAGGTGCTAGGGTTTAGTTCCCCCCACATGGGCCCAAAGAAATATGGCCCAAAGGCCCGAGTTCTAAAACTCCTCTAAAATTCTGAATTTTCCCTTTCTAATTATATTTAATTCTAATACTAGTCACTTATATGTTTTATATTTGAACGGGATATTACAGCCTGGTCTCCAGCCTAGGGCTTGGCCCAACCCCGTGCACTTGCCTCTGCTAGGCCCGACCATGAGTTAGTAACCTTTTTTAAAGGGAAAGGTTGAGTAAGGACACCAGAAAGACCTACGTATTTTTAGTTTTCAAAAATAAGTCCTTAACGGTTTATCCATTCGAAGGCCATGACCTACAATCGATATAGCTCTGATACCACTTTTGTCGAACCTAGGAACGAAGGATCTTGGATTCTCTGTGTTTCATACACTAGGCCAGGAATAGCTAGTGTACACAGTCAAACAAAAGTGATAGTAAAATCATATCACACATTTACTGATTGATAATCAAAGTTTATTACAATGTGGGCATAAGGCCAAATAAAAGATACAATGGAAAAGCGTAAATAAATATGTAGGCCACACGATCCGCCACAAGCAATTGTCTGGGGACACGGCCTAGTCCTCCAAGTCCTCACTGTCTTGATAGTAATCTTCTCCTAAACAACATTTTAATAAGCAAGGGTGAGCACAAACAACCGTGCTCCGCAAGTTACACCCAATAACATAATATAATGCATGCATGTTTAATCAAGTGGGGCTTATAGGGCTCATTTTGCATAAATCAATATTTTCAGTTTTAAATACTCTTACTAAGTTTCAAGGCAATTTTTACTCTGTAACTAAAATTAAGTTTTAAATTGATAATTTTATAGTGGATAACCTCCATACATGAATGGGAAAGGATACCCTCCTATCGCATGGCTAACTGCCCAATTTTACCACAAGGATTAACCATCCTAAACTTATTTGCTAAATTCATTTTAAAAACAAAACCAAATCTAACTTTGAGTAGCTTTGCTCAGCATTTCTGTAACCGTGGACACGGCTATTCGAATAGATTGACACTCCGCAGAGGATGTACAACTTTACCAACAAGAGACAATTTGCTTAACCTGTCGGCCAAGACACGCTTCTGTAGGCGTGCGACTAAGCAATTATTACTAGGCTTTTGCAATGTTTACCCCAAAGTTATTATGCCCGCTAAGGTTTCACTTCTATTGGGCTAACCACCTGCTAGAAGCCCCTTCTTGCGCCAAGTGGGACTACTGTCTAACCGACACCCGCACATCAATATGGCACAAATAACAATGAGGTATTACAAATTAATCAGCCTAATCTGTCTCATTCCAGACTTATGGTAGTACGGTGGAGCTTAGCAAGATATGGCTCGAAGACCAGTCCTTAACTGACTTGGGCAACATTCCACAATCTCGGACTCGATCATTGAAATGAATCGATCCTATGCATTGACTTGCACCATACCAGCATCCATTTTGCCCAAGTCTAAACTATTTTAATTTAATTCATGAGTAAAAGCATTTTCTAACATTTCTATAGTAAGATAATACCATAGACTCAATTAAATCAAATTTGAATACTTTTGGCTAAACTCCCCAAATCAATGTTTTTTTGTCTAAGCATTGACTAAGCATAATTTTCCAACATGTTCTAGTCATACTATTGTAATAGCCAGATTTTAAACTAAGACAGCAAGGAATGGTAAACTCAATGGCCAATTTGGCTATACAAGGGAATTGGAATAACTATAAAATTTAAAGCAGGATTTGAAATTAACTTGATTAGAAATACACATGCAATAATAATTTAAAGAAGACTTAAATAATTTAAAATAATAGGATCAAACATGATCAAAGCTATAACTTGCCTTGCTCAAAATTTTCTTCTTCAACTAACTCAAGATCCTCGGAATCATCGAAATCTATATGTGAAAATAAGCCAAATTCAAATAAATTCAAATGAAAACTAAAATTAACTCCAATTTAAATAATTTTAGTTAAGTTAGCTAGATCTTGATTTTAGATGCATTTAGAAATTTGAATCGTCGAAATTGGAGCTCGTACGAAGGAGAACGAGCCCCTGAAAATTTAAACCCTAAAGAAAATACTAAATTGGATTGTCTAGATTTTACCGATTTATTTTTCTAACGGAAATTCACTTTGTGACGTAAGCTAATGTCAGTGGCGGAATTTCTTTTCGGCTGAATTCTTTTTCTACTAGAAAATGTTCTGACAAGTGGGACCCAAGGTCAATGGACCTGGTCCACGGGTGGTCAAATGTCCACGGTAGACTGGGCTCACGAAATAGTGTTGGGGTTACGCACGCGCTGATGCGAGCTTCCACATGGCGTTGACATGGCATGCCGACGAGCAGTGGTGCTCAGGCTACAAGCTCACCGGCGCTACGCGCCACGGCGAGCCAAGAGGGTTTGCGCAAAAGAAAGAGGATGCGATATCGAACCTGATGCACGTGCTAGCGGCGGCGGAGCACAACGAGATGGCCGGCGGCAAGGAGTTTTGCGGCGGCGGCGTTAGGGTAACGACGACGATGGTGTTCCCGTGGGTTCCGAGTGACGGTGAGGAGAGCCCGAGGTAGGCGACAGTGATGCGGTGCCGACTGTGTAGACGAAGGCGACAGAGCATCCTCGTCGGCGATGCAATTGACGACGAAAGCACTTCGGGCAGCGAGGCTTCAACTTCAAATTCCGGCGAATTGAGAGAGGGAGGGGCTATGAGGGTTGCGGGGATGAGATGCGGTGGAAAAGGCGATCCCAGAGCTCCTATATATAGGGCGTGGGAGAGGCCGAGGCGGCATGCGGTACAAGAAGCCCTCGTCGGGTCTGCGGCGAAATCAGGCGAATTTGGGGCCGGAGATGGAAGGGATAAAGCCGAGACGAGTGCGGGATTGATACGACATTTAAATGGCATCAAAATCTTGGGAAATCTAGGTTGATTTGGCCAGATTTGGAAAGCTTTAGAAATGCAGCAATGGCGGCGCGTATGCGATTGGGGCGGAGAAGAAAGGGAGGTGGGAGAAGGGTGATGTGGATTGTGGGCCCCACATGGTAGTGGAAGAGGAGAGAAAGGAAGGAGAGAGGAGTGGCTAACGGGTGGACCACGCATGGCAGAGAGAGAAGGAGGGCGTGGTGGAGCGGGCTGGTGGGCGGAAGTGGGTTGTGGTAAACGGGTCGCGCGCATGGGAAAGAAAGCTGGGCTGAGGTAGTTTCGGCCCAAAAGGGGTTTTCTGATTTAAATTGATTTAGCGATTTTAGATAATGAGCTAATTCATTTTGGCTTTTAGAAAATAGCAAATAAAGTCCAAAAATTATGACAAAATTCACACAAATTGTCTGAGTCATTTTGGACTTAAATAAAATATTTCCAACTCATATTTGGTATTTTAATTTTGCAAATAATTTGTTTTAGCTTTAAAATAATTAAGGAAAAGCTTTTAAAATTCCAGGAAAATAATTAAATTTTATTTTTATCTGGAAATGAAATTTTGGGCTGTTACAGCTATGATGTTATCGTGGGGATGGACTGGCTTGGGCAGTATAGTTCGATGACAGTGCATTGGCGCAAGAAGACCTTGAATTTTATCCATCATGGCAAGTGGGTCGTGCTTTGAGGTATTAAGTCTGAGATGTCTCAGTGTGTGGTGGTTACAACTCAGAAGGACAATGACAGAGGAGAGCTAAATTTAGTGGAAGCAGACAACACAGGAATGCCTGACACTGTTCATTCTATACTGTCGGATTTCGAACAGATCTTCGCAGAACCGCAGGGACTGCCACCTCAACGCGAATTCGATCATGCTATCCTGTTAATTCCTGGGGTGCAACCGGTCAACCTTTGTCCTTATCGTTACCATCCAGCACCGAAGCATGAGATGGAGAGACAAGTAACGACTATGCTCGAACAGGGAATAACCCAACCCAATGCTACCCATTTGCGTCCCCAGTGTTGTTGGTGAAGAAAAAGGACATCACTTGGTGATTCTACGTGGACTACTGACATTTGAATGCCATCACGATGAAGAATCGGTATCCACTGCCCATCATCGAGGAACTTTTGGATGAATTGGCAGGATCACAGTGGTTCACCAATTTGGATCTGCGCACGGGGTATCACAAAATCCGGATGAAACCTGAAAATGAGCACAAAACAACCTTGAAAACACATAATGGACATTATGAGCTCAAGGTAATGTCATATAGACTGACCAATGCTTCGGCGACTATCCAAGCCTTGATGAATACAGTGTTGGGACCGCTGCTGCGCCGGGGAGTGCTAGTGTTTAACGATGATATACTATGTTAGAACCCAAAAATACAATTCTGGACCCTCTATGTATACTGCACTAGTCCAGGATCACGCTAGTGCACACAGTGGCAACATCAATGAAATATCATTTCCATAAACAAAGATGACTAATAAACAGACAATTAACAATAAATATTAGAGTAAAGAACTTAAGGTCAAAACTTACAATTGATGCATCAGAAGGCGAATAGCTCAATTAAGCTGCAGCGGAACGTAACGGAATAACTTCAGTGAAGCTCATCCATATGCCCACAGGCAATCGACTGGGATAGCGTGACCTAGTCCTCCACGATCCTTGAAGTAGACCTTGTTGACTGACGATTCCTCCACTTCTGTTGATTGATTATAGCAAGCATGAGTACACAACCGTACTCGCAAGTCATACCATAGAATGCAATGTATACATGATGGCTTATTCCAAAGGAATGACTTCTGTGGTTCTTTTGCGGAAATGCAACATTTGCAATTGAATACAAATAATAGATTGAAAGCACAATTCAAAACAAATAAAAATAATAATAGTTTAACAATTGTTTTCACAAAGAATACAAAGCCTAATTAATTCTTTCACACATCCATATGACTTAAATCACACAGCTGTCCCTTCCCAATAGTTTTATGACAATCTACCTCTCGTGTGAAATCTCCGAGCATGTCCATGACCGCAGATGTGGCTATTCGAATAGATTGATTAACACTCTGTAGAGGTTGTACACTTTACCCACAAGATACAATTAACTCATCATGCCTGCTATGACTCGCCATACGAAAGTATGCGATTGAGCAATCATAACAAAACCTTTCAGAAACTTCATCTCAAGCATTGACACTCCCAGTGTGTTTTACCAACAGTACTAACGCTCACTGAGGAAATTAGTCCATCGCACACCGTTGGACAAAGAAGCGGCGAACCGTCCCACGCTGTGAGTCACCACTGAGACTGAAACACACCTCCACCCTAGCACAGAGCCCAACCTACTACCTGGGTAGTCAATGTCAAGAATCCATAACTTACTAAGTTAGGCACGTCCCATCAGGCATGTGGTTGTACGAAAGGTCCAGTTCAATGGCGCACATGGTTAAGTCCTTAATTGACCAAGGCGAGACTGCCACTATCCCATTCTAACTAAGTCACAGAGATTCATATGTCACAAATTCATCATTTTACCACCCATTTTTTCAGTCATATATCCACCATATCACTTAGTTCACCCACTCGCCTCAGTCTAAATCTTTTCCCACCTTGTTGGTTAAGTGCAACACATGCCATCAATGAGTAATAGCACACAGTATACACAGTTTTACAGAAAATTCCATAATCACTTAGTCAAGTTTATATTTGCAACTCAAATGACAATGAATGACTCGTTGCGTGGCTAAGCAGACTATTCGTATCTAACAAACCCACGTTGGTGCTATGATAATACCAACTAAATAATAATCCAATCTTGGGTAACAAAAGATCATGACATAACAATAGACAAGGTGGATATAAACAAATTGGATTAATAACTAAACCCAAAAGCATTTAAATAAATACTTAAAGTAAATGCAATAATTTAAATCAAAGTAATTTTAGAAAACTAGGTACAATATGATCAAATGTACAATTTGCCTTGCTATAGCAATGATGATCTTATTTTATCTTCAATCTTTTACTTTCTTGACCTTCAGCTCCTTCGGACAATTCCAGGACTTCAACATCTAACAAGAAAGAAAGCGTAAAAACAAACAAAATACAAAAATACAAATCAAATAAACTCCAAATTGAAATTGAATGGTATTGGAAGATAGATAATAAATTTAGATGAATTTAGAAACTTGAATGAGTTCAATTGGAGTTTGGACGGAGAAGAACAAATTCTCGAAAGATTGAAATTCACATGAAATGATGAAAAAGGAAAATGGAGAGAGAAATTGACAATTGGGGTCTACGGAATATTCTCAAAATATTCTATTCCAAAAATATTAGAAAATGGTTGAGTGTATGACAGGTGAGACCTACTGATATTTATGGATTTCTAGAATTAAAATAATTCCAGAAAAAGGAAGAGAGAGCGACATGTGGAACCAATAAGATAAAATAATTTTTCAAGAATTAAATTAATTCCCAAAAATAGGATTAGGGGTTGACATGTGGGCCACTGGTTTATAGAACAGGTCCACAGAGAGATGCTAGTCCACGGTGGACCAATATCATGAACTAGGGTTGACCAAAGGTTTAACTGACATGTAGGACCCGCATGTAAGTGAGAGAAATAATTAGGGTTTTAATTGAGTGGATGATATGTGGGTTCTACATGTAAGTGGGAAGGAATATATTTTCTTACATGACATACGGGGACCACACAATAGGAGAGAGCATGCGTTAGGAATTTATGCTTGCATCGGTCCAGAGAAGAAATACAAGCTTTGGACAGCAGAACATAGAAGCAACAACAGAGGGAATAGAGCTCGCCTGATCCTGGCGCACGGTGGCAGGAGGTGGCAAAGATTTGGTAGAGATGGAGCTGAGAATAGATAGCAGGGAAAATCAACAGCGGAGGATCAACACAAGCTAGAGAAAACGAACAGGAAGCACATAACAGAACGAAGGAACAACAGAGGACATGCGCACAGCTAATTTTGGGCGCAAGGTGGTGACGGCAAACGGAGGCGAACCAGCAGCGGTGAAGGGGCAAAACGGAAAGGCAACGACGAGGCGGAGATGATGACGTGGTCCAGACGTCGCAAAACGACACCATGCGTTGGCAGTGAGGCGAAGAACGACAATGGCGGTGGTCTCACGAGCGCGTACCACTTCGGGTGACGCTCCGCGAAAAGGAAGGTGAGCACGGCATAGAACGCGACGATGCGAACCCAATGATGGTGGAGTTGAAGGCAGGGGATCAACGGTTGCGGAGTATTTGGTCGGAGAAGGGAGACGTACAAGAGGAGAGAGAACACTCGATTCTCGGTGCAGATGGTTGAAACATGAATCTAAAAGATGGAAAAAATAGGTATTGACGAGGGGCACGAGATGACACGATCCGGTGATCTTCGGGCGAAGGGTGAGGAAGCATGATGTAGAACGCGACGACGCGAACTCAACGTCGCAGACGGTTCGGCCGGGGGACGTCGGATGAAAGTGCAACTCATCGGAGAAGACCTTCGATTGGAGCTCAGTCTTTTGCAAATTGTGATGAAAATAGATCGATTCGGAGGAAACCAATTTGAGGGATTGGGAGAGGAGATCAAGACGGACGTTTGGATGCGGTCAGTTTGCTTTTATATGCACCGAGGAAGGAGATAGGAAATTTGAAAATATTCTGTTGAGATGTACAGGCTCGGGACTCATCTGTTCGGCTGAAGCTTGCAGATGAACAGTACCCACCACGTGTCAAGGAGAGATTGGAAAGGAATTTCGGAATTAAATAAAAGTCCGAAAATCAAGGAGATCAAATAAATAGCAAACAAATTCGGAAAAAAAACTCAGAAAATTCCTTGGAACATAAGGAAGCCAAATAACACTAGTTTTTATTTAATTGATATTTAGATTAGTCAAATTAAATATTTTTAATTTAGGACAATCCCCAATTAAGCTTATTAATTCAAATAAAATTGGTGAAATTTTTCAGGGATTTAAACTACTCAAAAGATTTTTGAAAAGCCAAATTTTGGAACGTTACATACTAGTGTATAGCCAAACCTTGGAGGAACATGTGGAAAGATTACGGCATGTGCTGGAAGTGTTGTCTCGTCACCAATTGAAAGTCAAACGATCCAGGTGCGCGTTTGCTCAGCAACAATTGTTGTATTTGGGGCACGTTATCAACCGAGAAGGAGTTGCCATTGATTCAAAGAACATCACGGCTGTTCGAGATTGGCAGATAACTGTTAACGTCAAACAAGTATGAGGGTTCTTGGGATTAGCGGGCTACTACCGCCGATTTGTGCGCAACTTCGGAGTCATTAGTCAGCCATTTACTGAATTGCTGAAGAAGAATGTGGTGTTTGTGTGGACTGAAGACAAGGAGATGGCATTTCGAGCATTAAAGGAGGCCCTGATCTCTGCTCCCATGCTTGCGCTACCGGACTTCACTAAGAAATTCGAAGTGGAAACGGATGCCTCTAACAAGGGGATTGGAGCTGTTATGATGCAGGATTGACATCCGGTATCTTACCTCAACAAGGCTCTAGGTCCTTGGACACAAGGACTGCCAACCTATGAGAAAGAATGACTGGCGATTTTGATGGTGGTAGAACAGTGGCGCACCTACTTGTAGACAGCGAAATTTGTTGTTCGGATAGACCAAAAAAGTTTGGTCCATCTCGGGGACCAATGGCTAACGACTCCATGGCAACAAAAAGTGGTGACCAAGTTACTTGGGCTACAATACCATATAATATACAAACCCAGGACTACCAATGGAGTGGCTAGTGCCTTGTCTTGCAACGGAGGAGAGCCAGAAGGCAAGCTAGCTACTATCTCTGTGGGAGTTCCTGACCGAATGGAAACGATTGTAGAGGGGCATCAACGGGATCCACAATCCAACAAGATGTTAAAGGATTTGACTGTATCAGGAAATGGTGCCTTCAAAATTAAATTGAGCAATGGAGTCCTCAACATAGGGGACATAGTTTGGGTTGGAAAAAACAAACCAGTGCATCAAATATCCTAAGTTTGATGCATTCCAGTGCAATCAGGGGACACTCGGGCTTTCAGGTGACTTTTCACCGAATCCGCAAGCTTTTTGCCTAGCCCGGGATTAAAAGGGATGTGCACGAATACGTCAATCAATGTGTGGTGTGCAAACAAGCGCAGGCTGAGCATGTTTGATACCCGGGGTTACTGCAACCGCTGCCTGTACCTGAACAGGCTTGGCAAGTCATGTCAATGGACTTCATTGAAGGTCTACCCTGATCCTCTGGCTTCAATTGCATCATGGTAGTTGTTGATAAATTGTCCAAGTATGCCCATTTTGTGGCCTAACACACCCCTTTACCGCTTTTCAGGTAGCATAGACCTTCATGCGGCAAGTTTTCAGGCTTCATGGTCTACCCCAATCGATAATCTCTGATCGAGATAATGTCTTCACCAGCTTGTTATGGAAGGAATTGTTCAGAGCAACTCAGACGCAGCTTCGCATGAGCTCAGCCTACCACCCTCAAACCGGCGGTCAGACCAAGCGAGTTAATCAATGTGTTGAAGCCTACTTGCGTTGTTTTGTGCATGCTTTCCTGAGCAAGTGGTTCAGTTGGCTAGCATTGGCTGAGTTTTGGTACAATACTGCTTGGCACTCCACCCATGGCCGATCTCCGTTTGAAGTTCAATATGGTCACTGCCCACGACACTTTGGAATAAAAAATACCGAGGTTTGTCAGAGCACTGATATGACAGCCTGGCTCAAGGAGAGAAGGTTGATGACTGAACTTTTGAGACAACACCTAAATCGGGCAAGCCAACACATGAAAGCTCAAGCCGACACAAAAAGATCCGAAAGATTATTTCAAGAGGGAGATTGGGTGTATATGAAGCTACAACTGTATGTGCAGAGCTCTGTGGCGGTTCGAGCTAACCATAAGCTTGCATTCCATTTCTTTGGCCCTTTTCAGGTGGAAAAGAAGATTGGTCTGGTGGCATACAAACTAAAGCTGCCAGCGACCTCATCGATTCACCCCGTCATCCATGTGTCCCAACTAAGAAAGGCGGTGCCACCCATGAGGGCGACTCTGACAAAGCTTCTAGAGCTGTCCGAGGACCTCCGAATTCCTGTCCAAGTGCTGCAACGACGACTTCGTGACAAGGGAGCAGCATCGGCCACTCAGGACTTGGTGCAATGGTCGGGGCAATGCCGCTAGCACCGACCTGGGAGGATTACGAGGATCTCCGAACTCGTTTCCCACATGCTTCAGCTTAGGGACAAGCTGAGATTGAAGAAGGGGGGATGTCATGGTTCCTACGGAGAGGGAAGCGACACCAGTCAAAAGGAGGACCGGTCAACGTGACCGAAGGCCCAACACCCGTTTCCCAACGAAGGATTGGGAGTTCCCGGCCCAGCCCATAGCCAAGCGTGAGGCGATCGGACAGCTGGATCAGCGCCGTCTTGAAGGGAGGGTTTAAGTAGCCATGGGTTGTGTGGGGATGGAGTCAACGACTTCGTAATGAACAACATATTCTCTCCTCCAACTATCTTCTTCCCTACCCAGGCTAATTCTCTTGAATTCCTACCCTTTGCTTCCAATCTATCCCCTACTATTCTCCTAGACTCCCTTCATGCTAGGTACGTAGCAAGAGCGTGGGCGCTTATATTCATATCTTTTTAGAAACCAAAGCTTATACTCATTTCAAATGTGCTTGATATCATTGTTGCGCTTATATTCATATCTTTTTAGAAACCAAAGCTTATAGTCATTTCAAATGTGCTTGATATCATTGTTGCAAAGAGAATGGAGGCAACTAGATAGCTTGCATCCAATCTGCAGCAGAAGCTACACTGGTAATATGTTTCTTTTTCATCTGAAAGACTGAAGCAACAAGTCGAAAAAAAAGAAAGACTGAAGCAACACTTCGTCTCATCTTTTCTCCTCTATTTTTTTTTCTCTTTATCTACAAAAAAAAAATCTCTTTACAGCGCGCACAGATTAAACATTGCACAGCTCCTTACAAAAACACACTGACACACACAAATAATCCTGCCTCGCCAAGATAGATAAGTATAATCCTAGAACCAAATCTATCAACACATCAACAAATAGTCGTTTAATCTCACTCACTCAACTTCAGAAATCAGAACCCATATACAGCAGTCAAGTCAAGACATGCGGGCCACGAGTTCAGTTGAGGTGAGGGAACGCGAGGTCCCTGGCGAGCAGGTACCGGAAGCTCTGCTTGTACGGCACCCACTCGACCACCTTGCTCGGCCTGCCCCCCTGCACCCGGCACCTCTGCACCGCCGTCCTCAGGCTCTCCGGCAGGGACCGCTGCACGGCGTCCACGAGCCGCTCCGGCGACAGCTTCACATCCCTCGCGTACGCCTCCACCAGCTTCGGCAGCAGAACCCGGTGCTCCTTCGACACGCCCACCGTCGCGCGGATGTACTCCTCCTTGGCCACCTCCAGCTGCTGGAACAGCCGCTTCGGCGTGTACACCCTCACCTGCAAAAAGAAACAAAGAAAGGGATCAGCAATTATGCATGTAGTACTTTGATGAACAAAGTGCAGTGCAGCAACATTCCATCCATGGTACATACTCGATACTCCACTGTTCATACCGAGGAGGGAAAAAGGAGATATTCGTCAAGTTTCTTTTATGATTGTGTCATGTCAGGGTGTATGTAGCTTTATTACTTTCAGAAACATTCCTACTACTCTACTAGGAATTGTGTTTACGTTTTAGAGTTCCCAAATCACATTAGTATGTACAATGTATGGCTTTCTATCAAGAGTAAAAGAGACGGCATGGTGTTCTTACCGCGGGATCAGAATGGCTTCCTGAACAAAGCGCAAAGCGCAAAAGAGGCTCTGATTGATGAATGGCAAAGGCTTGCCATTCGCTCCCTTCTTTGCTCGCTTTGCTTTTGATCCTTGGGCGGAGCAAAGTCCTCAGCCACTGCTAGTGTTAAAAGGATCAAACAGGTAAAATTTGCTGTCTAGACATCTAATCAAGTATGTAGGAACATTGTACTCCTCACTGGGTTCTTGACCAAATGATGTAGCCATATACATACCTGTCCGGGACAGTGAGTGCTGCATCCTAGAACCAGCCCCTGGATGACTGCTGCATTGATGGTGCGCCCGGCAATCTTGCATTCAGCCTGGGGAGAATTTTTATCAGCTCGGCAACAATGTCAGTGTCATATCTCAAGAAAAAATTTATCCTCTTCGAGACGGCTTCGATGATTCTACAGAGTAAGGTTCCACTTTACCTTGACAAGTAGTGATGTCTTCTTCAGATGGTTATGTGGGATGCCATACTTCAGGTAAGCCTGCATGTGGAAGTTAGTGCCAAGGATCATTCAGAGAATGAGAGAAATGAGTAGACACAACAGTTATCAGTAACTACTAGTAGAGAGTTGCAATGTGGGGAGCATTACATGCATCAACAATGCATTGTGTATGTTGATCCAGAAAGCGAGCTTCTCTTCGTTCGTCATCCTCCTGAGATCGACGGTCTCCAACCGATAAAGAATTAACCTGAGGCACCAATTTATGAGCTACAGAACTACAGATAACCACTTACATGCATCCACTTGACTACTTGAGACTAGAAAAACTGTAAGAACAACTCACTTGTAGGTTTGGAGCAAATCTTCGACTTCTCTTAGCCTTCGATGGTCACGGGAAATTGACGGAACCTCAACCATCGTGTTGTATGGTCCACTGAATTCCTTCAGACCCTCGACATGGAACGGGTTGATCAACCGGGAGTCTAGAGTTGCTTCTCTCCTGCAATTGGGACTCCACATGTCCCCAAGATACTGTGGGGAAACCACACTCGTTGAGGAGAATGATGATGTTGGTGACGATGATGCGCGATGGTGAACTAGAGGTGGATCTGCAAGCTTGCAGTATACCCCTGCCATGCACCTGACCATCTCCTCAGAAAGGTTGTTGGGAGTTTCAGGGATGTGATCAGCTACATTAGTCCCCAGATAGTCAGCTAAGCTTACCACTCCTGATGTAGCAGTCTCTCCTTCCTGCTCAAAATCATAAAAAATGAACATCTGTTTGTAAAGATAGTAGAAACAAGCTACATTACAACAATAACAAAAGTAAGATAATTTAAAAATCACATGTTCAAATTCAGCATATGTTTCTGCATTTCTATTTTGTCATGCTTCTGATCAATATACTGCAGTATCATGCAACTACAACATGTTATAGATTTCTGTAAGAGCGAACTGAATGAATTGAAGACAATCTTGAACTAGCAAATCTGTAAATATCAAACAGTCACCTCCAAGAATGAGAAAGGTTGAGAATGGCACGAGCGAAGAGCCCTCGCAAGGCTCGCCTCTGAGGGAGATATCCTAGATGAACACACTCCGCGAAACGACAGCGCAGACTGACTGCGAAGACCATGATCAGAATCCGTAGTCTTCCTGGGGCACGTGGACGGAGAGCGATCTTCCACTGTGCCATTCCTCCTCTTACTAGGCGGAGGGCAGCTGTAATGGAGCATTGCATCACCCCCTCTCCTGATAGGAGCCTTCGCCTTCGGTGTTTCATCGATCTGCGCAGACCGTGAGCTCGCCGATAGCTTCGGCTCCTCCCGGTGAACATCTGAAGATGGCAATGTGGGTGCTTGATCAAATGCTTTCCTATACAGTGTTAGGAGGTACTGCTCCAAGTGCTTGATCTCTATCTCCAATGTGGCAACCTCCCTTATCAGTTGATTAGCGGGCTGAAACATCAGTATGATCTGATGAACATACTATTCATGAATGGATCAAATTGAACGAAAGATATTCAGGTAAAGGTGGCACCTTCAGCATTGGGCTCTCGTTGGAGAGAGTAACTGGAGCAGGATTAGGCCCCAATGCTTTCTCCAGCGCGCCGCGCACCACTTGCTGATCCTTGAGGCGCCTCTCCAGTTGCAGAATCTGCATCAGACCATCACATTAGACCACAATGCTGGGAATTCAGCATCCAAAGATGGAAAGTTATCACAATCCCTTTAAGATTTAGGCTTTGGTTTCTTCTGTGGGCTAAGTACAGGTCAACCCAAAAACGAAGTACTAGAAGGAACTGTTCTAAATACGAGTACAATAATAATAAGGTCAATAAAGAACAGCAAATTTCCAGTACTTGCCTCTTTTCTCAAGGAGTTTTGTGCCTCACTCCTGGGCCGAATTCCCTTCTTGGTTTCACTCTGCATATGAGAGTTTGAGTTTCTACCATGCTGAAAGAAACAACAGTAAACCACAGAAATTGCTCAAATTTACAGAAACCAGTGCCATAAGTAATCTTATACAGGACTAAAAACTTACCAACTTAGGTTGATTACATGCTTTCTGCGAAGAACACAATGCATCTTTAGCATTTTTACCCTCCAAATCACTGCCATTCCACGAACCATAAAATTTCCTCATGAGCATTTCGAAGTACCAACATGTCAACAAAAATAAGGAAATTTGTAAAAGCAAGCTCATATATCCAACCTCTTAGAACGCTTGTGCCTTGCTGAGGTATTGGGGGGCTTCAGTGGTTTGGAAAGGGATTTGTGCCCTTTCTTCTCCATTGCATCCATCTCTCTTCTTCACACTTTTGAAACCAATCAAGAACTGAAAGCAACACAGAAAACCAAACCATAGCACTAAGAAACAAGTGATCAAGAACCAATCTTGTGCTCAGACACAAGGTGAAGACAAACATGCAGAGAAGAATACAAAAGAACTTACACAATTAGCTGGTGCTCAGAACCGAGAGCTCAAGCAGAAGAGAGAGAGAGAGGGGGAGAGAGAGAGAGATGGAGCTCCCAATTAAGCAAGTGAGCAGAATGGTGCCTTCAGAAGACAGAGGCCACACTAGAATAGTAGACTCCAAGAAGCCTTGCACTGTACATAGCCACCAGTGCCTATGTGCCATCGACCACCACCACCTACTCCTCAGGTCAAAGAGCTAAGTGGGTATTTTGCAAAGGGAAAGGCCTCTTTAACTGCGTCTTCAACTGCAGAAACCCCCCAATGAATCACACACAACAGCAGCCACCACTGGCTTGTTAGTGTGTGTGCCTGCAAAAAGGCATTGACCATGACACCTCAAAAAAACGCCACACACAGCTTTTTCCTTCTTCCTTGTTGTGAGTAGACAAGTATACTACTGTAGATGATACATTAATTACTGCACCTTTTTGCCTAGGTCAGAAAATTTTAGTCCTGCCATGCTCTAGTTTTTGTTTCACAGCCATGGAAAACTAGGAAAAGCGCAACTTTTTAAACCTGTGCTTGGTTATTTGTGTGTTATTAATTTATCTCTACCCTGACCTGGATATAACAGTAGTTTCAAGTACGGTGAGCCTGAGACAGGTAAGAAAATTGTAGCAATAGATTAATGGAAGATTATTGTCTCCTTCTCCTAATAGAGCCAAGGCTTCCTGACAAATGCCAACGCAAACGTTAGAATTAGTCTGTTCCCTCCAAACTAATCTGCAAGATTTCAACTATAGAATAGTGAGTAGGACTAAATGCGCACATGAAGCAATGAACAATAAGGCAAGGCATTCATTAAGTAGTATATTAGAAGCATGTCTGCTTAATCCTGATAGTCCCGGTACACAGTTTCGTCACTGGTAGGTTTCCAGATGTGACAGCAAGGGGAACTCATTCAAAATCCCCGTACTATTTGTTTTCCTTTCACATGGAATTCTTTGGGACATTGATGGACAAATGAACAAGAGGATATGAATGCGGGAGATGTATCGTTTATAACAACTCACAGTGATAGGTTCTTTGGCTGTGGCATTCAATGAGTAGCCTAACCACCATAACTTCAGAATTTTGCTCATTTGCTCAGTGGAGTATCTTCACATGAAGATTTGAAAGTAGGAGTAAATTCCACTCATAAGTGCACTGCATGTCTTATAATGTTGGTGGATATATTAACGTTTGAATTAAACTATGTATTTATGTTAACATTTTTATTTTATTTTAAAAAAATATATGTATCGATACTACTCCAATATAATAGCAATTTATTGGTGAAAGCCTCCATCTAGAACTGTTTAAAAAAGATTCCACAATATGAAAATGGTAGACCCTACACTATACAAGAGAACCAGCCATTAAAGACAAAACCGTGTTTTGTCCTAAGAATGTTTAAACCTTCTTCAGGTGCATAAAACTATAAGAATGGAAGAAAAAGGTGCAGGGGTGGCCTCAAAAGTGATGAAAGTGGGGATAAAAGGAGGTTGTGGCTGTGCCCCAAGGAAAACAAACCTTGCTCTGTTGGGTGCTTCCTCTTGTTTTGGACTAAAAACCACTAGTACTCACTAGTCACTACTAGTACTCTCTCCTCTTCTCAAAAGAAAGCCCCAATACAACCAAGTACTTGTCTTCTGCCATGAGGGAGCTTCTTGCTTGTCACTTGTCACAAGAATAATTCTTGTTGTGTAATGTTGTCTCTGCCTGTCTCATTTGGATTAGGCGTGGGGCTCTTTGCATTTCAGGCATGCCTTGGTAAGTAGATAGGACAGGTAGGCTGAGAGAAAGTGAGGAGGCAAAAGAGAGGAAGAAATAACAAATCTAAGTAAATTTGGCTATGTTTGGCCGCTTGGCCTAGCCTGATCATATTAAGTTTAGACTATCAATTCAAGTATGACTCGACATGTCTGACTGCACAGGACTCGATTAACTAATAATCTCAATCAATTTGTAACCCCAAACATGTTGATCACCTACAAAAATTCACACGATCTATTTTATGTTTGTCCCCTGATAAATTTTGCCATATCTAATTTTTCAACGAATATTCAAATGCCCTGAGGACCATAATGCAATTTCTAAAGGAGATGTGGATCGATGCTTTTCCAATTAAAAAGAATATGAAAAGTATTAAAATAGAGATGATCGAATCAACAGAATAAAACAACTAATCGAGTGAGCATTCATGTTACTGGTTCATGTCCATTAGCATCACAGTGTCCTTTAATTGTCCCAATGATTATAAGATGATGCGAAAGAAATATTTATTTGCCCAACAACTACAGGAAGATAACAGATCGACAGACAGGAAGATTGCAGGACATACTCGCAGTTTGATGAGGCTTGGAATCTGAACTATTATGAATTTCCATTGTCAAATCTCACATGGATCTTCTTCAGATGTGAGGTTTGATATCTAATTAAATTGAAGGGTTAACTATGATTCTTAAATTTGTGGTCGGATGACAGGTGCTAAGCAATCCTATATTTTTCAGGAGATTCTAAACAATTAGCTTGAGTTCAAGACTAAAAAAAGAACCATTGATGTGAAATCTTGCCGAAAAAAGTATTACAAGCTTAAAAGACTAACTCATATCTAACCAATCAGTGTTCAAGCACTGCAGTGTTATTTAATTCTATGTAAAACAGATTCCTCTGTGCACACTATGCTTGATGCAGCTTGATCTTATCTAAATGTACCTACGTCTAAGTGTGTGATTTTTAGTCTCTCAAGGTCTTCCCCCTAGGTTATTGCACCGTTTCTTCTTGTTTATTTGAAGGTCAAAAGACACGAGAATCCTATGTCTTCTACCAAAGTCCACACTGATTCTGTATAAGCAAGTTGCTAATAACCTCCAGTTAATTACCATTCCAACTCTTATTGTACTCCCAATAGACAAATGAAAAGGAGAGATCTTTTGCACTAGCTTTTCCCCACTTTGCAGTGGTGGCTGTTGTGGATGGCTAATTGGCTTTAGTGATTTAGCCATTCGTGAAGATAAACTAGATAATACTCCACCAATTGGAAATACTTTACAGAATAGTAATAAATTTATAAGTACTCCACATAAGTATTGGGTTCATCTGAGCCATTTAATGGTTAAAAAACCCTGATTTTAAGAAAAAACACGACAAAATTCTTGGCCTATAAATACTTTTCGCACTCAATACTATCCTTGATCTATACATAAACCATGAAGAAAAAACTGCAGGCTTGAACTATTAAGTTGCATACACCAACCAATTCACCAAAAAACTTAAGCTGATGATAAAAGCCGGACACAATTCACTTATACTTCAACACTCCCCCCTCACATGTAGACTTTTTCAAGCCTAAGAGGTGGAATAGAAGTGAGCTACAATTATTTTTCTTTAATTACGCCAACCGGGTCTTGAACTCTTGGCTCTAATACCATATTGAGTTACATGTACCAACAAGTTCATCCAAAAGCTTAAGCTGATGGAGAGATACAAACAATTCACTTGTACATCAACATAATGGGCCTCTATCAAAAGCATCTCAATTACCTGTACACTCAACAACACTACTGCTACTTAACCTAAGTGAAACTTATTAGCAGTAGGTCTTAACCAAACGGACTAGATAAGCGTTTCTCACCGTGAATCGTGCGCCTCCTGTGTGCATGCATGCACTTAAAAGAAGAAAAAGGTCAATGCAACAAAGGGAAAAAATCAAAACGAAAGGCCCATGCAACAAAAGCCAAAAGGGATCACGACGCTATAAAGGGAGAAAGAAAAAAAGGGTTTCAATTCAATACACTTAGTACACTACACACACGGCAGACATAAAAGGAATTTTGCAAAAAGGCAAAAAGAAGAAACAATGTGACTGGGAAAAAGCCCCGTTTTTTCAATCATCTTTTCACCAAAAGATGAGACATACTTCAATATTAGCAGGCGAGAGTCGCATGCAGCGGTTTTAAAGCTTAGGTTGTCATTCTAGAGTAAATTTTACTTTGAACCATATAATTTTGAGAGTGTCTATACAAATCTTAACAAATCTTTTCACTTTGTACCTCTTATTACCATGTGTTGCACTTTGTACTAGGGTAAAGATTTGGTCATCTTCTTTGGTACTCGCCGACGGTGAATGACGGCACGGGAGGCGACAACAAGGCATAGGACAGAGAGAGGAGGGGTAGATGGAGCTAGAAAATGGATTGAAAGCGCAGTAGAATAGCCAGAGCATCGCCGGCGGCGGCCATAGCAACGGCGGCAACAGATAAACCGCTTGATCTATCTATTTTTCAGGTTACCGCTATCTCGTCGGCCATGCCTTGCTGCCGGCAAGCTCACTGTGCGCCTACCACGTTTTCCTCTCGCTGACAGGACATTCCCCTAGTGCAAAGTGAAATAAAAAAAATAAGAAGATATAGTGCAAAGTGAAAAGATTTACTAAAGGTAGTGCAAAGTGAAATCATAGTAAAATTACATGATCTAGAGTAAAATTTACTCTTAGTTCTATGTGAAATTAATTAGGAGCTTTTGTTGAAAGATGAATGAAATCGGCCACCTTCACGTAGCCATCAAACTTTCCTTGCAACGATCAAACTAGTCAGTGCACGAAACTCATGTGTAGTCCGCGGTAGATATCAACCATCCTTTTTTTTTTATTTTGCAAAAATGGACTTATCAATGGACTATATATCATAGTAGGTCACAGTGGCGACCGGCATAGAAGCACTACTCTTGCTTACACAATCTTGTCGCCAGTACTTACTAAAGGTGGTGCAAAGTAAAATCATAGTAAAATTACATGGTCTAGAGTAAAATTTACTCTTAGTTCTATGTGAAATTAATTAGAAGCTTTTGTTGAAAGATGAATGAAATCGGCCACCTTCACGTAGCCATCAAACTTTCCTTGCAACGATCAAACTAGTCAGTGTACGAAACTCATGTGTAGTCCGCGGTAGATATCAACCGTCCTTTTTTTATTTTTTATTTTGCAGAAATGGACTTATCAGTGGACTATATATCATGGTAGGTCACAGTGACGACCGGCATAGAAGCACTACTCTTGCTTACACAATCTTATCGCCAGTTCTTACTAAAGGTGGTGCAAAGTAAAATTATAATAAAATTATATGGTCTAAAGTAAAATTTACTCTTAGTTCTATGTGAAATTAATTAGAAGCTTTTGTTGAAAGATGAATGAAATCGGCCACCTTCGCGTAGCCATCAAACTTTCCTTGCAACAATCAAACTAGTCAGTGCACGAAACTCATGTGTAGCCCGCGGTAGATATCAACCGTCCTTTTTTTATTTTTTTATTTTGCAGAAATGGACTTATCAATAGACTATATATCATGATACGTCACAGAACTATATATCATGATACGACAAGAACGACATAGAAGCACTACTCTTGCTTACACAATCTTGTCGCCAGTTCTGTTGCGTATAGTCGGTGAGATAACTGCCTAAAGAGCCTATCTTTTCCTTTCTTTGTTTCTTTGTAAAGTGCAGGTGCTTGGAAATGTCTCGATCGATTAGTTGAATCAATTATTATTATTCTTCTTCTTCTTCCGACATAAGACGTAGGTAGAGGCGGAGCTAGAACGGAAATGATCGAGATTCACCACTTCACTATACATATAACATCATATATAATTATCAAAAAACACTATATTAAATAGTAATTTATGCGGCAAAAGACTGCAAGAGATCAGAGGTTGGGCTGAACCGGGGTGCACAGCTTTTAGGCTAGAGGGTGCACGCATAGTATATACATGATAATATTTACTATTTTTTCCGAGGGACCCGGTATCCTATGACACCGGGTAGTCCTATGTACTTCCGCCCCTAGACGTAGGCTCAATTCTTCTTCTTCCGACATCAGACGTAGGCTGACGAACAAACAAATGTGAGTGAGCTCAAGGGCGAATTCATCGTAGGTGCTCGAGCATCCTCCCCACCACCGGACCCCTAGTAGTACCCTGTACCCATGAGGCCATGAGCACCGGCGGTAGCGAGAGCTAGCTCTGTGGTTGTGCTAGAGGAGACGAGGAGTGGAGTGGAGGACTGGTGGTTGAAGAAACTCACCGTGAGCCCGCGACCCGTGAAGCAAGTGGCCATGTGGGCTGTGGCTTAAGGAGTTAAGGGCTTAAGGCTAAGCTGGGCTGTCGAGTGTTGGCCCAATAAGTGCTAGCTGCTAGCTTCAGGCCCTCAGACGGGCTCGAATGCCTAGTCGCCTAGTCGCCCCTACTCCACTGCCTGTGAGCGTGCGTGGTGCGTCGACTAGGGCTAGGACGCGGCGCGGAGGGGGAGCTGCGCAGCCAGACTGCCATTTGTATAGGTCCTTATACAAATTAGTTGATGCTATAATTGATAGAATTGCGGTCTTGCGGATACTTATAACAAAGAGTCTAAAATTACATATAAAATTCGTTTAACTGCAATACAGTAAAACTCCTCCTCAATTTTTATCTTCGGTTCGTCACTAAGCTTGTCGACAATATACATACTGATCGATGGCTACAAAGCACGGCTTGCCCGTGCCCCTCGTGGCCATGGTATCTCTCCGTGCATGTCAGATTGTCAGAAGTACTAGTTAGTAACGGGGAAAGAGAGAGATCTCCGGATGGTTTATTGCTGCAGATCAAGCACTGGCAGGCATTCATTTCGTCTTCACCAACTTCCAGGATGCACTGACTGGAGTGAATGCATTATGCATGCATGCAGGCTAGCTTGAATGCGTATCTGGGCACAGGAGATTAATTCAGACAAGCCGATGCAATAACTATACATACATGATAGTACTACATATACATACTGCAGTGTAGCTGTACGGTTGCACCAATTCGAATGCAATCTATGGGCATTGGTTAGTAGCTTTTCTTGGCATATCAATCGAGCGGCGTTGCAGTAGTTCAGTTGTCATGGCACATAGACAGTGTGCAAACTTGTATCAGTAGCTGCACTTTTCTTGCCGAGTTAGGCCAGGGATGCGCGCTACGCTGCGCACGGAGGGCCAGCTGTGATCGAGTTGAGTATGGCAGAGCATGCTGGGTATGCAGCCTCGTAACTGATGAAATCGATATATACAGCAAAAGCAATGTAGGAATCAATGATATTTGAACAGTATGTTTTAACTAACACATGTCATACTATAGAATTATAACACATGTACCTAAATTTGGTCTGCTGCAAAGACAGGTATCTGTCTGTGGAGGGTGCACGTGAACTGTCGCTCCTAAATCTCCAAAGTAGGGTAAAAATCCTTTATGAGAGAAGACAAAGGAAATTCATATAAGATAAGTCGGCCTCAAGGATCTAGAGATATCACTACAATAATCTAAACTGTCCAGTCATGTACTGCTGACATGAAACATTTTGAACAGCTAATCTAGCATGCTACCCAGTCCTAAAATACATCGTAAAAACAACAATCTAAATTTTAAAACCAAAAACAAGAAGTGTTCAATTTTTTTATGTAAGAAAACTATGCCAACTTGTTAAGTCCTTTTGTAACATACCGTACGCCGCCAATCGCAAGCATGTAACTATCATTTCCTATTTAACCTGATGTAAAACTTATGAGGATAATATTGTAAGTAATCTTGCAGCAATATATTACAGAGTTTTGATGGCACAAGCTGAAAGAAAGGTTGATTGCAGAGGTCCAAAGCTGAAACCAATTGAAAAAAAAGAGGAGAATAGTCCCAGGGAACACTTGTAAACTAAGAGAAGATGTGCGGAGCATTCACTGTAGCATGATGGCAATGCACATTTCACTCATAAATCGATACAGTGCAGCGTGGCACATTTGGATCCCGCGTTGTAGAAAGGACCTCCAAAAGAACAGGATGAAGGCAAACAATGAGAGACGAAGGCGTACAGATAATATAACCATATTTTCAGCTGTACAGATAATATAACCATATTTTCAGCTATCGGATTGGTATCTATCAGCCCATATACTACATTTGGAACCTTAGGATTTGGTGATAAGATGGTAACAAAGGGACTTCCTTTTGAAAGATCAAAAACAATTTAAGCTACGGCGATACATAACATCATGTACATGTAACACCTAATAATCCATAACTTGGAAATAGAGAATCTATCTGTTAACCAAATATACACAAGAATTTCATTTATGATCAAGGAAGAAGCTACGGCGATAGATAACACAATCCTTTTAACTGAGAATAAATACAACTAGTAACATTTGTGATTTTCATGTCAAATAAATAAGAGCAGCAACCTGTAGAAACTCACCTATATCCATGCATGAAACACTTACATGGTGTTATTTATCATAAGAATATATAGATGGTGATCAGACTTACTACTAATAGACAGCTATTTGTTAAGATCCTCTCCAGGAGGCAACCAAATTGCCTCCCTCAGATTGCCACTTTTTAAGGTTGCATCAATGTGTTTTTTCAGCAGCACACCCTGCATCATACATATCAAAAACAAAAAATGTCTTTAGGAACATACCGTGCAACAGTCACACCCAAACACAACCCCATTCCCCACCTCCAGATCTATCTATCCATCCAGCCAGTAGTCATAGAGGGAAAGACAGTAAGACAGCAAGGCCAAGGGTGTCCGAACCGACCATCAAGCTAGCTAGCTAGGTAGCCCACATTGCAACTCGGTTCACATGAATACTAACAGCACAAACCAATAGATCGATCGATTTGTCTTACCTCGATCGACATCGCCGGTGTCGGTGGTGAGGTAGCCGAAGCTGAGGTCGGTGGAGCTAGAGGTAGCTGGGGGAGGTCGGTGAGGTAGCCGGGGTCGCGCACGCCGGGGAGAGGAGGAAGAGGGGAAGGCGCGCGGCGTCACCGTAGTTGTGGTACAACGGTGACACTGAAAAAGACACGCTTATCGTACAAGTGTCTTGTGCAGTGAACCATAGTGTCACAACCATCGGCGACGGGGTCACTCGGGTAAGGGCGCTGGGGAGTGACGAGTTAGAGCGTAAACCCTAGCGGGCTCCTACTAATAAAGAGACTTATCACAGTCAGTTCTATTATGGAACCTTTAGTGATACTTATCACATACGGTTCCACAATGGAACCGCCCGTGATATAGTCATATATCACAGACGGTTCATTATTAAAACCGTCTGAAAAGTATCACAGACGGTTGTTGTTCAGAACCGTTTGTGATACTTCACAGACGGTTTTCAACATGAACCGTCTGTGATATTACCTCTTCATAGACGGTTTTAGCGCAGCCAGTAACACAGACGGTCGTAAAACCAAAACCATCTGTGATTGCATGTAATACAGACAGTTTTGGACAACCGTCTGTGATGAGGCGTCCAGTATTAGCCTTTTTATAGTAGCATGCAAAATCGATAATATTTTTGTGGATCGATAACCTTTGACACTTCAGCATATATACCCATCATAAACACTCGTACAATATTTCCAAGGCAGTAGGGAAAAGGCAAGCACACAAAAAAGACAAACATTAGAACATTGACAACATAGGGCATGACATATATGTAAGAAGAAAATATTAAGGCTAACTTTGCAGACGATTTGAGTGGGAAGTAATGTATAGACCATCAGCTTAGGAAACAATGGAATATAGAAGGAAGTAGAAGGGGTAGATCCACGCCTTTATGTACTACCGCACACACCTCAATGTGTTCAGCTTGTTATACAACTGAAGGTAGATAAACCAGTGTACTACATTGTACAATGGAAGAAATATCATTACCAATAAAATTGGATAAAACATTATGTAAATTGAATGGCTCATAGACAAGTGAAGCTGGAAAAAAGTCCAATTCGTAATATTAAAAAAATTCCATCTACATACAGACCGGGTGTACAAACAACCTAAGTGTGCTGGAAAGAAAGTATGACTTCAAGGAGGGTGGATCACTTCCTACACAATCTAGTTGCTACCTCTTTACTAAAGAATAGTCATGAAACTCCAAAACCCAAACCCATACCAGACCAGAGCCCTGTCTCTTTTTTTCTTTTTGTCCACCCTGATATAAAACCAGGAAGAGTTGAATAGCTCAGCAAAAGAGTGCACCTTATTCTTATCACATCATGGGCACAGAACAAAAAAAAAGTAACAAATGAGCGCCTAGCCTCTACAGTTGCACTATGGAGTTCCATATAAAGCAGTTACTTAGTCATAGGTTACTAAAAAATGGCTAAAATTACTATGTCAATAGAAATGCAAGATACTTGAAGGGCAGGTGTTGTGAGGAAAATGGAATTCATCTAATATGGCATCACAGTCATGAATTAAGCGAGCAAAGCAGCCACAACTATAAACGAAATCAGGCCTCTACAATGTAGGAAGAAAGATATTGCAAATTCAGTTATATAACATCTGTGCCGATAAGACACAATATCTCAACTACAAATAGAAGCACATGAGTAACTCATAGTAGAGTGAATTACGCGAACAAAATAGCATAACTATAAAATTTTCAAGAAAGTACTGACTGTAGAACAATGGATAATCACTTAGCAGTACCTCTACCCACGATTGTTCTAATTGCACACAAAATAGGTATATAGCAGTACCTTTTTTTTTTGCAAAACACATCAAGCTAAAGGACAGACAACATGGGATGGACATATGAGATATTAGTCAAGTTCACTCTATCAATTAATACCCTGCATGTGACAGGATTCATGATGGGAACATAATCTAAAAGCTCGACATCATACTCGCTATAAGAATTTGGACAACCAGGAAAGCATGTAGGAAAAACCATTCAATCGAAAAGACAAACGAAACTTTTATATACAAATCCAAGTTTAGGAGAGAACATCCATGAATGGTGAAGCTAACTAAGGTCGGTACAAACTGTCTCATAGAATCTTTATTTCCCATAAAATCTAACCAAAGGATGATAAGAGAACTGCATACATATTATATTTGCCACAAGCATTATTCGGAACTCTGGATTTTTCATCTGTGCGCACCTGACGGCCACCTATTGTAACATCATGAAGTCTCTGTAAATATGGAACTGGCCAAAAAAAATAAGGTAGCACGTATTGGAAAACCTGAATGTTTTTTACGAAAGAATGATGTGTTGTTGTTTCGAAACTTCACTTAACAACTCAATTGGGAGGAAAAGTAGGCAATTAGGAATTACTTACGATGTCTGGCTATCACTATCGTTCTATTGCATTGACCTCTGCAAAGTATGAACCATTGGAAATCAGGAATGTATGATGATAATTGCTTCAACACACTCTTGTTTGAAAACATGAACTACTAATAGGAAAGGCATCTGCTAAAACCTTAAAGTAATCTTAAAAGATCATAACATAACTTTCCATGATTGGTCGACTACCTGAATCTCCAAACATAAAACACCAACAATCATATTTCTAGTATAAACAACCGAACTCAACTGCATACACATTTCTTTAACACACAACCACATTTCATATTTGTTTTTTGGGTTTAAGAAAGGCATTAATTGTATGTCGCTTAAAAGGGAAACAACACCATACCAGATCTCTTGGCCTGGGCTGAAGAAAGGCATCAATATATGCCCTTCAAAAGTAACCTCAAGTGTACATCCGTCCCTTGAACACGCAAACAAAAAATGCAGCAGCATTCTGGAAACAAAAATAATAATAGCATAGTAACTTTTGGGGGATGCTAGCAACAACAATTCATGGATAAGCAACATAAGAATATGACCATCTTTACTCACTGCTAGGAGGAAAACTGGAATTAACCTCGATAAATCTATGTACGCTAGGTTGGTGTACGAAACGGTCTAAATTGGGACACAAAGATCCATAAGTCTAGGCCCTTCGAACCTTAAAAAACAATCTAGGCGCTTCAATCACCAAATTACTAAGTCTCAAAAAAATAAATAGATCACTAATAGTCATGTGGAAAACTTTGACCTAGAAAAGATGCAGCAAAATAACCCGGCACAATTCTGTACTTCATACAAAGATGTTCCAAAAAGTATTTTAACGAATGGTTCTAGCCAAATATTATGCAAATTATAGATGAGAAGCTACAAACCCAAAACAAAAAAAAACGCCTAATCACCACCAGCTTTTTTCATAATGGCATTATCCCCTAGATGCTCCTCCACATATGAGGTTACACGATAAGTCCAACAAGTGAGACAACAATAAGCACTGAACTATGTATACTAACCGAAGTAATGCTCTGGACAACAAAATTGGCTTCAATTCGTAATGATTACAGGAAGAGAACACATTAGATCACAATCACAACGAGTTAGCAACCAGTTCAGATATGGATGTAGTGCAGTGGTGGCACTTGTTGTCATGTTAGCCTACATATATGAAACCAAAACTATGGCAGAATAGAAATTTTCGTAGCCAATGCGACATCCTAAGTTCAATATAGTCTTGCCTCACATCTACGAAATGCTAAACCTGTGAATCCTCTTGAGCTCACCTCTACCATCTCATCAAAAGTAACAGGACTGTATACAAGACCAACTCACCATTATGGATTTGTGCACACACACAGGGAGGGAGATTGTGGGACAAGAGCACCTTCCTGATGTCCAGCGAGGGCTGAGACACGAAAATGTGGTGGAGATCAATGGCTGCCGTGTATCTCACCCCAAATCTTTGAACCACCTGGGGAAAAGAAGAAGATACATTATTACTTCACTAACTAAACACGGTGAGAAAAAAAATCAGAATCCTCACATTGGATCAAATTAGGTCTGGAAGCAGAGCAGCTAGCTTGGCGAAGGAGGAGATTAGCGACGGCGAGGACAACGATGACATAGAGACGGTTGGCCGACTCAAGGTCACCAAAGAGGAAGGAGATGGCAGTGGCTCTGACCACCTACGTACGTATAAAAGACAAGCGGCAGCCAACCCTCGTCGTTGATAAGAAGCTACCCCAGCTCACGGCTGGAGGCGGTAAACCCTAGCTGGCAAGGCAAGGCTACCTCGCTGCAAGCCACCATGGATTGGCAGCGTAGGATGGCATACCAGCAACGGTGGCGCCGCTTAACGAGGCGAGTTAGTGCTTAGTGCGAGGCCGAGGCGATGAGGCCGGGAGTGGGGGTGGTTTGGTGATGGCATAGTAGGAGGGAGGAGGGATGGTTCGGCGGTGGAGCCAATGACGATCGAGGAAGAAGGGGAAACGAGAAGGGGGCGGAGCGCGGGGCGGCGTATGGATGGGGAAAGGGTAGGGTTTCAGCGGGACGAGAAAGCGGGGTTGTCGTAGGGGAGGCCCACCGACCCCCACGACCAGGCGATCACCGCAAACACGCCCACCCCTCCGGGTATCGCCAAAGTTGTCCGGAGGGTCCGAAGGCACCGAAGGAGTCAGAAGGGGTCTGGAGGGGCCCGAAGGGATCCAAAGGGCTTGAAGGGGTCCGAAGCACTACAACGTCCAGGGGTGATCAAGGCCCTTCGGATATGGGGCATCCCATACCCTTCGGGGAAAAACAGTACTGTTGGGCCGGATGCACCAGTTAGATGGACCAAGACCAAGAGGGTACACCATGAGCCAAATGATACACATAGGGGTAGGAAAAGTCCCTGCAGCCCCTACCAGTATAGGGCCCTATAAGGGGTAGGTTTGTAATCTCATGTACCTAATAGGAAGGCTATAAATAGCCACCTCCCCATGTAATGTGGCAAACTGGGTTTTTTCTAAGCAATCAATACATATTCATTTCTTGACAACCAGTCCCCTCTTCGAGGACCCTTCGGTCACTCTTGTGGATGCTGGGGGTCCCCTCTTTCTACTGTTTAGTCTTGATTGTTACGACAGTTGGCGTCATTCTTGGGGACCGGCAGGAAAGCTACGAAGCCCAACCCCGAAGCACCAGCATGGCCCCTCAGAAAAGGGCCAAGCCCAAGGTCTCAACAGTCGAAGCAGTCGCGGCCCCGAGCACCCCGAGAGCCAAGCGAAGCAGGACCTCAGTGGTAGTGGCGCCCCCCGCCCAAGCCGCGGAGGAGGAGGCGAACAACTCCACGCATGGAGATATCGTCGGGAGCACTACCTGGCCCGCCACGGGATACCTCCCCAGGAGCAACCCAGGGGGCCCGCCGCCCGGGGCAGTAGGTGTAAGCCAAAGGTCGTACGAAGCCCTCCAACAAGAACTAGCGGACCTTCACCGAGAGATGACAGACCTCCGACATCCACTGGAGACAGCCCTCACGGCCCCGCTTCGGCCCCTACCAACCACCAGAGCGGAGGCCGCCCCTTCGCCTCCATCAACCGCACCTGTCGCCCCACTGCTTCGGGGGGACCCTAACTCCCCGCTGAGCGTCGGGTTGGAGACGACCCGCTGGCCACCATGCTTCAAAATGCTAGAGGTCATGCCCTTCGAGGGGTGCACGGATCCCTCAGAATTCCTCCGAATGTACGAGACCGCTATCGAAGCGTCCAGAGGAGATGACACTACCAAGGTGAAGAGCGTCACCCTCGTCCTCAGGGGCGTGGCACTAACATGATTCTTCACCATCCCCCTCGGTCCATATATGCGTGGGAACAGTTGTGGGATCTCGTTCGCAACAGTTTTCAGGAAAACTACATAGAGCCTAAAGACGTAGGGCACCTGTTCGCAGTGAAGCAGGCCCCCGGCGAATCCCTCCGGAGCTTCTTCAAAAAATTTGTGGAGGTAGAGTGTCAGGTGAAGGGGGTCAACGAAACCACCATTATAAATGTGGCCACGTGTGGGCTCCAGAAGGGCCCCCTGTCGAAAAGGCTGGCTTACAAGCCTGTTCGCACGGTGATGGAGCTCTTTGACAAGATGGAAGAGTACGCCCGAACAGAGGAAGATAGCACTCGGAGAGGCACAGCCCCCGCTGCCCCAACATCCACCCCAGGTGCGCCACCCGTGAAAGGACCCACTGCCGCCACGGCCGGGGCACCCACCAAGCCGCGGGCCATCGACTACCGACAAAAGGGCCGAAACGTCTACCACGTAGACGGTGGCCCACCCACCGAGGGGGGAAGGCGCAGAGGCTATGGGGGTCGTGGTCACGACCGAGGACGAGGGAGAAACGACGGTCGTTAGCACGACAACCACGCCGGTGCCGGAAGCCCTTCGCCATTTTGTGATCTCCACGGCAAAGGGTCACACACGACTAGGGAGTGCCACACCATTGCTGCCGTGCAAGACTACATGAACCGCGACCGACAGCCGGTCGAGCGTGATGATGGAGGGGGGCCGACTACCAACTGCTCGCCCCACCACCGAGACCTTGCATAGAAGGGGGCCGCGGGGAACGCCAGCAAAGGATCATAAACATGATCGCTAGAGGATCCTCTCTCGGTATGCCCTCAAAAAGACAACGTCGCGCATACGCCCAACAGATTCACCACCTCGCGACATACCCCATATCCAGCCCACCTCGCTACACCGAGATACCAATCTCTTTGGGCCCCAAGGATTCCCGCAGTGTGTATTTCCCACACTAAGACCCCCTCGTCATCTCCGCCAGCATCACGGATTTCGAGGTCAGGCGCATCCTCATCGACGGAGGGAGCTCGGCAGACCTCCTATTCACGGATGCCTTCGACAAGATGATGATCTCCCGAGATCGCCTGTCACCCCCAGTCATACCCCTGATAGGCTTTAGGGGGAAGGCCCGTGACGTCCCTAGGACAGATTGACCTAACCGTCACATTCAGGGACGACTTCACATCCCAAACTACGGTCGTCACATTTGACATTGTTCAAATGCCCTTCCAATATAACACCATCCTCGGCCGGGACACGCTCAACACCTTCGGCGCCATAGCCCACCATAATTACATGTGCATGAAGATTCTCGCACCGGAGGGCATAGTCACGGTGCGGGGGGACCAGGACCTCACAAGACACACAGAGCTAGAGGCTCTCTTGCCAGCCCGACACATCCACACCGTCGGGCCAGACAAAAGGGACCGAACAAACCCAGCTCAGTGAAATGAGCGCCGAAGCCAAAGCCACAAGGGCAGCTTCGGAGAGTCCCCCTAAGTGACAACTCCCCAGAAAGGACAGTGGCCCTCGGGGCGGAGCTCCCGGTGGAAGCGCACGACACTATCCTCAAAGTACTCCACAGCAATGCTGATGTCTTCGGCTGGGGCCCGGAGGACATCCCTGGCATGGCACGGGGAACAATCGAGCACCGTCTAGCCATCCGAAGCGACGCATCACCCAAGAAGCAGAAGTTGCGGCGCATGTCGGCTGACCGCTTGGAAGCGGCAAAGAAAGAGATTGCCAAGCTGCTAAAGGCGGGGGTCATTCACGAGATCAAACACTCGGAGTGGCTGGCCAACCCCGTTATCGTACAGAAAGAAATGGGCAAATGGCGCATGTGCGTCGACTTCACCGACCTCAATAAGGCATACCCCAAGGACGATTTTCCACTACCCCACATCGACCAACTAGTGGATGCCACTTCGGGCTGCGAGCTGATGACCTTCCTAGACGCCTAATTCGGGTACCATCAAGTACTCATGGCCAAGGAAGACGAACCAAAAATCATGTTCATCACCCCCCCATAACAACATATGGCTACACCCGCATGCCCTTCGGCCTGAAGAACACGGGTGCGACCTTCACCCGCCTCATCACAAAGGTCCTAGCTGGCCAGCTCGGCCGCAATATGGAAGTGTACGTGGATGACATAGTGATCAAGAGCAAGTTCGCAGTGGCACATATGAAGGACCTGCAAGAAACCTTCACCAGCCTTCGGGCGGAGGAAATCAAGCTCAACCCAGATAAGTGCACGTTTGGCATAAAGGCGGGCAAGCTCCTAGGCTTCCTCATTTTCGAGAGGGGTATTGAGGTGAACCCCGAAAAAATTCGAGCCATCCAGGAAATGAAGCCCACTCACAACGCCCGCAAGGTGCAAAAGCTGACAGGGCACCTCGCTGTCCTCAACTGATTCTTGTCCCGCTTGGCAGAAAGGGCCCTGTCATTTTTCAAAACACTCCGGGGAACGGAGCCATTTCGATGGGCGGACGACTGCCAGGAGGCATTTTAAGAGCTTTAATAATATCTCACCCAGCTGCCAAGCCTAACCAGCCCGAATCAAGGCGCAGACCTTCTAATGTACCTCGCCGCCTCTCCCTCGGTGGTGAGCGCAGTCCCCGTCCAAGAAAGCAACGGCCAACACCCAGTATACTATATCTCGGAGGCCCTTTAAGGGGCCAAAATCCGATACACAGAACTCGAAAAGCTGGCATATGCCCTACTCATGGCCCCGTACAAGCTCCGGCACTATTTCTTGGCTCACTCCATCACGATCCAGACATCATACCCACTAGCATTGATGCTACAGAACAAAGATACCTCGAGCTGAATAGGCAAGTGGGCAGCCGAGCTGGCGCCCTTCGACATCACCTTCGCCACACGAACCGCCATCAAATCGCAGACCCTTGCAAACTTCGTGGTCGAATGGACCCTGCCTAAAGAAGAACAGCCTCCCAGCGCAATTGAGGCCCCATGGGTATTGTACACTGACGGATCGTGGTGCGTCATTGAGCCAGCCAGCAGCCCATCTTGGTCGCCCAGATGGATTCGAGCGTGTCGCATGTCGCCTACCGACTTCCGACAACAAACAATGCCTTGGAGTATGAAGCATTATTACTGGACCGCCGCAAAGTAAAAGCGCTAGAGCAAAGCGCGTCATCATCAAGAGCGACTTCCACCTCGTCGCAGGCCACTTCGACAAGTCATTCCTAGCGAGGGGCCCCGAAATGGCCTGGTACCTGGCTGCGGTACGAGAAGCGGCCAATCACTTCCTCGACATCACCATCTAAGCAATCCCCAGAAGCAACAACGAGACAGCAGACAAATTGGCAAAAATGGCTAGTTCCGGCGAAGGGCCCCGCCGGAAGTCTTCTACAAAACGTTAAGAAAACCCTTGACTCCACCGAAAGCACAAGGGGCTATGTCCGAAGCACAAAGGGTTGCGCCTGAAGCACAAGGGGTTGTGCCAGAAGCACAAGGGGCTACACGCCTAGTGCTCCCGGTTGCCGAGACGGATTGGCGAGACATCATCATCAAGTACCTCGCAGGTGAAGAACCCAAAGATACAGCCAAAGCAAAACGCTTTCGCTATCAGGCCAGAAATTACCACATGATCGTCGGGGAGCTCTACAAGGGAGGCGCCTACGCCCCCTTCCTCCGCTGTGTATCCCAAAAAGAGGGCCAGTCCCTCCTAAAAGACGTCCACGAGGGTCTCTGCGGCACGCACGGAGCGCCCCGGGGCCTCGTGACGAGAACATTTCGCCAAGGATTTTACTGGCCAACAGCGCTTCAGGATGCCTAAGACCTCGTCCAACACTACCAGGGGTGCCAGTGGGCCAGCCACAACACGAGGGCGCCCACACACTCGCTACAACCTCTACCCCCCGCCTGGCCCTTCGCGCGATGGGGACTGGACATCATCGGACCATACCCGGCGGCCAAGAGCAACTCTGCTTCGTGTTCGTCGCCATCGAGTATTTCTCCAGATGGGTCGAAGCTGAGCCAATCGCCAAAATCACCACTGTAGCTTCACAACGGTTCACATGGAAGAACATCATCTACCGCTATGGGGTGCCGCGCGACATCTTCACCGAAAATGGCACCCAATTTGACTCGGCGGCTTTCCGAGCATTTTGCGAGGACCTGGGCATAACAATATGCTTCACGTCTGTCGGACACCCCGAGTCCAATGAGGCGGTCGAACGGGCCAACGGCAACCTCCTAGAGGGGTTAAAAAAACGCCTCGTGGGCCTTCCTGAGGGACTTTGGCCTGAAGAACTCCAGAAAGCTCTATGGGCACTCCGAACATCACCCACAAGGGCTACGAGTTTCTGTCCATTCAAACTCCTCTTCGGCGACGAAGCCATGACCCCAGGAGAATTTGCTGTTAGGTCCCACCGGGCAACCGCACAGGCAAACTCGGCAGGACGGGAGGTCTCTCTCGACCTCCTCGAAGAACAACGCATGCAGGCCATCTCAACCATGACCAAGTACAACAAAGGAGTTGCGCGGGCATACAACAGAAAAGTCAAGATCCGCTCCCTGGCACCGGGCGACATGGTTCTCAAGCGAGCCATAAATCCAGCGACCACAGGCAAGCTAGAGTCCAAATGGGAGGGGCCATACATCATCACCCACACCACGCGGGCCGGTTCATTCCACATCGCGACACCGGAGGGACAGCAGGTGGACCACACGTGGAATGCAAAGAGCCTCTGAAAGTTCTATCCTTAGGACACATGTAAAAACCGTCTGCGCCCGGGAAATCACCCCGTCGCCCTTGTACGGCGTGGGCATGTACAAAACTGTTGGACCAAAAAGGCGACTAGAGGGAGGGTGAATAGGAGCACTATCTATTTTTCGCTTTGATCCGATTCAAACATGATATTGACTCCAATAGCTATGAGAACTATGAAGATCAATATATATAAGCATAGCGGAAGACTTGTCCTTAATCCCCTTCAAATCCCCAAAAGAAACAACCAAAAAACAAAAATCAGCCTTATGAACAGTCTTGATGAACAATAATAATGAACCGGATAAACAATGGCGGTTGTACATGCATCCCGTCGAACCGGATGAATAAAGGTCGGTCGTTCAAGATGAACAAGAAAATCAAAGCGAATGAACAAGAAATGACTGAAAAAACGAAAACAAAATCGACGTAACTTTTGATCCGCTTGGCCAAACTCCACCAAATTTGAAACACATCTTCCTAATGATGTTAGGAACCTATTCCAAGCGACGATCAAGAAGATCCACGTCAAAGTTTTGATCTTTTTGCATTTTACCGAAGGAGGGTTCAAAACCGAGCAAAAACGTAAAACTTGATCCAAAACTTGCTCGTGGGTGGATGATGATCAAGATGGCCTTAGATGGGTTCCCACATATCCCAGCAAGCAAGATCAAGAAAAAAAACCAAGCAAAAACTCACGGATCAAAGAAAGACCTCAAATCACCAAATAGAGAGAAAGAAAGCAAATGAACTCATCTTTGAGAGAACTTTCTTTGGATTGATTTGATATGGTATTGGTTTACACCACTCCATCAAGGAGGACAAAGACTCAATACATGAGCACGAAATCAAATCCAACTCTCTAGAACCCTAACCTCCACTAATCCTCTTCCTAAGCAAACTAGGGTTTCAAACACAATGAAAGGGTTGAGGTGGTCATCCAAAGACACCCCTATTTATAGTGGAGGCTTAGGCCTTCTAGAAGAGTAACCCTAATGGGCTCCGTTAAGGCCCAAAACAAACGGGTCACACACGCACGCATCTCAAAGCGCCGTCTTCACTTTTCTTAACCTAATCCACTTCTTGACGCACCGACTTGCGCCGTGGGTTGGCATTAGGTCACCAAGGCGGATTGGTGAAATTACCAAAATACCCTTCTCGATCTTTTGCAAAGACCGAGTCCCAACTTCGTGAAGCACCTCCATGCTTCGCCACGTGTAGGTTGATCCAATGCTCTCTTCATGTCGGCAAGTCTCTCCCATCCGGCTCCCACCGAAACCACCATGGCACTTGCACCGACTTCGCCGCTTGATCGAACTCCGTCGACCGAATCGCCTGTTCGGTCACCTTTGTCCCTCTTATGCAATGCTTGACTCCATTGACCTCACCCGCATCCCGATCGTTTCGACCTCGGCTCTCCAAGCCTAGTCCCGATCATCTTCGCCGATGACCGTCATTGGCCTCCAAGCAACCCGCACATCAATAGACAAAGAAAACGAATCCGGAACAAGTTCTTCACAACTTGACCCACGTTAGTCAAAACATGCATCATGCAACACATATGCCATGAAACCCATGAACTTGACCTAACACAAAAGCAATTCTCCAATTGAAATGACAATCAAGATAAAATCGGTACTACCGCCATGTTATGGCGGTACTATCAAGATCATGATAGTATCAAGACCCATAATCAAGGTTGTACCGCTACCCAGAGAAAACCAAAACTTCCCAAAATACACTCGCTCGAAAACCATATCGCACACATGCGGTCATTCCGTGATCTTGATTACTGGCGACCAAGGCACGGTATTATCAAGATCATGGTCGCATCTCACGGCTTACACGCCGGTATGACCGATTATCCTGACACTTGCTGAAAACGTTGTTTCGACAAACCGAGAACGACATTGCCAATTGTAACATCATCCTAAGATCTCAGGCATATCCCCATGATATCCACAAAAACCCAGTGTACCTTGTGGTATTTTGCCCGCGTTCAATGAAACAGCAGCAGTAGACCAAAAGACACCGCGCATGGCCTTCGGCCCCGGTGCACACCGATGCCCTCCGCAGGCATGAGTGTATAAATAGACACCGCGCATGACCCTCGGCCCCGATGCACACCGATGCCCTTCACAGGCATGAGTGTATAAACAGACACCACACATGGCCTTCGACCCCGGTGCACACCGATGCCCTTCGCAGGCAAGAGTGTATAAGCGAAGACGCCGCGCAAGGCTAACCCCGGCACAGCACTTGGTCCTAGGACCAAAGCGCACCATGGGGGACAACGCGAGGCTTCGCCTCCCCCTCGCAAAAGAATTAGGGCTCCCCCGGAACCCTATCTAAAAAAGTATGGGGGATGGCGTGAGGCTTCGCCTCCCCCTCGCAAAAGAATTAGGGCTCCCCCGGAGCCCTATCTAAAAAAGTGGGGGACGGCGCGAGGCTTCGCCTCCCCATCGTAAAAGAATTAGGGCTCCCCTGGAACACTATCTAAAAATGGGGGACGGCGCGAGGCTTCACCTCCCCCTCGCAAAAGAATTAGGGCTCCCTCGGAACCCTATCTAAAAATGTTTGGGGGACGGCATGAGGCTTCGCCTCCCCCTCGTAAAATAATTAGGGCTCTCCCGGAGCCCTATCTAAAAAAGTATGGAGGACGGCGCAAGGCTTCGCCTCTCCCTCGCAAAAGAATTAGGGCTCCCCGGAGCCCTATCTAAAAAAGTTTGGGGGACGGCATGAGGTTTCGCCTTCCCTCACAAAAGAATTAGGGCTCCCCCAGAGCCCTATATAAAAAAGTATGGAGGATGGCGCAAGACTTCGCCTCCCCCTCGCAAAATAATTAGGGCTCTCCCGGAGTCCTATCTAAAAAAGTATGGGGGACGGCGCGACTCCCCCTCGCATGGAATTAGGGCTCCCCCGGAACACTACCTAGGAAAAAAAATTGGAAGGTGAGGTAGGCAAGGATTGTACGTTATTCATTACAAGCTCAGCATACAAGACATATAGCGGCCACACAATGCGGGCGAGATACAACATGACCCACATCAACCGTCTATGGGCACAAAATCCCAGGGCTCCTCACGCAACACCCATTTGAGCAACTCCTCGTCAGACGGCCAGGTAGCCATGAACTTCAAGTACTCCCTCTCCGCGGCACACTCGTCCAGCGCGTTGGATGAATTCGTCGACGAAGCCTCAGACACGACGGGCGGGGGAAGAGGCCCCTTAGGCGCAGCCGCAACCCCTTGGCTCTCCCAGAAAGCCCATATCTCTTCACGCGAACTCGCAACCTTCCTCGTGCGGAGGCAGAAAAACGTTTTCATAGAACCATCTGGATTGGCCTTCTTCCAACACAGCCACTTAGCGCCGTGACATATGACGCCCCAGTAACACACCTTTAGAGGCTAAATTGAGAGCAGCCTACGCTCGTCCTTCGAACCGCGTGAGGGGGGCGGAGACCTTCAATCGACGCCTTATAGGGCAAGGCCATTGCCCGGCGATGTGGCGGAACAAGATCAGCCCACCCTGAGTAGAATAGAAACCAACAACATAAAATAACGCGCACAGGAGTAGCCTAGGCACTAAGGCCACTTCCATGACTTTTTTTCATTCATAAAACGGTTCATTACAAAAGTCAAACCCCTCCCTAATGTCGCCCTCCGGGTAAAAGGCACGGTTTCAGCCATAACGAAGCAAGACCTTGACCGTGAGGGGCTTGTCATAGGGGCGGCCCACCAGCCCCCACGACCAAGTGATCACCGCAAGCGCACCCACCCCTCCGGGTATCGCCAAAGTTGTCCAGAGAGTCTGAAGGCGCCGAAGGAGTCCAAAGGGGTCTGAAGGCCCTCGAAGGGGTTCGAAGGGGCCCGAAACGCTACAACCTCCGGGGGTGATCAAGGCTCTTCGGACAAGGGGCATCCCATACCCTTCGGGGAACCACAGTACCGTTGGGCCGGGTGCACTAGTTAGATGGACTAGGACCAGGACCAAGAGGGTCCACTATGAGCCAAAGGCTACACATAAGGGTGGAAAAAGCCCCTGCAGCCCCTACCAGTATAGGACCCTGTAAGGGGTAGGTTTGTAATTTTATGTACCTAGTAGGAATACTATAAATAGCCACCTCCCCTATGTAATGTGGCAAACTGGGTTTTTTCTAAGCAATCAATACATGTTAATTTCTTGACAACCAGTCCCCTCTTCGAGGACCCTTCGGTCACTCTCGTAGATGTCAGAGGTCCCATCTTTCTACTGTTTAGTCTTTATTGCTACTACAGGGACAAACAAATCTCAGCCGTCCGTCGCAAACCCGTGATCCAACGGCTCTGCACACGTTCGATCTCGACCGCACAACCGCGATCTGAGGCGTAAGATCAACGGAGCTGGGCACCAGGGGCTTCAACGGAATTGCGAAAACCGCAAGGGGGCTTTCGCAAAATCGATGACGTGGGAACTCCCAGCGACGGCGTTTCCTGCCGCTATAAGAAAGAGAATATGAGCCATTGAGGCTTCTCATAGTTTTTTTTTAACAACTTCTCATAGTAGAAAACCTGTTCATTCAAGACAGATGAAAATTAAGATTGTTTCCCAACCAAATCTTGATAGACATATATACCTCAGCAAAAAAAAAAGTCAGTCACAACTTAAAACCGCTACACCAGAATTCACAAGCAAGATATTACAAGTAGTAGATCATACAAGATTGATTTCTGTAACAGAGAAATCAGAGAGCTTTCGCATTTCAAACCATCACAACACAGCCACAATCCACACACCCCCTCAGTTAAAAGCATCACTAGTAATCCTACACATTTCTCCTCTCTTCTTGATGATCTCCTAACTAATACTGCTAAATCTTACAAGCTTGTAAGTAAACATTATTAAGTACTACTTACTACATTGTAAGCAACATCACACTCTATTTTTCTTAGCAATGTTTGATCTGATCAGCTCCGTCCTGACTGCGACGAACTCGCTTGCTGCTCGGTGTAAGGCCTGATGAAGGTCCTCCTCCACCACACCTCGAACGCCCTCTGAAGATTTGGGCAGCTGTCTCCGACCTTCAAGAATCTGCCCAGCCAGGTGAGCAGTATCGTCTGCTGGTCCTCCAAAGGCAGCGTCAGAATTGTCTGCCCGATCCCTTCCTCGACGACCTTCCGGTCGAACGACCTGCAGCCATGCTGCAACCAGTTGTAGTCCTCCATGAGAGGCTGCAGCCAGACATCCAAGAGGAGCTGCCTCGTCTCCTTCGACGGTAGCGCCTCGCCTTTCCCAATCGCGACGAAGAGCCTTGCGGTAACGCAGCTGACAAGGTGACGGTACATGACTGGCACCCTGCAGTGCAGTCCGGCCAGCTCTCCCTGGCTGGCCCATATGACTGCAAGTTCATCAGCAGCATTCCTGTCGGCTAGAATCTCAGCTAACCAGAGGACATTATCAGCCTCTAGAGTGATCTGTCGAAAGATAGGTTCTTTATTGTCTAAAGATTGCTCAGCAAACTCTGGATCAGAAGCTTGGCGATACAAGGTCAGTAAAGATTGCAGGCAATTCCGGCAAGAACTGTACAATGTAACGATACATGAGTCTGCTGAACCATTGGTCCAGATGTTATTCTCCTTGAAAAGCTTCAAGACCAAAGATTTCATCTCACGTCGTCCTCTATCCTCGCTGCTTTTCAGAACTAACTCAATGATATGTGCAAGCGTGTCGTTTGGTGGATTTGTTAGCTCAGAGGTCACTCTTTTCAGTAAGGGGCGAATTCCGTAATTCTCGCAGTGTAGTTGTCGTATGGATGATACAACATTTTCTTCCTCGTCACCAACCCAAGGGACAGCTTCCAAGTAATCTAAGCATGATAGGACACATGCTCGGAAACCTAGTGATTCTGCAACCTGTACAGAAAAAAAAAGCATAACTCTCACACACTACATAACAAAAGAACAAGTAGAGAAAGAAGTCATATTTGCTTTGCAAAATCCAGTTAATTGGTCCTAAAGAACCACATAGTAGAGACAGGCAAGGTTGAAACAGTCAAAAGGTGCAGACTGCGGACCTGTTTTCCTGCTATGTGTTTGAAAAGACACATGAATGGCAGCCTACCTAAATTGAGACTGTCCAACTATTGATTATTCAGTCTTTGTCAGATTCTATTGATTATGTGATGGCATCATAGACTCATAGTATTATCACTACAGAAGATAAAATGCCTTACATTCAACAGCACGAAATGGAAATCGAGATAGAATCAGCTACACCTAATAATAAGCCACAGTTTTGCAACAATAGAGTATGAGTATAAAGATGTGTGCATTAGTACCTTTCAGTTGGCACAAGGCGTGCTACTTTTGTAGTTTGGAATCATACCAAATACCTAAGAATACAGCATCTCTAAAATACTATAACAAATATAGTACATTTTTTATCTGATGCACGCAGATAGTTTGTATGAAATGTGAAACATACCAATAGGTTCCAAAAAAAATGTATATTGACCATATAGACATGCAACAGACTAAGCTAACTTAATTATCAAACTAAGGCCTCGGTGACAAGAGAAACATTGCCTAATCATAACAGCTTTTTTAAGAAAGGCGATGCCAGATTTGTTCTGGGAAGTCAGGTATTTTTTATATATAATCCATACAATCCCAAATATAAATTAGCACGCATTTTAAAAGGGCTCTAGTTGGATGAGTGGTTGATAATATACCAATATAAATTAGTTCCTGTTTTGAATCTTGATCTAGCCATAGATACTTTAACATTTGTGCATATTTCAATTGAAATACTATAGAACCATTTTGTGTATCATATCAACATTCAACTATAAGAATGGGAAAAATGAAGGAACTATCCAAGGAGAAACCTTCAAGATTCGGAGAATTCGCGGAACATTTTGCTTGATCAACCTCTGCTTGACATCCTTGCAGTACATCAACCCAACAGTCTCAACGAAAATCTCCACATCCTCACAATCCGGTACCTCCATGCATGACACTGGAGACTGCCTCGAGAGCTTATCAGCAAAGAAAGTACTATTTTCAGCAAGGATGTTCTTGTGAACAATCATCTTTACAGCAACCCCTTCCCTGCCATACAGCACAACCTTCAAATCACTCATGTGAAGCTGACCAAATCCAACCGATATCTTATGTTTCTTCGGTCGCTTCTCGGGTGCTGGTGCTGCCTTCGGTGGATCAGAGGCAACATCATCTACCGGAGGACATGTCTGCTCATCTGAATTGGTTCTAGACCTAGTAGGAGTAGAATGTGTTCTTTTCTCTGAAGAAATGGTCGGCGTCCTCTGAACCGGGGAAGCCTTTGACAAAGGAGGGGATGTTCCCCCTTTAGTTCTAGCCTGCTGGTTTTGGTTCTTGATCGTCTTCTGAAGCACAGCTTGAGATGGGCAGCACCAGAATCCTTCCGGGGTGACAGCAATGGGGACATTTCTGATCTTTGTCGGCTGACCATCAAGCCTTCCTACCTTGAATTCCGCCATATTTATCTTAGAAGAAGCCTGTATCTTCAGAGAAGTCTGATTCAAATGGTTTTTGAGCATAAGTATGCCGTCTTCTTTTAACGTTCTTGTGACCAACTATTTGTGGGTTTAGTTATGAATGTCACTCATGCACACACCTGAACAAGAGGCATACAAGAATTAAATCGATGAGTTCAAATTTCAGGAGAATCCACTGAATTAGGACATGTAGCTAATGGAATTGTCAGTAAGAAAACCACAAAGCATGATGCATTACAGTTTTTATTTTTTGTTCCTTTCTTTCCCTGTAATTACAGTTCCTAACAAAATATGGATAATTTTATCTAATTCCCATCTCCTTCCCATGAAATAGAGCTTGAACATTAAACCCCATCTCGTTCCTAAAATCGAGTGCAGACTCATCTGAATATTCAAAATAAAATTCCTAACTTGGAACCATAATGGAACAAGAATCAATTTCCAACTTTCCTAGCACTCAATTATAATAGTCTCCAACCTATCAGTAAATTGAAGAAATGGGCTCACCATCCGAACCCTAGCAAGCCGTAAAAAATGAGCAAAGCACCATGAAAACCACCAAAATTTCTAAACCCACAAGAACTCGAAAAGAGGGGAGGGGGTGAAACAAGAACACACACTGACACACGTACTCTCCCTCGCTATTCAGTTCCCATCACATACAAAGTTCCATCCTCTCATCAAACTGAGACCAAATTGAACCAAAATCACCCTAGAATCCTCCCACAGTCCCACCTGCTCAAGAACTAGCGAAACATCACACAGAGCAAAAATAACAAGCAGTAAGATCCAACAGGGAATGGATACCTCACTGACATCACAGCTGAGCTCCTGCCACACCATTCCTCTCCTCTCCCCGGGGTTGGCAAAGGAGAGAAGCTAGAAAAGGCAGAGCAAAGGGCACCAGAAAGGCAGGCAGGTAAGCTAGCTAGCTCCTTTTACCCTTCACCAATGAGTACTGTCCTCCCTTTAGCCCTCTAGCACACCACACTAGCCATCATAGCATGGCATGGCACCCTCCTCGTCCTCTCATCTCCCTCAAAATTTTCTCTTTTTTCAAGCTTAATTTCCTTGTGCTTTCACCTCACCTCTTCTGCTTGTTCCTTTGCTCCCTTCCTCGCAACGAGACTTTTTATCCCGTTATGCGTTGCGTGTACAGCTCGACCACGTTGCGTGCCAGAGCAGAGCAGTGCTGAGCTGAAATCTAGCGGCTCCACTCCTACTGTAGCTGTAGCGGCAGTACTGAAGTGTCGCTTTGGGCGTTTTGCTCTTTTGATTCAGATGCCTCGCGCTCGCGCACCTCACACCACGCCACTGTCAGTACCACACACTCATCTCGGTCTCTGCCTCATCTCCTCTCCTCTCCTACGGTATTTGTCCTGAGCTAAGCAAGATTCTTGTGTCTCCGGCTCTGCCTCCTCCAATCCTCCTGCCCTCAGAAAAGTTTTACTGAACCTTTTTACCAGTCGTTCCAGCCCTTTTTTTTTTACTCTTATCCTGTAGGCTGAGACTGCTGCAGTGTGGGGCCCATAAGTCAGTGTGAGATTTCTGCCTGCCACTGACAGCCTGAGCCGGGTGGTGTTACTGTGGTCAGTGTGCAGGCTCGAATCTACCGGTAGTTGGTCTGGATCATTTTACTACTAACAAAAACCTACCGTAAATGGATGGACTGTTTTTACACTTTGGTATACCTTAGTACTACCTCCGGATTTATATTCTTGACGTCCGGAATGTAGTTTTCTGCGGCCCAAACGTCAAGTATGGGAATACGGAGGGAGTAATTTACACCTGGTGCCGGAACTATATTGCTTTCTGCAAAATTCTTATGGAATTCTTGCGATCAAAACAAAATATAAGTTGTTTTCTTCATATCACAGGAGTAAGACAAGTGGAGTTAGTTTTTTTTTTCTCCTCACGGTGTGCTGTTGTTTTTCAAGAAGTGCCCCTTTTTTTTCTTTGAGGAAAATAGAATGTGAAAAGAAACGTTGCATAATCGAGGCCTGAGAGTTCAAGGTTGTCTTTGGAAGCTGTCGGCAACCATATTCCAGTGGCAACTACCAAACATCAACAACAGGAAACCGAGAGGGACACCAAATAATCCACATGTTCTTCAGATGCGTACAAGCATATGCATTTGTTTGCACTCGTTTGCCTTCTGGACTCGTACGCTTGAAATATCAAATGATACAAACATGTCGTTTGATTCCAAGATCACGTTTGTTTTTCTCTTTTGACTCTTTGGTCAGCTTCTATGATTGGAACGAGCACTCTTTTTGAAAGGTAAGAGCAGGCCACTTCTTTGGTCTATTTGTTGTCAATAAAGTGAGCAAAAATTGCAATCATCATCTATGTGCATTGATTCTTCATAATGGATTACTTTGAGACCTATAGGAATGATGGGTTTGCTTCTAGATGGTCATTGCTAAAGAAATTGCATCTGGGTGTTGAGCCATCATTTCAGTAAAGCGTCGTGCTCTTAACATTTTGATGAAAATAATAGTGAGGAAGTCATCTTGCAAGTGAGAAGGATTTTAAAGTTAGTTACTTTTCGTTATGGTTGATATGGCAAAAGATCATTGAAAAGTAGATTTGAACAACTCCGGTCATTTAATGAGATATTTGGGTTTTAATGAGTTCAACAAGCTTGAAGTCCTTGGATGGTCCTAAACTAAATTTGTGTTTTAGCTTTCTCATAATGGCTCATCGACATTGATTTAAATGATCTAATTTCTCGAGCTAAGGGTTAATAGAGAAATAGACTATGGAGATTTTTGAGTTTATTCAAGTTGTTAAGACTTCCATTGCTTATCGATCTTGTTTACTATACCGCTGTTCGTGGCATCATCGAAAGAAGCTTCTCAAAATTAAAATTCTCAAGAACTATTTGTTACAATGTCACAAGAGATGTTAAATGGATTGGCAACATTATGCATTGAGAAGCTTGACGATTTGAAACTTGAATCAATTATCTTTGAGGTCAACATGTTTATAAAAGCTAAAATTAAGAGGCTTGAATTTATCTTTGAGGTCAACATTTTTGCTAAAATTGAGGCATTGGGGTGAGATGAGTACAATGCACGGTTTCTTTGGAACTAGAATCTAGGACGTGTACGATTGCAGATTAAGAAAATACAGCTTGTTATTTTGATTTGATCCAACCAACATGCTTGTACCTAATATACCTCAGTTCAAAATCAGCATATCTTCGCAGTCAATACCTACTACGTTTTAGAGTACAAGTAAATCGGGTAAAGCACTAGTCTAAAGAAGCCGAAGAAGTAAAGCACAATACATTGCTTAGTCTTAGTTTGTCTTGCTTTTGATCTAAGTCTTGAGATTGCTATTGATCATATTTATACGACCAGGGATCAGAGAATGAGAATCTTAGGCTTTTTGACCGGAAGAGTTGTTTTTTCCACCTTTTTGTCAACCTGAACAAACTTCCGAGCCCGACTGGGAGACACAAAAGTTCATGGCCGGTCCCTATTATCCTCTTTTGCCTTTTCGAAAAGTTGATTGATGAAATGGTAGCAAATAACTTTGGCAAAATTGGCTATAGAACATCTCAATTTCATGTCATTGTTTGCCAAAAACGCTATAAAAATACGTCTCTTTGCTGTAAGACACTATACTCATTAAAATAATATATCCGGCTAGAAGAGGAGAGAGAATATAGATGAAAAGGCTATTTTGCTCATGTTAGTTGGGGAGCCCAGGACACACTCTGCCTGCGCACGCCTCGCCCAGACACGACGGGCTAGTGCTCACCTTCCTCACCACCACGCTCAAGCTCTCCCAGCCCCTCATCGACGTCGTCGTCGCCGTCGCTTGCGACCCTAAGATCCTTACCTGTAGCATCCCGAAGACCCTCGGCTTTAGCCTATTCTCTCTCCTCTCCAAACCAGATATATTATTTTAATAAGTAGAGTGTATTATAAGAAAGGTGTATTTTTGTTGTCTTTCGACAAAGACACGGAATTTGAGTGTTTTACGGCTAATGATACGAAATTATGATGTCATGTAGCATAACTCTATAACTTTTCATTGCTTAGGATATTAATGATGCAATGCAAACTTTTGTTTTTGTTGACCAAGATGGCTATCACTGGCCCACATCTATAACTTTTCATTGCTTAGGATATTAATGATGCAATGCAAACTTTTGTTTTTGTTGACCAAGATGGCTATCACTGGCCCACATGGAGGTGACCATTGTTGCTGCCTGTTAATTTAGCCAGAGACATACGGGAGTAAAAGATGATTTGCAGACTCACCAGAAATTAATACGTGCAGCGAACGTCAGGGCCCACATGGTAGGAAAAAGAAATGACAGCGGCCAACAGTAAAACACTGACATCTTGCAGATGCTTCCCAAGTCACAATCCTGAAAAGCTTTGTTACTTATGCTCATGTAATTAATAATTAATCAGCTACCGCAGTTACCACATCCATTGTCGTCTAGTCCGGTTAGGATATCTGGCTTTCACCCAGGCGACCCGGGTTCAAATCCCGGCAATGGAATACTTCTTTTACCCTCTCTTTTTGCTTTTTCTTTCTATATTCGTTCAATCATGCCATGGAGTACATACTTTGTATTAGTTTTTTTTTGGTTCAAAATGACATATTTTGCAATCAGCTTCGCAAATCACAATCCAAAAGTCGAGGAATGCTATCAGAGGGGGATGCTATTACACTAGCAACTTTGATACTGCATTGTCCAAACGCATCAATAAGCATATAAAGCGTAGTAATTACTGCTCCAACCATAATGACAAGTCGAGGAATGCTATTAGAGAGGGATGCTATTACACTGTACAACATAAGTATGTTTTAGGGTATCTCCAATAGTGTATTTATTATCTCTTTGTTATGCCACGTCAACAAAATCCTACGTGAAGACAGAGAGAGGAGAGAGAACGCAGGTCGTCTCTTCCTAAAAAGACTGTCATGCATACGAAACAAGACATGATACAATAATTTACTTTAGTTGACATGTAAACCCGTTTCAAAAGAAAATTATAAAATATAAATATTGGAGAATGTGCTAAAAACCATCTATTGGAGATGTTGTCTCTAAAGATGATATAACATATATATTAGAGATAATGTTATCTTTAACTATTGGAGATACTCTCATAGACAAATGTAAACAAAAGCTTTAGAAGACAACAGATGCAAAAACACGGGTCTTGATGGCACCAAAGCTTGAGGGGGGCAAAAATCCGAACCAGCTTTTCATGGAAGAATTGATATTGCCCTTCAGGATAAAAATGCAGTGTGTTATACACACAAAGCGTATTCAGTCGTTCACTGTCCACGTACACAGGCGCATAAATAAACATACATTTTTATCAAGCCGAGACCGAATTGTTCGACTCACAAAAGCTAAGCGCCCACCGCACGCTTCCTGTTGATTACAAGGTGCAAACTCTACACTTCGGCAATCTATGAATAGCTGCTGGAGTACCGGTGCCACCAGGTGCGTGGGCTACCACTAAACTGCCTCACTGCGCGAAGCCCAGCTCCATGGTGACTTATAAGCATCATCCAGAACAATGGCGCCTCCGGCGAGGGAGGAACTACTATTCTAACTGCCTGCAACCCTCTTCTCATCTTGTTAGCAGCTCGATATCGGCTCCGACTTCAGCGATCTTCGAGTCCCTTGAAGCTTTCGCGCTGGTTGCAACGCTCTTCACATCAAGGTCAAGAGCAATGGACTTCACAAGGCCATTCAACATCTGGGGTTAAGCTAGGTTAAGGGCAATAAATGCAAAGATATGACATATTTAGAAGCAACAAGGCGAGCTATTGAGAAATCTACAATAATAATAATAAAACATTTAATACTAAACGGCAGGTAATGAAATGTTAAGGATACAAGAGAACCAATTGCAACAAGGGCCCTGTACTTTGAATCAACATCTTGGGTATCATCTTCAGCAATCTGTGGATCCAAATAAGAAATGTAAACATGGGAGGACTGTGAAGAGTGCAATGGCTACAGTGGTCAGAGGGAGGGAAACTCACTTCAAGGGCAGCAGAAAGAATTTGTGCCTGACTTTGTTCATCCTTCGATTCAATTGAAAGAACAGCATAGCTGCAAAAAAAAAACGACAAGTGAGATCAATGTAGGGGACATCAGCATTGCCAAGTGTGCGTGCTTATTATTTTCTAACATTATGACCAACAAAATTGTAATGCATAACTACGTTCAATTCAAGACTTACTTAAGTAAAAGTGTGGCATAGGCCAAGTGTGTGTTCTTGCTAAAAGATGGCTTGCAGCTTGACACCGAATCAATAATCTGAAATGAGCAAACAAAAAGAGTCAGTCTTAAAAAGAAGACTGAATAACAGGTAATTTGGTTCACCAAACTCTACTTGTTATTCTAAATATTTGATCCAAATTCTGTCTTATGCACTAATCAACCAATAAAGGAGGCCCTTATATTGATCAATAGATGTTGTAGCAATAATAACAGAATCAGATAAATTCAACCAACGGCTGCTTTCATGCAGAGCATATAAAGAGGCTGAAACAAAAATGAATATATGTAGTTTGAGAACTGACCTCAGCACAATGGGTTCTCAACCATTGGTGTAAGCATGAGTTATCAAATAAGTTTGTAATTGCTTTAAGGATTGTAAGCACATTGGCTGGCTGCACAGGTGGTGCTATAGCCTTACGAAAAGTCTCCACAAGTACATCTGATAGGTAACATGGGGAAAGGAGATTAGTTCAGTACCAACAAACAACATTGGATTTCACGTTTTGATAATAAAAAAACACCAGTTAGTATTAATGATCAAGAGAGGTATGAAGATAATTAGACAATCTGAGCTTGAAGATAACTCAAGACAAGAAAGACTGAGAAAAGCATTAGCAGACAGAAAGCATATCCAAACTCTACCATTTCCACTTTCGATGATCTTGAGAAGTAAAGTAGCTCCGTCAGGATGCAACACAAACATCCTCAGAAAATCAATAACTGCAAGGTAGAGATGGACAAACTTTTCAGATGAATTGCAAACTATCTCCATCGAGAATAAAATGCAGCCTCAAATATCAGAACATTATTTACTAGCAGTCGACCCCACGCAGTTGCATGAGCTAGTATATTAAAAAAAATGCTTTACTGTATAAAGCATCTGTAATAGAATCAAAAGCGTGGATAAAATAGCTCCATATAAGATAAAGTAACTCAACATTCCTATTTTTAGTCGTCTTTTGTTAAAACACCGGGAAATCTCAAAAGACGATTTAGCATCTTGGTTCGTTGAATTTTATGTGGTTCGTTTGACTAAGACTAAGAGCTTAAGAAGAGAAATGGTCCTCATTAATGGGTGTTACAAGGATTGGATTTTGCCTGTTTCTAACAGCGACACTTGCAATTTTGCTACATAATAATAGACATCCAACTTTAGCTCTTCAATTCAAACTTATGACTGCAAAAACAATTCTGTCATCAACAGATTTTGATGGTTGCAATGCAATCAGTATAATTGGAGTTGCAATTATGACAAAGAATTTCCATCGTTACAATTGGAGCAGCTAGATGGTAGAATTGCAAGTTTGAACTATTCAATTCCAATTATAACGGTTACATCAAGAGTATTTCCAATAAATTCCTAGTTTTATTCTTCTTTTTTCAACTACCATGGGAATTTCAAGAGTCTGCTTTAGTAATCACCCAGTGAAAACAGGGTCACGGAGTCCACCATTATGTTGCTTACTGTGTTTATCGGCCCCCAAAGTGAGAAAAAAAAGGATGTACCTGGAAACATCATTTGCAGAGGCCAAGACTTCAATATTTTCAGCAACAAAGCCATGTCATCATCTGCAAGCTTGCTTGTGTGATAAAATGATGTATCTTTCAATACTTTCACTATAGCAGCTAATCTTGACAAATCTGTCTCGGACAAAGAAAATTGTTTTTGTTCCTGAATACAGAGAAGTTAACGATTAGGCCTCAATAAGACATTAAGGGTTTGTATGGACAGGGTTAAATCCCCTGAAAGTCTGCAAGGAATTGAATCAAATCCCCTCGTGAACTTGTTTGGACAGGATTGTGATTCTAAACATCCCATGTGGAGCTACCAGACTGTCGCTTAGCTGTGGTCAAGTCCACAAAAGTCCATTCACAGCATCCAGATTTTTATAGCTTTGAGCTAGATGAACCATAGTCAAATGGCAGCACTATTGTTAATTGTCCCCTAAAGATGTTTTCAACCCATCTCATAAAAAGTAGTGTAGTGTAGTACACAAGGTGCCAAAAACATAAGGCAAAAAGTTAGTAATTTAACTAGCAACATCAAATTATACTAGTCATACTTCATAACATGTATACCACATTAATATCCATCCTAATCACACCCCCATGCTTTATCTTGAACATATGGCACTAAACTACTAGCTCATGGACATAGTCACATAGATGCATCAAACACATGTATGAGTAATTGTGTACTTGACCTGGAACAAAATTTGTTTAGCTTTGCTGATTTAGGTAATCTGGTAACATGTCTTCCACACTACCTCCAATGAAACCCATATGTCTGTTAAGAGTAGTTAGTCTCTCCTTATTAGGCTCATGGTCGAGATTATGATGAGACTTTGCTCCAGTTACTCACATGACAACAGTCCGCACTGTGACTGCTGTAGCTACTGTTTGGTCATGGAAAATTTCTCAAATGAATGTTAAAAATGCCTTCCTTCTTGGTGATCTACATAAGAAAGTCTACATGGAACCACCTCTGGGTGTTGAGGTTCTATCTGGGCATTTATGTCGCCTTCGAAAGGCCCTCTATGGACTCAAGCAAGCCCCTCATGCCTGGTTTGAGCAGTTTAGCTATGTGGTTCGAGTTGCTGGTTTCTCTCCTAGTGAACATGACCCTGCACTCTTCATTCACACCTCTAAGCGTGGACGTACATTGCTTCTGCTCTATGTGGATGACATGTTGATTACTGGAGATAATTCAGAATACATTACCTTTGTTAAGCAAAAATTGAGTGAGCAATTCAAGATGTCAAATCTGGGGTCCCTCGGTTACTTTCTGGGAATTGAGTTTGATTACAATGATGATGGCTACTACATCTCTCATTCTCTCAACATCGCTACACTCAGGATTTGATCTCTCGCTCAGGTCTTACTGATACATGCACTGCTGCTACACCTATGGAGCTCCATTTGCAGCTACGTCCTACTGATGGCACCCCTCTCGAGGATCCCTCTCGCTACAAGCATCTTGTAGGTAACCTTGTGTATCTCACTGTGACTAGGCCTGATATTGCTCATGCAGTACATGTTCTCAGTCAATTTGTCAGTGCTCCTACCTCAATCCATTATAGTCACTTACTTCATGTACTTTGGTACTGGAGGGGGGCAGCATCTCGTCGTTTGTTCTATGCTCACTCTAATCAGCTTTGGCTTCATGCTTACTCCGACTCCACCTAGGCCAGTGATCCTGTTGACCGTCGCTCGGTTACTGGATATTGTCTTTTTCTTGGCATCTCTCTCATTGCTTGGAAGTCCAAGAAACAGACAGCAGTGTCCCGTTCCAGCGTTGAAGCTGAGCTTCGAGCCCTTGCCATTACCACCTCAGAGATTGTGTGGCTTCGGTGGCTTTTGGCTGATCTTGGTGTTCCGTGTGATGCACCCACATCCATTCTTTGTGACGATATCGCTGCTATTCAAATTGCAAATGATCCTATCAAGCATGAGCTAACCAAGCATATTGGTGTGGATGCTTCATTCACACGTTTTCATTGCCAACAATCAACTATTTGTCTCCAATATGTTCTTTCGGAGCTTCAAGTGACAAACTTCTTCACAAATGCTCAAACTAGAGAACAACATAGACTTCATGTTCTCAAACCCAATGTGTCAGATCCACCTTCAATTTGAGGGGGGGTGTTACGAATAGTTAGACTCTCTCCTTGTCCCTCCAATGTATATCTAGTTAGTCTCTCTCTCTCTCTCTCTCTCTCTCTCTCCTTGTCTCCATGCTTATTAAGGCGTCGCCTAAGCATCGCTTAGGCGGTAAGGCGCCGCCGCGTCGTAAGGCGTTGCCCTATGCCACTGCCTTGCCGCCCCCTCATCTTCGTCGCTCGCCAGATCGCTTCGCTTGTCGCCTCCTCCTCAGCCTCGCCGCTGCTGCTGCCGCCTCCTCTTCCTCCCTCCTCCCCGCTGCCACATCCTGCCTCCTCCCCTCGCCGAGGAGGAGGAGGCAGCAGCAGCGGCGGGCGCGGAGAGAGAGAGGAGAGCCGAGAGAAAGAGGAGAGGAGGAGGCGAGGCGGGGCGAGGCGGCCGAGGAGGCAGGCAGGCAGCGGGCGTGCTGCAAGTCAAGTCTCAAGTCTTCGTCTCTTCGAAAGCAGCCATGGCCATTGGATGGTGGAAGAGAGGAGAATCCTAATTCCTCCTCCCGTGCGTTATATTTAGGGTTGTTGAATGGGCCGCCCAATATCAGAAAGCAGGATTGGGAATTAGCAGAGTAACGGCAGAACTAGCAGTAGCAGTGGCTGGTAATTAGGAATTAACAAATTAGCATTTAGCAATTACTCAATTAGGCAGACGCACGGGGCTGGTAATTAGGAATTAACGCAGTAGCAGTGGCTTGTAAGGCGTCGCCTCGCCTTACGCCTTACCGCTTAAAAGGTGTGAGGGGGTAGGTCGCCTCATCTCGCCTTACCGCCTTAATAACCATGCTTGTCTCTTAAATGTATCTCTCTCCAGTGTGGAATACAGAATAGCGTATTCAGTTTTCTCCGTACATGTTACAATGTCCTCCCCATTCCAATCTCTTTCGTCTAATAACTAATAAGCAGGCCGTATTCTTTCTGTCGAGACATGATGATTGTCAGCACAGGCTAGGAAAGCAGCTTGAGAAATAAATGGGCCAACTAATGGGTGGGACATGGGGGCTGGTGTGCTGAGGTGATTCATACTCATTGCTGAAAACTAAGTAACCTAAGACCTAAAGCATCGTAACAGTTCTAAACTTCGAATAGCACACAGAATGATGTAACTGAAAATTCTAGATTCTGGAAGAAAATATTAAACTATAAAGCCACCAACAAATAAGCTTAGAAATTACCGAGTTAGTTGAAAGTGTTGCATTGAATTCTGAAAGTTTCTTTAGGATTCCCTCAAACTGAGCTGTCTCAAATAACAGCATTCCATTCTGCAAACCAAAGAAGCAAATTTTTGGGTGAAATTGCAACTGTCGTAATACAAGACTGATGGCAGATTGCTTCTAGTCAGAATTGAATTCAGCAGATTGCTTCTAGTCAGAATTGAATTCAGCTATTAATCATCAACCAACAATCGATTGCTCTGAGAAATTGTATGTGCGTGCATGTGCTTACAAGACCATTGTACATGATGGTAGTTAAGTTCAGAACGTTAACATGTCAAGTCATTAGATTATCATAATCAAAAGTCCACATATAAATGTAACAATCAGGAAGGTTGGGTGGTACCTTTGGTATGTGCTTGAAAGTTTGTTTCAGAGCACTACCTGCAAATCAAGTATGGAACATTATTTCTCTCTCAATATGTCATGACTCGGGAGAAGCAAAGAAAGAAAAGGTAACAGAAGCTCTTTCATTTAATACAAAGGGAAAAGGAAGAAAAAAATCAACTAGATCTCTGATATTATGTGCATGAATACATACCATTTGACGAAGAAGGTTGCCCAGGTACATATGCATTAGCTGATACATGATCAACTCAAGTGTCAACAGCAGCACCAAAACTGGCAAATATGACAATAGTTTAAAAAATTACCGAAAAAGATACAAAGTAACGTGCTTACCCCCAGTATAGGGATCCCGAAAAGATGGATCTGGGACAAAATTGTTCTGGCCAGAATTCTGCAGTATAAATTCTACCACTTGTTGGCGATATGTCAAAGGAAGAGTTTCTTTCAGGAGCCATTTGTCTGCAACTACATATGGATCATCTGCATGCAAGGATGTATAGGCAAGATTGTAAGAGGCACTTAAAATAATGTCAAAGAGAAAGGCTCTCTCAAAGTGCATGCACATGCAAGCAGAGAAAGACTTCACATTAAATGAACACTTAAATGGTGAATTTTTTATTCTAAAGTACCTATGCAAATCCTAATACTTGTTAGTTTACTCTAGAACCGACCAATAAATACTTGCTAGTTTACTCTAGAACCAACCAATAACAGAGAAAAGCATTTAAAAATAGAAACACATGGTGATATACCTGATCGATTATAGGGTAGTTTTCGAATAGGTTCTCCATCTCCAATGTCAACGTTAAAAACTGCACAAATTTCAAAAGAGTATAAGCAAACAGAAAAGGTTAAGCTAAAACACATCCAAGAGAAGCCAACTTACCAAAATCATAGCGAACACCATCAAAAACCTGACCTTGTGGAGCATCCCCGGGTCCATCCACCACTTCACCAATCTAACAATTTGGTTGATAACAAGATGGCATCACAGGCAAACTCAAAGTAATCAGCTACACAACAAAGCAACCATGCCACTGCCACGTCAAGCATGGCAAAAATATCCAGAGTGTTGCATGAGGTTCCATTCGTGTACTCCCTCCGTTTCAAAAACATAAGGCATATAGTCTTTTCATTTTTGTTTCAAATATAAGGTGTGCATGCAACTTTAATGTCATTCCCTCTTTTGCCCTCATTTATCTCCCCCCTCTTCAACATTTATGAGTAAACATTCACAGTTTCACACACACTATTATGATATTATCTCTTATTCCTAAGTCATTTACATAAGGGTCATCATGGTAATTTCCCTCTACCATCCTCTTGGTTTTATAACCTTCTTAATCCCTGTGCATGACCAAAATACGCCTTATAAAGAGAAATGCAGAGAGCATGAACTTGGACCATTACTGCTAGGAGTAATGCCTCACAGATGCATCAAATTGCACAATAGCTTGCATTTAAGTTAAATAACTCTATCAACATCAAGCAGCAAAGAGCAACAAGACATTAAACTACATCCTCAACTTTGCAGATTATATCATGTGATTTGGATAGCAACATAATTACTTAAGGGAAATATAATGGAAAGGTATAAGGCACATAGGTGCTTACTTTGTCCCATTTTAGCTCTTTTGAATTCCATGAATAAGCAACACCATTATCCCCTTCTCTAACAATTAGTGTCTGACCATCGGAGTTCCCTGCTTAAGCAAAAAAAAGTTACAAACATTATTACCATGCTAACACCCGAAATTTTCAGTGAAACTTCAGATTGAACACCACAACATCAAATAATTTATACAAAATTGTGTTTCACACAGTTAATCCATTTCTTATGCGCTGGACTATGCTGAAGGTAATTTATCACAAAGCTCTGAATGTTTCCAAAAGCTAGGGATTATTCTGAAGCACAACGCTACATCAAAAGGTTTATTTTATTTTTTAAACTCGATAGCTATGTAATATGTTCACATTATATTTGATAAACAGGCAGACAGCCTAAAGAATTTACTATTCAAAGTTGGAGCATTATGAAAATATCAACAGTTCAACACTATGCTCATAAAATGGATCAGAAAAATGAGATATATTACCTGGAACTTGCAGCGCCTCAACTCCAGGTAGATCCATCAACTTCAGTCCACCAACAGTCTTTCTGTACAAGCAAAATAAAAGGCATACAAGTTCTTGCTTAAATTAAAATAGGCAATGTATGAATAACCCCATGGTTCCAATTGTTCAGGGAAAAAAAACATTATCTAAACAGTTAAAAGACTACAGTACTTATTAATACATGCAAATTATAATATGATAACAAGAATGGTCACTTTGAGCAGTGGAAGATGTCAAAAGTTTACATAAAATACAGAAAACTCAGGAAGCAATAGGAACTAACCTGCTAAGTGTGTACTGAGAAATAAGATCTGTATAAGCTGCAAGTTCCTCATCACTGCACAACTTATTATTGTCGGTTGTCCATATCCTCACAATTCCATCAGAACATGCAGTTACAACATCTCCATTTTCCAAGAATTTAGCATCCCATATGCATCCTGGGTGTTCAATGCTTTGAACACAGATCCCATCTGCATTATGTTACTTGAAAGTCATACAACCAATTATATCAAGCACTTAACTGTGTTCTGCTACATCCTTTGACAACCAAACCAAAAAGTTCAATGGTTTTCACCTCCAAGATAATTTCCTTTTGTACAATAACAAGAAATATGAAGCCAAACAAGTACTACCATGGACTAGGAGTAATTTCTGTCTGGAACAAATACTGGACTGGAGCAGAGGAAGGGGAGTCTTAGACAGATTTATTCACAGTTTTTACATTTATTTAGACAAACCAGTTAGCAGAATGGATTGTACCCCAATGAAACGGTCAGGGTTAAAGAGTTGTTCAGTAAAGAAGATATAAGTATAAAGAAATCCTATCCAATGAAAACATATCACTGCATTTTAACATGAAGTCTGCAAAGCATACACGACAAATCACCTTTCCATATCTTGACAGAGCGATCTTCACCGCCACTAGCAACTAGACCAGATGAATGTGCATCCACAGAATATACAAGAGAAGTGTGTCCAATCATCTCCAACAGGGGCTGGCCGGTTAATGCCCATAACTTGATAGTTCTGCAACCAACCAAAATACCATGTGTGAACATGTAACAGATAGTAATTGTAAACTAGAAGAATACATTGATGCACATAAATGTAAGAAGATAATAAAAAAGGAGTAAGAGGTGAATAAAATTTTCAATAAATCCAGAGCAGCCTTCTGATGAGAAGTAGGCTTACGTAGCAGTAGCAGCAATATCAAAAGATCAAACAATAAATTACAACCTTTTCATTCAACAGTTTTTTAAAAAACGTCTACCATGCTGTTCCCCCCTTTCGCTCAGACATTGCATTTATTTGTAAGTGAAGCTACTTAAAGTGGGTATTTTCACTCACCCATCGTGCGAAGCAGAAAGGATTCCCAATCCTGGCATCTGTGCTACACATCGGACAGTATCTGCAGTGACATAACATTAGGTCAACTGGTCAAGTATGTGTGGATGAACTAACAATAACACCTCAAAAACTGATCACACACACAAAAAAAAGTCATATGCTCGTATACTGAAAAGGGAGGGTGTAACAATTGACTGATAAATGATATTTACTCTCTTTGGGTAAAAAAATTACAGAACCTGCTGCATCAATGCAACCAGAATTAATTCTCAAGAGAGATAAATTTGACTTGATTGAAAATGACAAATCCCAGCTATCTCGCTGAATGTCATATAATATCTACTTAAAAGGACTTGGTGGTTGTCGTCTGTTCTCTCCCGTGCCCCCTACCTCCAACCATAGTTACCAGAAAAGCGGTTCGTCCGAGTCGCGGTACGGGATTCGGGTTCATAGTTCGCCACTTTTTCTTCCAATTTCGACTGCGAACACAAACCCCGTACCCTAAACCGGTTCGGGTTCGACGAATCCGGTTCGCGATTCGTGGGGTTTTATAGTGAATCCGGTAACTATGCCTCCAACCCTCCTTTCGTAATGTCTAATGCGGGCAACGCACCCCACGCCCTCCCAAAGAAAACTGGCTCCGCACAGCGGGGGCATTGTCCCCTCCATGCTCCATGCTTGTTTCACGAGCACCGACAGGCAGTCCTGCTCTGTCAACTACTTCATCCTGCCCACGTCTTCAATTTCTTCCCCGTCTCTACGTCTTGCAAGCCCTCGACTCCCCCAAAATCGCACCGCCGCCGCCCTACCCCCTTCCCTTCCACCGCCGCTCCTCACATCCGCCACCTACACCCTGCTCCCTTCCCTTCCATCTTGCATCCGCGCTAGCTCCACGATCAGCGCCAAGCTGATGGCAAAGACGCCGCCGCAGCACGCCAGTGAGGGCAAGGTGGAGCGGTGGACGGAAGGAAAGACACATGCGCTTCCCTATGCCAGCCTGCTATCAACGTGGCGGTTTGATTGGGACGCCTCCGTCAAAGGGAGGGAAGCGGGTCATCGCCGTCCACCTTCAACGATCTCCCTCTCGCGGGTCCTTCCAACGGCGCTAGCTGCCTGCGAAGATGTGCCGCCGGGCCCGCAACTAGAAGGGAAGGCACCGCCGTGGCCTTCACCACCACGATGTTGTTGTCGTTCGCACCTTCGCTAACCGCCTAGCTTGACCCTTGACCGCAGAGCAGTTCCATGGCAAGTGCCACGCCCGGCTTGATTGCACAGTAGTTGCCAGGAACGAGCGTGCCTGTGTGCGTGCAGATTATCTCCACCACTATTTTAACTGTTGAATTTCCCGACCATCTCAAGAGGATATGAAGCACACAACTTATAATGTAAATGAGCCTGTCATTGACAACAAATGTATATTTCCTACATAGTTTAATAGGTCATTATATGATTATCTGAAGTATGAGTTTACATGAATGGTACTTGGGGGTCACCTAAAAGCACTTGAACTTTGAATGATATGAATGAATTATCACAAAATAACAGTCCATTTTTTGGTTTTTGAATGGGACTTTCTTATTCAATGCTTAGTCAATATTCACTCTGGCAAAGTTGCACCCATTCCACATGTACTGTAGCATATCATGAAGAGTTGAGCCTACACTATAGCTTTTTGTCGGTTGGCTAGGGAGGACCCCTGCGATTATGTACTCATGTTGTAAGTCTCTAATGCATTTTAATGTCAATTAACGCCTAGCTAACTTGGATTTATGATATTTAACCATCGAAGAAGAGAGGTGCCATTGCAGAGTTCAAGTTGAAGACATGAATATTTTATTATTTTACAAGTTCTGTTCTTTACTTTCCTTGTAACCTTTGTCCAGGAGTATGCTGTTGTTGTGTCGCCCATTGTTAACAGAAAACCTTTCCAGTTTTAATTCCAGACCATAACTTACCTACATTGTAGCTCTATTTTGTGGCACAATAACTCTATATTTGTAAGGAGGTAAAATCATGCAACTTGAATATACACGTGCAGGGATCACATAACCGAGAAGGTGCAATTTCTGACCACCATCGAACGAGAACCCATTTACACGCTTTTCCGGTAAAACCCGGATGAAATTCGTTCGAATTTGATTAAAAACCATTCAAATTTGAAATTTAGAATTTGAACTTGCAAAACCAGAAAAACCCACGATTTTGTATCCGGACCGTACGATAATCGTGTTACCGGTAGAATTTATTCCCCTATACACGTGCATTATTTCTTTTCTCAGATAAATTACATTTTTGGTCAATTGTTATGTTGAGATAAAAAAATCTACATCTTACCATGTTAATGTATATATTATCATATTCCAGTGTTGTATTGTCCTCACGGTTGCTTCATTCATCTCTGTTGTATGGGAGAGTTATTTTGATTTCATTGTTCCTGTCCTGTAAAGCTTGCCAGCCTGTTAGTTACTAGGTTAGATATTCAGTGCTACAAAATGTATGCTGGTTTACTGTGTAATATCAAGGTTGTGACTGTCAATGGCGCAGCAACTGGGAAGTGATGGCGGAGGCATTTCAATGACCCGAGTACATGTAGTAAAAAAATATTTACAATTTGATTTATTTACTAGCTTGCAGAGATATGTTTTGCTTGATATGTGTGTAAAAGAAAATTGATATTTATTGTACGGTTGTTTTAGAACATGTAATAAAAAATTGTTTACAATTTGATTTATTTACTAACTTGCAGAGATATGTTTCGCCTCATATGTGTGTGAAAGAAAATTGGTATTTATTGTACGGTTTACGACCATGCCTCACCCTCTTTTGGGATCCCGTTGCAACGCACGGGCACCTTACTAGTAGATAATAATAAATGAGAGAATGTAAGCTCAAGACACCAGCATAACAGATATTCATAGCTGACCAATGCTAACGGGGCAATCAACAATATAAGGTTATGCTCCAGACAATATAAACAGAGATTTCTACAGAAGGGATAAAAATAACCTGCATGTCCTGAGAATGTATGCAGACAAGTCCTTCCTTTCCAAAGCTTAATAGTTGAATCACTTGAACCTATGCAAAAGGGAAAAGAAAAATTATTAATCAATCATTTGACAGATTTGGTCATAGATATTCGAGAATTCATCCTGGGAAACTCTGGTAAGCATTGAGGACCAGTTTGTCGTTGTTGTGCCCCACTGCACTGTGCTGTGGGATCTAGTTAAGGCAATGTTTACCAATTATAGTAATTTTGTTCTGCTTTGTCTCTAAGATAGAGGTTCCCAATTACTTATTGTATCCAAAATAGAAATGTTTTAGAAAGCCACCACAGTGCCAAATGAAGCCTAAGTTGCTCAGAAGTTTTCACTGCTTTCAAAACAATTCCAGTAAACCATGATTCCAACTCCAAAAGTTCCATACAGAACTTAAACGAATCACATTGGATCAGTTATGAAAACGCTAGAAAACAATAAATCACACTAACACATTACAAAGTACCAGTGCACCAATATAGAAAAAAGCACAAGAAACAAGTAAAAATGGAAATTGTGCGAACATAACAGAAGCCTACCAGTAAAGAGTTCTCCAGAGGGCAGCTTCAGAACAGTTTGCACTGCAACTTTGTGAGCTTCCCAAACCTCTACAGCGTTGCCATTTCTCCACCGTCTTAAAGTACTGTTTGTACAATACATATGTCAGGGAGGACAACAACAAGCCAACTACTATAATAGAGAAAGTGATAATTTATTAGGCCATTCTGTCATTGGAACAAATAATTCAAGCATAAAGTAGTTCATAAATGTGTGTGTCTAAAATACCAAGTACCTATAAGCAGCTTTACACTAAAGTAATATTAGCAACCATTTTAACGGAAACTCAAAGGAAAAGGAAGCAGAAGTAGGAAGGTGCATTGGTGCAAATGAAAGAAAAATAAATGATCCAGAAAGGAAAAGGTAATAAAGTTATACAGATTATTGTTATATCATGTTACATTACGATATTTTCCTCCCAACCACCTTGTAAAAAAATTATTTGTACTTGGTATGTTATTACCAACATATACAACAAAGATAACCTTAGGCTGAAATTAGCACAAGCAAGCAAGCAGGAACATGACGAAGCCATGCAGGCAAGTAGCATAAGAATTACACTTGTCGGAGAAAACCTACCAATCCATGGATGAAGAGATGATGTCACCGTTGTTGTCTACAGCAAGTCCAGTAACTTGTGAACTGTGCCCCCTCATTGTCTCAACAACTTCTCCTCTATGCAAACCCCAGAGCAAAACCAGTGTATCCATTCCACCAGAAACTATTCCTCCTTCAGGAAACCGATCTGAAGGAGGGATCCAAGCCAACGGGCCAACAAAACTGGAATGCCCTATGAGTGTCTTAGAGAGAACATATTCGTGCTTCTTTTCTGGGTGCTGTGTCCAGAATCTCACGGTCCGGTCTCTTGAGGATGTTGCAATCCCAGCATTACCACAGATACAGATGCCACGAACCTGTTGAAGAGTAAACCATGATAAGTCAACCATGAAACAAGTGTGTAGCAAATGTAAATTCAAAAGGATGTTTTGGCAATATGGAAGAGCACGACAAGCAAGATTGAAGTTTATCAGGTTGAATAACCTAATGATTGCACAAACCAAGGTTCCAACAAGTTGAAGTCACACACAAACGCATTCTACATTTGCAAAACCATTGCTGCCTAAATTTTAACATTTTGAGCAAAATAATCAGTTAGTCCACAGGGATCAGAATTACCTACAGTTTCACGGATGATCATTACATAGACATAAGTTTCAAAACTAGCACATGTTGTTTTTAGTGTTTTGCGGATAGACTTGCATAAAGGGGTGTGCTTTCTAATCAAAACCACATAGTGTTTGGTGTTTAGATGCTAAATACTGAAAGTTAAAATGTGAACCAGAAAATTTGAAGTCGTTGTCAAACTAATCAGAACAGGACATTCTGGATGGACCTTAAATCAGCACAACAATTGCAACATGGTGGAATTGCTAGTGGAGCGGAACACAGGAAATTCTGTTCTGATTATGTATGAAGAGAAATCACATTGAAACTAAGCACCCGATCACTCATAGATTCACCAATCCACTAGCAATAACATATCAAAAGCAACTCAAACTATAGTAACTAAATTCTCGACCAAACCCCTAAATTCACTGAAACACACTAAATCCACATGTGAGACTAGAGAGAAGCAAAGGCAATCAACATGGAGAGCTCTCACACTAAGCACCCGGACGGAAATAAACTAGGGCCTAGCAATGCACGAGGACTTGAAATCTACAACACCTAGTAAGGCACCGAACCGAGAGAGAGCAAGCTCAACCACAATCGCAACCATACTAGATCAAATTGCGCAAATTAGCGCCCTCTCCCAGCAAACGCTTAAAATTAGCAGATCGAAACAACACCGCGCCCGCCGCAACACGAACCGATCCCCGCCGGAGAGGGTTCGGAGCGACCGGATCGAAACCGAGGAATCGCGCAGACTTGCAGGGGAAGCAAAGCGGAGACGACGACAGACGAAGCATACTACAAGGGGAAGGGGAAGGGGAAGGGAGGCTTACGTCATCCTCGTGGCCGCGGAGCTGGGCGCTGAGGTGGTACTCGGCCATGGCGCCGTCGTACGGCGCGCGGCGGAGGAGGCGAGAGAGAGATTGGCGAAGGGAGCCGACGAGTCGAGACTTGACACGATGCGAACTTGCGAAGCAAACCTTTTCTCTCCCTCTCGATCGTATCGCTCTGCTTTTATAGTGAGTGGGCCGTGAAGTATGGACGGGCAGGCCGGATGGTATGTGGGCCGTTGGGATTGGAGTTTGGTGTATCTACGAGTGGTGACCGGTGAGGTGGCGTATTTACGCCGCCCTTGTACCGTTTACACGCTCATGCGTGCCAACAAATAATCGATTAGGAGAGCACCAGCTTTTCTGCACCTTCGTTTTTTCTGCCATGAAAAGGCGTAAAAGCATGCTGAAGCGGCCACCCACAAAAGGTTAGAGTATGACACAGCTAGATAACTCCGATTACAAATAGCTTGTATACCTAGTTTCACGCTACCTAACTAAGAATTAAAGTTATATCAATTGCTATAGTATTAATGCGACAATGAGTGTCCCGATCTTTCGATGAGATCGATAACTCAATTTTGGTGGAGACGCCTCTCACGATTCGGCTATCAATCGCACACGACCAATGCGCCCGTAATCGTTGAACCAACTCCGTGATTATTATCGACCTTTCTAGAAACACGAACGACCTGACCATGAAGGTCTATTCCTGCATACAATCGAAGAACACGCAAGAACAAGATAATAAACAATCTGAAATTGCAAATAGGATTAAAAATTTGATAAAGTTGCGATTTTGAAGCGGTATTATGGTTGGTCTAATCAACACAAACCAATACATGAAGTTACAATGAAATTAACTTTTAACTAAACAAAATACAAGAAAACTAGATGGGTGTAACCACCTTAAATAAGGGGGAAAGCAGTCGCACATAACTATGATAGTACCCCAGTGAACAGTACGGCTACCCCAGCTTGGGCTTGGATTGGCGACCCAAGAGAGGGGCGGCCAGGGAGGTGGCCAGCCCAAATAACCTAAAGTGGTGGATGTCCTTTGGACCCAATAATTGATACAAGACACTTGCCCCAAAGTGAGGTGGCGCAACACCATATATAAGTGAAGCAAATCCGTCAGCCCGTTGAAGTAGAGTTTGACGCAGCTGAATCGATGGAAGTAGAGTAGCCCGGTTGGAGGTGGAGTAGCGGTCGTATCCGGAGGGTTGGTGTCCTCATCATCCTCCCCTTTTTGCATTTGAGTCATCCTCGACTCAAGTTCTTCGTCCAGCTCCAAGAAAAACTTAAAAACTTGTAGCAACGCATGCTCATCTTTCTGCAAAATATTAGCAACAGCAAGTGGCAAAGAAAAAGAGAACACTTTGCAAATTAAATGTGAGTGTGCATGCATCAAATCAGCAAAGGTATATTTTCTTATACCATTCAATCTGCAACTCAATTTGTAAGTATAAGTGAAGTATATAGTAGGGTTATTCATCACCCGGTTAATGGGCAGCACAACAATTGATTTCAAAGTGCACAATCCATTCATATAATCATATTTCAATCGAGCAATAGCAAATTCATCTAGCAAGGGTGAAAAGATTTGCAAATTCTTTTATACTTCAACATCATTTTGCAGATTGCCAATACTAGATAGTGCAATAAGAGACGAACACATAGGCATTGGATGATCACTAAATTTTATTTTTCTCTTATGATGAACAAGATTCAGCACATAAGAATTGTTGTTAAAAACAACAAGCTTCAATTCATCCATGTGATCATAAGTTATGCATATTCGATATACAAGAAATTGATTGTCTACACCATAATCTCCAATCAAATTAAACTTATATCCAAGGATGTAGGCACTAAACAAGGATTTCGAACATGCAATTACAGAAACTTTCTCCATAGCATGTAACAATTTCATAGGCGGATCCAACATAATGTAATATAAAGAATCATTAGGAGAAATTCTAGTCAAAACTTCTTTATGTCTAACAAATTCCACATGATCATTATATGCTACTAACTCATCACATAAAGTACTCACAACAGCAGGCAATTCAATTATTTCATTACATGGTGCACTCAAGTCAGCAAGTAAATCAACAATTTTATCACATTGTGCACTCAATTTAGCAGGCAAATCAATCAAATTATCGCAGGATTCATGCAAATTATTAATAATATCAGATTCTGTAGCTACGGAATTAATATCTGCCTTCTCAGCACTAGGTTTCTCCACCTCATGTGGTGCAATGGTTTCTACAAAAATCTTATTTTCCCTTTGTTCAATGATACTAGGCATGAAATAATGGGTTTTGATCTCAGATTGAGTGTTCAAATCAGTACCTTTGGTATTACCTTGTAGGCTCGACTCAGATGATGTCGGTACTGGAGGCGATGAGTAGTCACAAACTTTCCCTTCTTTTTCTTGCTCCAGCTCAATTGCCAATGAGCGAGCCAATGATGCAAGGTAGTGAGACAGAGTGACGCTCACAGCAGCGAGGCGGCAATCATAGTAGGTGTAGCAACCGAAGATGATCTCGATGCGGAGGTGTACACCATGAGCTTGTTTGTTTTATGTACCCGTGAAGGTGTAGTGGAGGTAGACGAAAATGCATGACTAGTCTTGATTTGTCGTCCATGTATTTCCTTTTCAGCTTTGCAAGCAAGACGAAACAAGCGAGTGGTAGAATTGTATTCTTTATAAGCAAGTATGTCCTGAATTTCACATTTTAAACCTCCCAAAAATCTAGCCATCTTAGCATCTTCAGTTTCATCTAAACCACAACGCAACAAACCAGTTTACAATTCTTGATAATAATCCTTCTACAGAAATACTACATTATCTTAAGCATTGCAATTTATTAAGCAATTCACGAGAATAATAGGAAGGTACAAATTTATGTCTCATTGCTCTCTTCAAAGCATTCCATGTTCTAGGTATATTCTGATTAGTGCGACGGTATTCACTCCACCAAATAGATGCAAAATCAAGAACTCACGGTAATGACCATAACTTTCAAATGATCAGAAAATTTATGGCATGTAAATAATTGTTGTACAACTAATTCTTATGTGAGATAAGCACCAGGATCATAATTCCCAACAAAAGAAGGCACATTGAGTTTAGTTTTACCAGACGTACTATCACGATCATATACCTCCTACGGTGGACGATCTTGCCTCAAGCGTGCATCTTCCTTGTGGACTTTCTTGCGCTCCCGTTCAATGGCTCAAAGAAGATGTGGATCTATCTCGTAATCATCCCGTGAACCTGCCATAGCTAGTAGAAAACAAGGAAACAAATCACAAGTATATGTTCCTATCAACTACTAGGATATGGAGGCTCATTGTCGCTCATACTCAAGCTAATATCAAGTTCTTACCAATTCTTACCAAGCAAACAGGCCATGACTGGTAACTAGTGTCGATGTCAGACGCTCTCCGAAGATTGACAAAGCGATTGCAAGCAACTGGTACCTGTACAATGGTAGTAGGTGGACCTAGGATAGGATTCAATATGGTAGTAAGGATTAGCAACAATCAAATCGGTAAATACAAGTTGAAAAATTGCTCAAAATACTAGTCAATGTTGCTGATCCTAGCCTAGAAAGAGCTAGCTAATCAAAGCCTATCAAGAGAAGTGTATGGAAGCACACGCAAAGATCAATGTGACCTGATGTAAGCAAAGGAAATTCTCACACCAACAAATCACTAGCCAACTACTCAAACTTCTATGTAGAGGCACAAGATTGTTCACACGATGTAGAGTACAAAGACGCAATAACGTGCAATGTAAACAGTCCTCAAGTTTAAGCAGAAAATAATAGCTAGTCTCAAAGATGAAAAAGCAAAGTTTTATATGGCTTATATATGCTCTTTTGAAAGGTTTCGACGAGATCTACAACTTTGCAGTTGAGGTAAACCCCAAATTCCGAAGGGAAGACTGAAAGAAACGGCAAAAACAGAAACCGAAAACTTGCGACGCGAATTCAGGGCCGAAGATGGCCTATTTTGGGGCACTTAGAGGGCGACTAGCTAAAGCTAGTTGGTTTTACTAGATGTGCATCGTTGTTAGATTTCCAACGAGCACGAGAACGTTGAAAACGGATACAGTATGCAAAAGTTATGCTCGTTTGACTGAAGGTGTATCGGAAACGGAATCCTACTCGGACTCGAAACCGACTCGGATTCAAATTTGAAATTGCTATATCTTTCAAACCCATGGGCCAAACTTGCTGATTTTTTTTGTGGAATCTTGTGGCTATATGTAGAAGCATCCACCAATTTTTACTAATTTTGGCGAAGGTTTCATGTGCTTTTCAATTTTTGGAAAGGTGGACCCTTGTTTTTTTTTTGTCCTTCTCCTTTTCTTCTTCTTTTCTTCTTTTTTTTCTGGTTTTCCTCTCTTGAACAGTCGAAACCAACTAATTAGGGTTTCCCCTTTTGATTCTTGCTCCTTTCCGAAAGTTCTAAACGGCGAATATTGTAGTTTGTCGCGACAGAGAAAACGGTTGTCGCGGTAGGAGTGGCAGCAGTGGCTTGGCGTGTGGTTATCGCGGCGGCAAGAGGCCGCAGTGGCATCGATCAGTGGCTGCCACGGTAGGGAGTAGCAACGGCTGCAGGAGGACTTGGGCCGCCACAGTAGGGAAGATCAAGCGGCAGCAGGAATTTCGGCTGCCACGACAGAGATTGGCAGCGGCGGCGGTAGGGCGTGCTGGTGGCTGTCGCAGCAGGCGTTTTGACTGCCACGGCAGCGATTAGCAACGAATGTGGTTGCCGCGGCAGGGTTTGTGTTGTGGTTGCAACGGCAGCAGAAGGAAAATGGTGGCAGGCATTGCGGTTCTGCAGCGGCAGAGAGAATCGGCGAGCAAGATGCGTCGCGGCAATGATGGCGACATTTTGGTGCCACTAGCGAGTGGTGATGAATCACGGTGGCCCGATCTTCCGATAGGTTCGATTTGTTTAAATCGTAGGACGTTGACGCTTTGAGGCTTCCGACCGCAGATCTTCACCTCGCAATTCGCTACACCCGCACGATATGCGTTATCAACCACGCTGCACGCGATCGACCTTACCACGAGGGTTATGGTTCTGCGCAGCAATCGAAGCAACTCACAAGAACACGAGATGCAATCTGAAATATATTGCGAATATGGATGAAGTTCACAAGTGGGGTTCCTCAAACCGAACAAGCGGCGAAACCGCAAAGTGGCGAATAATCTAAGAAAACCCACCCCTAAACAAGCGGCTCTCGCACATATATAGGGGCGTGGAGAGGTCGACCTAGGGTTGTGCTACTGATGGCATGCACATATTGGGCTTTGACCTCGACACGCTTACAAGGCCTTATTAGGCCCAAAGCGGTGACACAAGACCTTATTTTCATGTCTCGACTAACACCCAACGTGGTCGTCACTGGTCGTGGGCCCGGTCGTAGACTGATCGTGGAGTCGTGGGAATTGTCGTAGGGTTTAAGACCTGGTCGTAGACCTTGGGAACTTGGTTTGGATCCTCCCCATTATTCCTAAGTAGCGAAGATCACAATTATTAGGTAGCATACCATTCGCATAGATAAATTATTAGCACCTAGAAACGAGCTCACCTCATAATTTAAGTGACGCGTTATCGAGCTCTTGTCATAGGACCGACCGGATCCGGAGGATGTTGTGTAGTCGTGTATCCGAACGAGTGATGTCCTCATCAAGTGGCAACGGCGGCAAGATGCATGCTGCGATAGCGAGAGGCGGCGGCGGCAAGATGCGTGCTGCGGCAGTGAGAGGCGGCGGCAGCAGACCATTTTTGGGTGCCGTGGCAAGGATTGGTGGAGGCAGCTTGGCGCATCGGTTGCCGTGGCAGCGACGGCAAGATTGTGGTTGCCGCGGCAGCGATGGCAGGATGTTTTTGTTGCCGCGGCAGGGGAGTGGCAGCAAGGTGATGGATTTGCCGCGGCAACGATCTGTGGAAAGGTGATGACCTACGGCAATGATCAAGATGCAAACTAGACTCCTACTAGAACTAGAAATCAGCAACGAGACACAACCATGCAACTAATGATTCAATGAGCAAAACCGAAAAGAAAAACTGCAAATGCTCAAATTGGTTTGGACGATGAACTAACCCTTTTTTTTGGTGATTTTTGTGGACGGTAGGTAAAACAAAAATTCTCACCGATCAACTTGAGTTCTGATACCACCTGATGCGACAATCGGTGTTATGATCTTTCGATTAGAACGATAACTCAATTTTGGTGGAGACGGCTCTCACGATTCGGCTACCAATCGCACACGACCAATACACCTGCAATCGCTGAACCAACTCCATGATTGTTGTCGACCTTGCTAGAAGCACGATCGACCTGACAACGAAGGTCTATTCCTGCATGCAATCGAAGAACACGCAAGAACAAGATAATAAGCAATCTGAAATTGCAAATATGATTGAAATATTTGATAAAGTTGAGATTTTGAAGCGGTATTATGGTTGGTCTAATCGACACAAGCCAATACATGAAGTTGCTATGAAGCTAACTTTTAACTAAACAAAATCTAAGAAAATTAGAGGGGTGCAACCACCTTAAATAGGGGGGAAAGCAGCTACACATAACTAGGATAGGTGGTGTGGTACTGTTCACGTGTGAACAATACCCCCATGAACAGTACGGCTACTCCAACGTAGGCTTGGATTAGCGGCCCAAGAGGGGGGGTCAGGGGAGGTGACCGGCCCAAATAACCTAAAGTAGTGGCTGCTCTTTGGGCCCAATTATTGATACAAGGCACTCGACCGAAAGTGAGGTGGTGCAACACCATATATAAGTGAAGCAAATTCGTCGGCCCATTGGAGTAGAGTTTTAACGCAGTAGAATCGATAGAAATAAAGTAGCCCGGTTAGAAATAGAGTAGTGATCGTATCCAGAGAGTTTATGTCATCATCAAGTATTTTGCACTACCATTTCGCTCCATCGTAGACCTATGGCGTGTTTAGCTCCCTCGTAATAATTTCATAGAAACCTTCAATTCCTATAGAAATCTAAGAAATAAAATCATATGCTCCAAACGGGGCCAAATTTTCCCGATACACCGCACCGCCTAAGGGCATCTCCAATAGACTATTTTACTTGTCTCTAAGAGATGCCACATAGATTTTTTGCTGATGTGGCAGAGAGTAAAAGAGGAAAGAAAATCAAATCGTCTACTCCTGAGGGCATCTCCAATAGACTATTTTACTTGTCTCTAAAAGATGCCATGTAGATTTTTTACTGATGTGGAGGAGAGTAAAAGAGGAAAGAGAATCAAATCGTCTACTCCTGAACCGATGATCGCTTAACGCGAAACGAGGCGCACGCGACGATTAGCTTCGCTGTTGGAGGACCGCGTCGTCGTTTCACGCGTTTTGTTCATTCTCGGCGGATCCCGTGCTGCTTTTCCTTTTCCTTCCCCGCGCGAACGCGCCCGCGAGCCAATTCCTTCCTGCGCCCGCGTGAAGATTTCGCCGTTCGCCACGCCCGCGCCTTCCCCTCGCCTTCCCTACGCGAAGATTTCGCCGCGCCCGCGCCTTCCCCTCGCCTTCCCCGTGCAAAGTACTCGGTCGCTACATCTCCCCCATCGATTCCCCACTACCGCCTCGTCTGTGGATTCCGCCAGTTCCCCTTTTGCCCAGCGCCAATCTCTTGAAGATGATTCCCACTCAGCGATCTAGGGTTGTGGCGCCGCCGCCGTAGGCCACTTCGACGCTGACTTCCTTTGCCTCGTCCGTGGATTTCGTCGCTGCCACATCTTCAAATCCTACCGGCATCGCTGCCTCTGTGGAGTCCTTGGGTGCCTCCGCGGCCCATGGTTGGTGGGGCTCGCCTGGAGCCGGACGCGGCGCTGGCTCTTCTCTTCCCGGGGCTTCTGATTTTGGGTATGATTTGTTCTTCATATATTTCTTCCATTCGTTTCTTGATCGCACTGGATCTGGTTTGATTTCTAGTATGATTGGTATAGGTGATTCGACCTACTTTTGTTGTGTTGTTCGTAGCAATGCTACCATGTAAATCTTTGAGTATTTGCTCTGTAAATGGTGATGGCGGTGTGCGGTGATCTGGCTCTGTGTAGTTCTGGGTCCTAGAGACAGCTGACTCCTGTATGATTGATAATTTGGAGCATACTATTTTATTTATAACAGCCAAAACTCCATTGTTATTTAAAATTTCTCTATATTAATTCATGATGTTGATTAGTTAGCTTGAATTCTAAAATGCTATAGTGGTTGGTTGAATTGGTTTAGATTTTTTGCTTAAATGTGCTCATGTTTTATGTTAGTTTTCTTGCCTTCTTTAGTTTCTGAGATATTAATATACACTACTGTTTTGCATAAACTAAGCCAAGTGCCAACTGCGACTAACTGATATCATGACCGAAAAGTGAGAATGTATGCTATATCCGGTTTTTGGTATTCAAGGAAGTTACATATATAGGGTAAGGCATTTCCGTGTGAATGGACTAGAAGATTGTGACCTACTCACAGTTTTGTTGCTAGTTGCAGATTTAGACAACTACCTAACGAATAATTACCCTAAATATTGTAGTTCTAGCATAATGGATAGTTGGTGTTGGAGTCATTTTGTTTGTCTGTTTTTCCCATCTACCAATATGCAACTCTCATAGTGACACTCTGTTTTCCTTTCTTTCTTTTTTATTTTTGGGGGGCAGGGTATACTATTTTTTTATTCTTCCTCGCTTCCTTATTATTCTATTTGTATGTGGGGTTAGACAACTAGTAGACTTTTATGCCATTTGATCACTACTAACTCAGTTCAGGATTTATTTGAGCTGGCACATGATACATGCTAGTTACTACTACGATCATAATGTTATGGGCTAGCAAAATAAAGTAGAGTAGAGTATAGATGATGTCATGAGGATGCCATATTATTTGATATATAGATCATGCCATATTATCATGTCCTGTAATTTCCAATGATATGTTATATATGCATATTTTTAGTAATCTTTTATGCTTAATAATACGATATGTTTTTAATTTGTTTGTAGCGGAATGAATCCATATCCTCCTAGTGGTTTCTTAAGTTACTTCCAAAATTCATCAAATTTCTCATTTCCTAGAAATTCCTCATCGATCTCCTATGCCACCGGTCCCCAATTTCATTTCATCATTGATGTTGGCGTATGCGACAACGATGATGCTAATAGGAGTGGGAAGCGGTTGACGTGGACACAAGAGGAGGACTTGAGATTGGTATATTAATTTTTCATTTAGGCATCTACATAATTAACATTTGTAGTTTAACATGTTTATATTGGTACAAATATATTTTTACGCAATGCAAGATGCGAGGCATGGTTGAACAACTCAAACGACCCAATCAACTAAACGCAAGAAAATCGTATCTTGGGGAGATGTCACTGCTGTGTACAACAACACCACCCCAAAAAATAGAAGAAGAGAAGCAAAGCAGATCAAAGACCATTGGCACCGAGTGAACAAAAAGGTTAGTTGGTTCTGTGCCTCTTGGCTTAAGGCTAGCCATACATATGCCAGTGGACAGTTAGATGATCAATTGATGGACAAGGCATTGAAAATATACAAGGAAGACTACAAGGAGGGGCAATTCATGTTCATGTCTTCTTTGGAAGGTCGTCAAGAGACCACCAAAGTGGCATGCATACATTGAGAAGTTTGAAAATTGGAATAAAAGAAAGCTTTCGAGTTTGGGGAGGCGTGTGAGGACTTGACATCTGCCAAGATATTCCACGCCCACAAGGGACCAAGGTCGCTAAATTTGACGCAAAAAGTAAAGGCAAAGGCAAAGGGAAGACGATGGTCGCAATAGAGGTTATCGATGATATGGAAGAAAAGCTTGACAAGTTCTTGATTGCTCAGTCCGAAGCTAGCAAGGGTCGCAGCAATATAGTTGAGGTGCAACAACGTATGTCCGCTGAGAAGCTTGAAACTGCAAAGGAGAAGAAGGAGGCCAAAATGCTAGATTTATACAAGGGGCTCCTTATGCATGACACAAGAGGTATGCCCGATGACACGAAAGTTGAGCATATGAAGGCATTGAGGTCTATGAGGGAGAAGTTGTTTGGCCCATCTGATTGAGGTATGGCCATAATAGATATCTAAAGCACTTATGTAAATCACTTGTTAAACTGTTGATATTTTTTTTGTAAATCACTTGTTAAACTGTTGTTGATAAGAATTAAGAATAGCTATAGGTTCATTTACTCTAGGATTAAATATTGTTTCCTTTTGTGGCTCAATCTGGGTCCTTAAAAGGCTAAAACTGTAGGAGGACTTGATTTTCATTAGGCTAAAATTAGAGGGTTATTTTTTCTCTTCAAGGACCAGCAGATTGATGCTTGTTATCAGTCTTTCAGTCAATCCAGCTCCATGGTTTCAAGTTAGCCTTTTCGTTGAGTTCTGACACTAATACGAAAGTGGATGATGCTTTTTAATGCACTTATGGTCAGACCAGGACAGACCCCCTCGCCCACCTCCCCTCCATTGTAAAGTAAAACAGTTTCATCACTGAATTGTAAATGCAGGTCCGGGTCTTTAGTTTGGGTTGTAGACATCGCTTATTGATCTTGATTATTGCACGTGCTATCTTTAGCCTTTGATGTAGCCAATGTTTTTGTGACCTGCGTATAGCACTATAGAATCTTGATATATGCTTGCTAGTTCCATATTGCCCATTGAGAAAAACTACTTATGCTCCATTTGGGTACACAATTTGTACTAGCCATGTTAATAGAACTATGGAACAAAAGAAAAGCTTTCTTACTCAGTTTGTCTAGTTCTTTGCTCTCAATTTGTTGAACACCATGTTATGAAGTATGAATATCTTGCTTCTATAGTTGAAGTTTACATGAGGAGTTAACACTGGTTCCTAATGGTTGTATTCTCATTCTCGACCTTAGTCTCGTAAGTTCATAATCACTATGATGAAATAAGTCCCGCTAATTCTTGGTCTCTTACTACGTGTTTTAAATCAATTGTGGTCAGTCTTTGTCTAGACCATGTTGGATGGTGGATTGGATCCACTATGTGGGAAATTACAGTAATCATTTAGCTAGCAAGTTATCAATCATCTCGGTGCAGTTAGGTGTAGTTTAAGCTAGGGTATAATTCTATATTTTTGTCAGCTAAATGAGGGTGGATTGATAATCTTCTTTGATTTCTTAATATGTGTGCAACTTGCTAAAAATATCATTTTCATACCTGATTATGTACTGCAGCTGGACTAGTTAAGAATGGAAGTAAACAATTTTAAAATAATTTTTATCATCCTATAGTGCTTTGTTAAGAATGCTACAAACAAAGTTAATACTTGATACCACTTGAGTGGTGCACAGTCCCATATCTGCATTCACATGATTTCGTCAATGCAGATTATAAGGGAACATGCATGCATTTCAAAAAATCAATTGAGAATCATTTCACTGTATTCATTTCTCAAAATCTCTTGTAGTTTATCCTTTCAAGTTCATGAATTCACTGCCTTTTCTTTTATATTCCTTCAGTATCTCTTGTCAATGATAAAGGAGGGTTCTTATGAAATAAATTCGTCACTGAACCTAAAGATGCAAACAGATTGGAAGTATAAAACCTGAGTATTTTTTCAAGCTATTCTCTGCATCTAGATGATAGCAATCATAGTCTCATAAATACTATCTTTGGCTTCTGTTTCTATACTTCCATTTCTAAAGGATATCTGGAGCATAAGACTTGAAGTGAGAGAATGATTGGATGAGTGAATAGTTTACAAAAATAAGATGCATTTTCTGCATGCTCCATAGAAATGCTGAGATTAGTCCATGTCGAATTAAAGCCCAGCTCCTGTGTCTGTTCCTTTAAACTCTGTTAAGGATGCTTCAAGCTAGTGCTACTTATATCTTCATTTGTTTATGTACTTTCATGTGCATCATTTCGTGTCTTTCAAGGTTATATTTGATAACTGATATGCACCTATGCTATTGATGAATGATGAGCTGATATACTAGAACTAAGATGGATATCCGGTCTTCCCTGATTGTCACTTCATTGGGTTGAGGTTTTCTGTTTATTGCTACATGCATCTTCCACCCTTAAAATTATCTGGTATGCATAATACTTGAAGTATACATATTGACTGGTATGCATAATACTTGAAGTATACATATTGACTGGTTACTTGAAGTATACATATTGACTTGTTCTTCTGCCAATATAGTGTTTCAGTGAAAAGCATGCATGGAGTCACTGAATTTGAATGCTATCAGTCACTCCCAATGCATGCAGTCCCAAAGCATGCAGTCCCAACACATGCAGTCCCAACACATGTAGTCACTGAATACATAGCATGCACTCCCAAAGCATGCAGTCCCAACACATGTAGTCCCAATGCTATCATATAAATATTGGAGTAGTACATCCAACTCTATATATTAGACCATCTAACCAAAACAATCTAACCAAAGCAATTTTCAACTCTATATATTAGACTATCTGACCAAAGAAATTTCTATTCCCCACTATGTCACACCAGTTAGCCTCCTCTTCCAACTCTGATACTTCTGATGACGCCAACACCGAAGACCCAACCGAAATCATGGAGCATCTCATCGCCGAAAGCGAGGCGTCTTTGATTCTTTTGCTACGCTGCTCGCAAAGAAAGTTCAAGGTAAAAATCGTGGCGCTTGAGCTAGGATTTCTCGGCGCCCGAGGTACTAGGAGGTACATAAGGAGGAATCGTGAAGAGGGCCACAAACAACTCTTTCTTGATTACTTCTCAAGACCCACTCTACACCAACTCAATGTTTCAGTAGAAGGTTCCGGATGGGAAGACCCTGTTTCTACACATCGTGAGCACCTGCCGAGTGGTCTCCCTATTTTACTCATAGGCGATTGCACGAATCGGCTTGGCTCTCGCCGCCATGAAGTGCACGATACTATTCGTATGATGGCATATGGCACCCTGGCGACCAACTTGACGATTATTTGAAGATCGTGAGAGCACTTCAATGGAGTGCTTAGAGATGTTCGCACAGGGGTAATTGACAAGTTCGGTGGACATTATCTGCGACGCCCACATGTGACGATGTGGGCGCATATTGCAAGTTGGCGAGTCTCGAGGCTTTCCTGGCATGCTAGGAAGCCTGGACTGTATGCATTGGCAGTGGGAGAATTGTCCAGTCGCATGGAAAGGTCAATTCACCCGTGGTGACCATGGTGTCCCTACACTCATCCTCGAAGCAATAGCTTCATATGACCTTTGGATATGGCATGCCTTTTTCGGTGTCGCCAGTTCCAACAATGACATTAATGTGCTCAATCAATCTCCATTGTTCATTGAGGAGTTGAAGGGTGAAGCCCCGCGGGTGCGGTATTTTGACAATGGGAGGCGGTATGAGACCGGCTACTATCTTGTAGATGGAATATACCCAGAATGGGCTGCCTTCGTCAAGACAATTCCGCTCCCCCAAACAGAGAAGGACAAATTGTTTGCACAACATCAAAAAGGGGCGAGGAAGGATGTTGAACGGGCGTTTGGTGTCTTGCAATCTCGTTTCACCATTGTGCGTCGTCCAGCACGATCATGGTCACGGACCACTATTGGGAATATCATGAAAGCATGCATCATTCTTCACAACATGATTGTTGAAGATGAGAAGGAAATGGTTACCACTTCTCTTGACTTGAACGAGACTCCAGGGACATTGATTGTTCTACCTCCGGAAATCAACAACGGCCCTGATCCATGCTTTACCAACGTGCTACAGAGAAACGCTGCTATTTGTGCTCGACCAACACATACCCAACTCAAGGGGGACTTAGTCGAGCACATTTGGCAGAGATTTGGCAACTAGGTAAATAATTAGTCATAGTTTTAGTAATCTTTTATGCACTAATATATGATATGTTATATACGCTTACTTTTATTTTTTCACAACATCAGTTATATATGCATGCTTCCTTTTTTTTTCTTTAAAGTTCTATTTGGATTTTTTCATGGTTGTTGCTAACCATACTATTTTGGTGTTCACACAGTTTATTTGCAAGCACCAAGAATTGCTAGTGATCGCTCTTTTTGTTGCGACTAGTTATGTGTGCCTTGCCTCAAAAAGTGCTAGTTATTGCTACATTGTTGGACATTTTATTTAGTTATATTTTTGCTTATGGCTAAACTGTTGGAGACTTTATTTGGTTGTACTTTGCGGTACTTGTTTCGGTTAATTGCATACATCGATATGCTATGTGATGAGCCATCGATCTATACTTTGCATGATTTGTTGTCTCTTGGATGATGTATAACATGATCTTGTGTTCTTTGAATGTTACCTTCTGTCGGCCTGTCATGAGATGTTTGGATAAATTTTCAAATTTTTCCTTGAATTATATTGTGAATTCGATGGAGCTTGCTTTATTGGCATGCAATCCTTTTACTATGTAATCTAATCTTAAGCCCGCATGACATATATGTCGCATGCCTGATTGTTACGCGTTGGTTGAATAATAGACCCATTCTATGGTTAAATATTGGAGTCGGTATTTTGTGTTGAACTTCGAATATTCAATGTATAACAAGGAGAACAAAGTCCGTGTTCATGGTCATAAATAAATCAGGTTGAGATGACCTTGCCTTGTGAATGTCCAAACAACATCGGTTACGAAATGGAAATTGTAATTGTGGCTTGGTTTATCATTGTCACCGGTTCAAGTTAAATCTAAGAATCATCTGATAAGGAGAATTGTGTAGAAAGGGTTAGAATCATGCAAAGCTTCAATGCTTGTGAGGCTTGGTGTTAGAATTGCTGTTTGTTTATATATGTAGATGTAACCAAACAACACATATAAGTCACAAAGATTGAAGTTAGTGTTGATCAGTATGATTATTTAATTCATGCAAAGCTTAAATTCTTATGAAGGTGTTAGAGACAATCTAAGAGATAAACTATTGGAATAGTTGTCTCTAATATTATCTCAAGATGACATAAAAAGTATTAGAAACAAGTTATGGAAGGTGCCCTAAGGAATGCAATGATAAGAGGATTCGGCTACCCTTGGTGCTGCTACTCTCCGGTCTCCGCCAGAGCATTGATTATGAAAGGCTCGCACACCCAATTTTCTGCCAATCCTTTTTGAAACAGCCCCGTACTCTCCACAAGATGAGTGAACACGAACATTGAACAAACTCACACAGCTCACCTAATTTGCTGCCTCAGCCCACCTAATTTCCTTTATGAACGTAGTGACTCAATTACTAACTTATATGAACGATACCCCCTCCGGTTCCGCCATATTTGTTATGGTGTGGAGTATCTGTTTCAATATATTTATTATGGAAAGAATCTATAGTATAATTATTATAATTTTAACTCTTTCTACCTCTATTTAAATGCTTTAGAAGATGTTAATTGGTTATAGTATACCATATAATAGGGATATGTATAATTATTTCTCGTTAAGTGTTTCTTAAATTTAGTGATTTATTGGTCTGTGGGCATGGAGAGAGTACTCAACAACACACCACATGATGCACGATGTACCATCATTATTGAGGCTCACCGTAATGCTCGGTAATTATAAGCTACCACATAATATGTGACGGCCGATCTAACTTTGAGGCAACCGCCCCTATAGAAGCTTGACATAGCCAAATAGCATGGTGGCATGTATGGCATCTAGTCTGTGGTTTGTACACTGTCAACACAATGTCACAATATGCATTGTTAGGAAGGTCGTTAGTGCATATGCTGCATGCTTGGATCATGTAATCAACAGATGGTTTACAAAATGAAATCAGGATCGACATACTAATTGGTAACATCAGAAGGGTAAAAATCGTACTGCTCGTAAGGGCAAAAGGTCATACGGTGAAATGTTAAGACAAATAATAGTATAGCTCTCAAGAGGAATCATATAGCCTCGAAAATGATTTCAAAGTATAATTCACTCTGTTTACCTTACCTCAAACAAGCAGAAACGGATAATTAACATCTTTTTTTACACACACGCAAGAATAATCCCAAACAAAATGGTACAACAAGAAAGAGGTACATGAACAATTAAACAGCAAAGTTCATAGCACAGCAGCAAATTTCTGCAGCCTAAAAAGAAAAGAAAACAGAGAACAAAAAAAATGAAATAATAACGCTTAAAACCAAACGCTTAGGAAGATAATGCCCTGTACTGTTCGTCAAGGCCTATCCACAAGATCGATCCACCCATCCATCTGTGGTTTTGCAGTACCGTGCAATAATCGATCACGGGCGGCTCGATTAAGCCAGAGCCGCCACCCTCCCCCTCCGTCCACCGGCCCGGCTGGCGCGGACGGCGCAGCTCCGGCTCCTGGGGATCACCACGCCGGCGACGGCGAACTCGCAAGGCCTGTCCTCGTCGATCCTCGCCATGGCCACGCTCTGGCTCCTGGGCACGGTCACCGGCTCTGCGGCCGCGGCGGCTGCCTCGGCCGCCCGCCTCTGCGACGCGGCGCGTATGAGCTCCCGCAGGTCGTCGTCGTCGTAGGAGCCGGAGCGGCGGGACGAGGCGAAGCTGTCGGCCCTGGGCAGGGGCGCGGCGGCGAAGGACGGGTAGCCGAAGGCGGCGTCGGCCGGGAGGTGGCCGGCGCAGCCGGTGAGGCTCCGCACGTAGAGGTCGCGCGCGCGGCCCAGCTTCCGCCAGAACCAGCTCACCAGCTTGCTGCTGCCCCCGCGGCCGGCGGCTCATGCCCGCCGCTAAGTAATCACTCTCGCACGCACGCACGCACGCACACCTTAATCCTTCCTCCCTCCCTCTCGTTAGCTACACTACTAACTTCTGTTTTCTTTTCTTTTTCTTGTAGGAAATAAGTAACAGCAAGAATTGATCGATGGGGAGATGCGAGAAGGCTTATATATAGCAGAGGGAGCCGGGAGGGAGAGAGATTCAGGGATTGCATGGTCTCGGTTTTTTTTTTCTGTTCAAAGATATACTACTGTGCCTAATAAAATGTAAAGGGTTATTTATGCTAGAAATTTATCTACTTCTTTGGTGCGTGCCGGCCTGCCGGGCCAATTGAATTGACCATGAATGCGCCATTGGACGGAAGAACAGAGAAGTGCCTTCTGTCTCTCTCTCTCTCTCTCTCTTCCTTGCCTGTGTTTACTCACCTCATCTGCGCAACTGTTTCACGTCGTCGTTATCCGTAACTGGATCCTCCAATATGGTTCAGCTAGCTTGTCGGGGTCAAGGCTTTGGCTTTCGAGTGATGGGGGAGCCAGTAAAGGCTAACAAAAAATTCATAGCGAATGACGCGTACTACTGAATTAACGCTAGTAATTTTATAAACATTATTTACGGGTGGTGTATCCGGTGAAAATGTGAATTGACCAAATCTATAAGTTTTTAAATATTCTAAAAAATTATGAGATATAGAAGAAGATTATAGAACGCCGTTTAGATTTCCAGAAAGACGATTCTCATTTGAATATACCACTTAAACAAATATATTATACTTTTTTATCATTTTCGGATACTTAAATACCAATTATAAGATACTCTAATGTGACTTGATTGAAAAAATTCCACTATGGCCCTTTATTTTTGCTATATACCTTTTTCATATATAAATGAAATATATACACAAATTTTGCTATAAAAAAATAGATTTTAATGAAATTTTTTATGAAACTCACTTTTGGGTATATTATAATCATTATTGGAGTATCCTCAAATAGATAAAGAGGTATTATCATACGATTTAAGTAGTATATGAGGAGTGAAGATCATCTCAGAAGTACCATACCATTTTCCTACACACACACAATTTCAAGATCAAACTCAATCATATTTGCATTTTACGAAAATACAAAACATACCTTTCTCTACATTTGGTAATTTTTTGATAATATTTCGAAACTCCTACGTTGTAATTCACATTTTCACATGATATTTTGTCTTTCTTGAGTAATATATGCACCCTTAATATAATACTATTAATATTACGAAGAATGTACGTAGTAAAATAGAGATTAACACGATAGAGAAGAAGAATAAGAACATGCTCCACTGAGAGCATTAGGAACAGATCATTAGGGGATAACATAATTACGAAGGAGTAAGAACTTCCTTTTTTTGACGTAAAAGGAGTACTACCGGTCACCAAACCATAGAGAGGCAGCCTCTGCCAACCCACCGTCCCTCCGCCCCTGTTTTCTGGTGCCCCAGTCGGATGACTCAGCCCGAAACTAAACCATCGTCACGTCACATCTCTCTCTCTCTTATACAGAGAAAACAAAGAATATGACATCATATTTCCAAGAATATATAGGAAGATTCATCTTTGCAAGGTTAAATGGCACTACAAGTATCAGGAAACCAACTAGTTTAGGCAGCATCATACTAGGATCGATGCTCACAATATCTCATCTCAAGTGTTCTTGGATATGGTTGTCTGAACCATGATCTGCAGGTATGCATGAACCATCAGATAGACCATCACACTTGGAGGTACAGGAAGAGATCCATGTCATGACGATCTTCTACCTAGAGGATAACATAGAATAGAGTACTTAACAATATATCCGTTAATTAAGGGTGCGTAAGGTCCATGGCTGACTTTTTGGATGAGCATGCGATCACAGGGCAGCTTTGTGAGAGCAGGAACATAATTGCCAGGTCGCTGCTCTGGTGTAAATGGCGACATGTTACTCCACTAGGGTATCAATCAATTTTAGCCGCGTCAGAACAAGAAACTGGGATAGAGATAGAATGTCGTTTCATTAATTAGTACCAGTACCACAGAGATGGAGTATTATTATTGATCATGCGAGCTAGCCAAATAAATATCTGTACGAGCTATTTTAGTGCTATCTATAGATGATATGAAAGAGTACTATAGATATCAATTGTTTATATCTCTGTACATGCCCTTATAGAACTAGCACACCGATCCCTTTGGTCAGACTGTTCTTATTGGGTCAGGGCAATCCAGTTGATGTTCTTGACCATTCTTCCGATTGATTGATGGAGCAATGGTGATCACTAGTTTTGCGCTTGCATTTTCTTCCGCCACCTGTTCATTTCAAGATCATCTTTCTGTTCTGATGGTTGTAGCTTGATTTCGGCAGCTTTTTTGAGCATGCTGGTTGTGATTGTATGTCTCTTGTTTATTGACATAATAATGCGTAGCTCTCCTGCATGCGTACGAATTCTAGAAAAGAGAAAATTCAAGATCATCTTCCACAGTATGTCGCATGCATGCACCATGGCAAATCTAGAAGAAAGAGAATTTTTTAAAAATAATCTATTTTTATTGAAATATCAAAAATATTCAGCGATATTTTTTTACAAAAATATCGTCTGTCGCCCAATGGTTGGGCGACAGGACCTATCATGTGATTTGGCGACCTGCAAACTTGTCGCCCAACCGTCCGCTTAAAATCGCATGCGAGGCGGCGGTTGGCGTAATTATTACGATCGCCGCCGACGGTTGGCGATAGGATCTGATCGCCCAACCGTAGAAGCGACATGTTCGATCGCCTAACGGTCGCGATCGGATAACCTATATAGCCTCCATGCGGTCCTATGAGCGATTCGTTCGCAGAGGTTAAAAGTTCGTGACAGGAGAAGAAAGAAAGGGAGGGAGAAAAAGAGAAGGAGAGGAAGAAGAGAAGACAAATTTGGATTATGCGAGGTAAGTTTGATTTATTTTGTATTGTATTTTTTAAGTAGGTATTTAGTTAATTAAAATACTAGGTATAAGTAGCGTTAAGAGAAAACTATAGTTAGGAAAAAAAAAAGTAGATTTGTTGGTTTGTATGTAAGTAGAAGCGATAAAAAACTTTAGAAAATCCTCAAACACCAAGCGCATAGTAATAAGATAAAATAAATAGATCTTGCGGACATTCAACTACAATGGCCTTCACCAAAACGCAAGACAAATAGGAAACAAAAGGTAACACCGGAGCATAATGACAAGAGAGTTTTTAGCACCGATGAAGTTACGATCAGATTCATGCAATCCATTGGATTTATGTATGTTTAGGAAATCATCTATTGACTCCTAAAATGTGATATAATATGTGTTATCTTGTCTTGTGACTAGCATTTGGTATTTTAGATTTTAATTATTAATAATTTAAGAGTCTGCTTGAGGTAGAGGATACTTATAGATAAATCTAAGGGCTGTTTTGCATTGGATGATTGAAACTATTTCTCTATTAAAAAGCTTAAATGGCTTATGCATGCTATGAATTAGCGGAAGCAATTGATGCATTTATATATTAAATCAAATGTACATGGAACACAATACGGTACTAATGCTAGACTAATACAATTTTATATCCTTAACAATGCACAAGTTAAAGAGTCTCAACTTTTCCAATACGGTACTAGTGCAATACTTTCCTTAATGTATCAAATTCCAAAAATGTAAGCATTCAAGTCATAATCAAAATAAATAGTATATGTAGAATTTCAGTTTGTAAATTCTCTTACAAAGGAATTTCAGTTTCATATCTTATTTGAAAAATAATATTTTTAATTTCATATAATGTAGTTTTGATTTTTGAATTGTTCAAGGTGCATAGATATGAAAGCGTCCTTATGTATGTACCAAATATTTCTATAGATATGCTCGATTACAAAAATGTAGCAAGATATCACTGCTATTTGCCGAGGCATTAGAATTTGGTCAGTCTTTGCAAAGGAAACATAAATAAGAGAAATTGAATGGTACCAACCGGGTTGTGGTAAAAGATGATTAAAAATTAGGAAACAAATAAGCAATGTTGGTTGATATTTAAGAAACAAATAAGCAATTCATGGATTCATTGGATTGAGTTTTGGACCGGTCACCAAATTGAAGGATGAAGGGGTCGATAATCTCACCTTTCAATATGGGAATCTTCTCTCGAGCCTTCACTTAATCTTTTAGTTTTCTAAAAGTTTATTTTGAGTCGCAGCTTGCTTAGAGCGCCAACTTCACAATACCAACACCAGCAGCTAAAGCACAATCATAGTTAATATTCCTATCATGTAGTGCATGCTTCCATGATATAATAACCGATTCAATTTCATCCAAAAAGCAAAGATAAGGAGGATGAATACTTTGTATAAACTAATTAGTAGAAGTAAATTAGTACGAACTAACCGACTTAGGTAATTGGTAGAAGACCGGATGCCACTTGTAGCATTTGGGTTGCAAGTTAGCGTCCGAATTGATAATGCCTCGCTATGGAATAGCTCGGTTTTAGGTTGAATCAATATGGTACCACACGCTCATTGCGGCCTCTGCCTTAGGGAATGAATGATGTCTTGATCATGTTTGTCGTGTAGTTGTCGACGATAGGCGAAGGGCCTTACAAATGTAAATTACAATGTAGCAAGATTTGCATATCGTGCGCGCTATGAAATGACTAATTGCAATGTTGGAAATATTTGCGACCATACAATAAGTCATGCTGTACCCACTACATTGAAAGTGCATTACGGTGTTGGCACCGTTCGTGAAGGTCCGTCTTGGTGTTGACTTGAGCGGTTTTCGAAGAAGCCACTCTGGTACACGGACGGCGAGAATGCACTAATCGAAGATGTGAAGCCTTGGGTGACCCGCAGCCTTCTCTTTGAACCACGAGGTGTGCAAATCGACATACAAGGGCTTTGGAGCCGGTCTTCCACGAACATCACCGGGAGTTGAGAAGACCGATCGCCTGGCGATGTGGAAGGCCTTTATAGAAGGATGTCGGCCGTGGATATGAGTGTGTGATACTTGTGCAACCATGCCCAAAAGAAGTCAGGGGGCCCCCTGGGATATAATCCGGGTGTTATGCGGCTTCGGTTGCGGCATGTTGGTGAAGAAGAGGACCCGAGGGTCAGGTTACTGAAGAGTTCAGAGAATGTTGCTTGTGATGAGCCCGACGCTACATATAGGAGAGGAAGATCGGGCACCACATGATGAGCCTACAGAGACGGTGATGAAGGAGAGCATAGGGATTACATATTGCATCAAATGGAAAGCGATGACCGGATGGCCTTGGTCAAGAGGACGCTTTACAAGAAGACGACGAGGTAGTTCCGATGAGGACGAGCTCCCATCCCCAGAATGGAAAGATTTGACGCCGAGGGTCTATGTACGCACGACGAGCACGAATCGCCGGGAGTACCATGCCACGGAGGTTCGGTTGCACTCAATGTTTGTCGATAAGACATCCTTGCGGGGATGCCATTAAGCCGGGCTATGTCTATGCAATGGACGTTTGGTCATCAAATCTAGCTAAGAGCGTGACACCGTCAAATGCGAAAGCGATCCGGTTGTCCTTGGCGAGTGCACGCAAGATAGACCAAAGTATGAGACTCACCGGATTGTCTCAAGGTGGAGCCGCACTCGTGCATGCTCAGCGGTGTTTTGTCGCGAACATCGTAACATAACGTCGACATTCATAGCTAATTTGATGTATGGAGAGATAGTGGAGAAGAAGGATATGGAGGCGGGCACATTATGGTGGCTATTGAGAAGAAATTCAAGTACAAGATCAGCTATGGGAAGGCGTGGCGTCGAAGCGAAGGCTATGGAAAGACGGTTTGGATCTTTTGAGGCGGCGTCGACAACCTTCCTCGTATGCTTGAGTCTTTGCGAGAGAAACCCGCACGCGTACATTCTTTGTGAAGGACATGCCATCTAAAATTCGCGAGGTTTTTAGTAATGCATAGGGCCTTCAGAGCCTTGATCCCTCGTCGAGGCTTTTAGGCATATCTTGCCGTGATCTCGCTTGATGGGACTTTTTGACCGGAAATACAAAGGGAGATCCTTATCGCCATAGGCGTTGGCGGCAACAATCAAATTCGCCATTAGCCATCGCATTTGTCGAAGGTGAGAATTTTCACGGTGGTTGTGGTTCCTTCAACATCCGAGGTGGGAGTTGTTGGAGCTCGCCCCGTGTGTGCGTGATTCATGATCGACACGCCGGGATCTTTGAAGGCCATAAAAAACTTCAGAAGACCGGAGGAGCCGTTCCCTTGGCGGATATGACGAGCGATGGTGTATTCGCCATTTGGGGCCAACTTCTTCAAGAAGTTCGAAGCAACCCTTGGTGAAGCTATTCAAGAGGTCGGCTATGCAGTAACCGGCACAAATTTGGCGCTTATGGGCGCCGCCGATTTACACAAGAGAAACACGTGGACACGAGGAACCAAGGAGCAGAGTCCGAACCGGCCGGTCCGCGGCGAGGACCTCGAGGAACATCGAAAGTGCTTCTCCCCTCGGATCGAGGCACGCATTGGACAAGTGGTCTCGCCGCATGACACGGACGGGGCAAGGTGCGGCATAATGACCACTAACCTTGCGGAGGTGTACAAGCTGGGTTCTTAGGGGCCTTCGTTCTCGGCCCTCGCCGCCATCGTGGAAGGTGTTACGCACGCACAATCGGGTATTTCAGGAGAGGCATGCAAATGCCGCACTTCATGCCATTTAACCCTCAAACACCGTATTGCTCGAAGATTACGGCATACATGCGGCGAAGACACGTAAGGGCGATCGCACGGTGTGCGTGATGGGCAATATGGAGCATCGTTTGGCGTGCTCTTGCGGATAGAGCGGATTTGGGGCGGCTCGTTCTCTTGTCACCCACGAGGTATGCCTTGGAGATCATGTCAACGAGCCTAGTATGACGTGCAACAAATCTGAAGCTTTACACAAGCCATGCTCTCATGTGCTCGCCGCATGCGGGTCAGGCGTATGGACCCTTTGAACTTTGTGTCCGAGTATTTCTTGAAGGAGAGGGTGGTGCGGCGTGGTGGCGAGCTTAGGGGCTTGTGGTTGTGGGTAACCGCCACCTTGGATATTGCAAATAGGATCTGGATTCCGGATATTGACATCTTTGAAGGGCAACAAGGGTCGTCGGCAGAGTCGTCAGACATTACGAATGATATGGACGAAGCACAAGCGGGCGCGGTACACGCTGCGAATCTTCTGCGGCGGAGGGCTACACGACCCGACGATGCAAGGCACCACCGTGGGGAGTAAACCTCGCTATGGAAGGATGTCAAGACTTCTTCCGTGTGAAAGTGGGACCGAAATGGCAAATCGGTGCACATTGTCATTTGTACTTTGTATTGTTTATGTAGCCGTTCGGTACTACCCAATTTTCATTTGATGTACGTAATGCCGTAAGACATGTATCGTATGTTGCACGTAATGTTTATTTAAGTGTTGTCTTGTTGTACTCTTTTGATTTTGTTTGTTTGCAAGTTAAATTTACTCATTCGTTACACTCGATGTTTTATTTCCGCGTGATTTGCTAACTTAAAGTTGTTTTGCGGTATGGATCACGGATCCGACCGAGTTTTGGCCTCCTTGACGCGCGTCGATCGAAAGTACATCGTCGTCGCGTCGTGTCCTCATCCCACGGGCCGCCGACGCGATCAGTGTTGGGGGTGATCCGCCGCGGACACCTCGGGTGGCTTGGAGGCTAGACCCACGCCGACAGTGCGAGTTAGTATACGTCCACACTATCTTCTCATGGCTCGCACCTTCGTCTTGACCTTTTGTTCCTTCGCAGTTGAGCTGGCGGTCTACTACCTATCGCCGGATGGTGCAAAGCACGGACGAGGACGAGCCGGCAGACTAGGTCGGCGACGACGGAGACGTCCATCTTTGGCCAGGCGATCCACGACGCTTCCTGTTCGATCGCTCCTCGCCGACAGCTCTTGTAGGCCGGTGGCGACGAGACTCACACTTTCCATCTCCCATTCGGGAGATGGCCCCACCCGCAGTCGCCTCCTCGCTTCTTGGCCTCCCTATCGCGGAGGTGCCGCCTTCCCGCAGAGCCTCCGGATAACTGGCGCGAGGACCTTCTGGCCAGGTTTCAGGGAGTCCTCCCACCTGTGTTGGCGGTCGGGTACTACGTCATTCCGGAGGCACAGAGGCACGGGCCGCCCTTGCGGTGGTTGTCGCAGCTTCCGGTATGTGTTCCACACCGTACTCGCTGGTACTTGTCATGTTGTCCTTTCCGTAAAGGGACTTACTATTTTTTCCGTTGTGCACAGGTCGAGCGGATGGACCCTCACGCGGACCAGCAGCAGGTGTCACGCCACCTGGAGGCGTACTTGTTGTGGCTGTTTGGTTGGGTCTTGTTCACGGCGATCCGCGGCGACACCGCCGACGCGAGGCTCATCGCAGACGCTAGAACCATCGCCGGCGGAGAGGCCCAGATCGATTGGGGTTGGTTGTATTTGCCGCCACCTATCGCGGCTTGTGCGTCGTGTCTCAGTCGAGCATCAACTCCATCCTCGCGGGTGTCCTCTCCTCTGCAGCTGTGGTCGTTGAGGCGCTTTAGCCTCGGGCGGCCTGTTGAGCAACGGCGCACCGCACGGCCGAGATGTACAACGTAAGACGAGGTGGACCGACCGACGATGGGCTCTCTCTGCGTCGCGGCGGCACGCGTACTCTTTCCGTGACTCATTTTTTCATATTACCGATCGTCCTACCTAATATCTTGTGTTCGTTGCGAGTACGATTCGCGCCGTCCGGTGACACGGCGTCTGAGCCCTTCGTGGAAGCGATTCGAACCGCCTCACGGCGGGCGGCGTTATTGAAACCATACTACGCTGAGGAGTTACTTTCGCGCTCCCCCACGGCTGTCCTCGGCTGTGCTTGCGAGGCAAAGTATTGGCGACCCGCAGGTGCTTGTCTTCAGCGTCTTCGTGGAGGACTACGGGCGCATCGTGTGATCGCCCGATTAAACCTCGCCAGGCGAGTTCGATACCGATTAGGCATGCGATGCGAAGAACGCACTCGTGAGTAATCGGCATCGTAAGTTGTTTTGTTGTCCTCTCTTACACTGACGACTAACTACAAGTTCGTCTTGCGGCTTCAGATAGGAAGAGTCCGCCGCGCACCTGGCGGGGATTAGGATGGGCCGTGGGTAGCGCGGTGGGAGGGCGCACTACAGGACCGTGTGCGAGGATATCCCTACGACCACGAGCTATGACCAATATATTATTTGATGCGCTCGCGGACACCGTACCCGAGCTCGTGCTCGGCTGCGACGAGCCCGCACCACGTGTCCGCACCGGCCGACCGTACCACTCGTGCATTTAGCGCAGGCGTACAACGCTGTGATGCGTTCGTGCAACACCGAAAATTTGGCTTGTGTTATCCGCCATTACGGTTTTCACCGCGTGTCTTCTTTTCGATGTGGCGGGCATGGTTGCCGAGCTTGCGGCGGAGTCGCGACTCTGGCTGCGAGAGGTTCACGGAGGTGTGGAGGGCACACGCGACGAGGCGGCCCGGTGTTTTCCGTCGTTTTAAAGAGCGGAGGGCGTATTTTTCGACTGCTGTCGTGCACCAAGCTCCCGGAGGTTGGCACGCTCGGCTGGTCCACACTCCGTCCGTCACTTTGCCGCCCGAGCGGCCACAAGAAAGGGAGGTCGGCCACACCACGTCCCGACATCGACGCTAGCGACCAGCCGCTCGGCAGACCACCTCCGATCGACAGCGCAAGCCGTTACCGAGCTAGCTCGGCGGACCACCTCCGACATCGACGCTGCTGGACGGTGGCTCGAGCACACCACCACCTCCGACAGCGAGCGCCTGGCGAGATAGCTCGGCGAAACACGTCCGACACCGGCAGCGGCGTCGCGCTACGTCGTGCCACCTTTCGTGTGGAGAGCTATGTACACGCCATGGCGCTTAGCCGGGGTATATCACGTCTCTGCTGGTCATCACGCTTAGCGTTTTTTATTAACCAACAATATTTTGCGTGCGGTACATTGCCCTATGACGACGTGGACGCCGATCACGCGGACGCCGCAGGGCGTGGGCGAAGCCGGGCGAGGACGCGCAGACTTTGGTGGGCGAGACCGGCAGACCGCCCACACTCGGCCACGCCCGCCGAGGTTACGTCGACTCACCACTTATCGGCAGCACCAAAGACCCACACAAGACACCAGTGTTGTCCACCCCTTTGCCGCATCTCGGTCCTCGTCGGATCGTGGCTCGAGACCGTCTTACTCTATCCGGGCGAGGCCCCGACACCCAACCAGCCAGAAAGGCGCCAAAGCGAGCCCGTAGGGGAGGACCGGAGGTGGGCTGGCGGTGACGACGGGGAGGATGGGGTGCGGTTGAAACTAGTAGGCCGGTGGCTTGACCGGGTACGCACATTTGTTCTTTATGTCATACTTTAATTTTGCACTTAATATATGATGCAGGGATTACTTTTGCGTTCTTGTGTATACTCTTTCATGTAATGCATGTTTGTTCAATGCATATCAGCGCCTATAAGCTTAATGCACACGACTACTCGATGCAAAAGCCAACTCGATAAATGGCAATCGCAATGACGCGTCCACCATTCACTTACATACGTTACGAGATTGAGCGTAATTGCGACACATCGATACAACATAGCAACTCGATAAAAAGCAACCGCAAAAACGCTTCACCATTTAGTTACATGCTTCATGACATTCAACATAAGTGCATCTGAGCGGACACTTGCGACGTCATTGAGCTTCTCCGCCCTCCCTAATTGTAGAAGGTGCCTCGCGAACCCACATAGAGTGTTCTCGGTTAGGCGCCTCGGGCGTGGTCGGGTTGCCGTTAGTGGCACGCACATATGCGACTAGGGTTGTGCAAAGACAGATTGGGATCATAGGAACTTCCTATGTTCACGACCTCCTCATTGCCCCTCTCCACTGATCTGGCGGAGGTCGTCATTTTGCTCGACTGATCGTCAATTTGTGCCTCCAAATGAAAGATTCGGTTCCACAATACATCCAGTACCGCACAACAGTCGCTCATGGGGAGGATCGATCCAATGGGTGAAGTTGCATTTCGCCATCTCGCTACAAGGACGGTTAGTATGGTCGATGTATTACGATAACATAAACAAAACTACTTACCCCGAGTATGGGCATCGGAAGAAACGTCGTCCACCATCGAAAGGGCCGTCTATGGCTCGCGACGATAGCGTCCTCCCGTGTCCGCATTTCGCCACTTAGGTTGAACACGCTTGTTGGGCATCAACCGTGGTTAGGGCAAATCCTCCATCCTTCGGGGAGAAGGTCCCGCTTCGGTGAACCCGTTGGGTGGTCCTGGCGTCTCGCCATCGTATATTATCAGAAAGCGGAGAAGGTTCTTCCTCCTACGGTTTGAAGGGTGAGTGGTCGTAATTGGGCGCGGGCGTGCATTTTATAGGCCCGCGAGAGACTAACAAAGCGGGCGGCTTTATGCGATAATAAGACCAAAGGAGACTTTCTGCGGTGGACAAGACCACACGGCGGCTTTGCAACCGAGAAGACCACACGGGGCACTTTCTTGATGATAAGACCGAAGAAGACTGCCTTTCTTGAAGGACAAGACTACACGGGTCAGCCTTTATGCATGATAAGACCGGAGACAGACTTTGGGCGGTGGACAAGACTACACCTGCCACTTTGCGCGGAGAAGACCACACTGCGACAAATTTTGGGCAAAGGATAATACCAAACGAGACAGCTTTGCCCGGTTTAGGGTTTAGGTTTAGGGTTAGGCTTTTGATTGACTTGACAACCCGACCACCTCGCTCGACTTTTAAGACCGAAAAGACAAGACTCAGTAAAGAAAGGCGTGAAAACACTCTGTCTCGCTTGACTTTTCGACCGATAAGACAAAGACACTCATAAAAGCAAGCCATGACTTCTCCGCAAAGTAAGGCGTGACAACACTATGCCTCCTCGACTTTTCGAATTAAAAACAAGACTCTCTACTCGCATGAAATTAACGACATCATGCCAACCATGGAGCTTATAAAAGAGGGTTGAACCAAACCCAACTCTCCACACCACTACATAACACATACCCGACTATGGACTCTTCGCAAACTTCTACGCGAGGTTGTTGAAGAAGCAAAAGTGGCTCAAGCGAGAGAGGGAACAGCTACAATACCGGATAAATCAATGAAATATGCTCCAAGACCACCACGTTTTCCGATCCCGCAGTGTGTGTGGCTAACCGGCAGAGATCATTGATCCACACACCTGAATAACCGCGCACGGCGTACTACACATGCGGGCATCACCTCGTAAGTGTTTCTTTTCACAGTCGATTTTCCTCTCCCAACGTTCAATTTCATAAATTT